>CM070025.1:8284951-8884951 GCA_036247105.1 Cirrhinus mrigala | reverse complement strand
CTCAGGGGTCGAAAAACGTGCCGGCGCGGTTTGTGGCAGTTTTTCTGATAACGCCTAAAAGAACTTAAATTACTCTGTCATTTTTGATCGTACAGATAAGAGTAATAAATCAATCAAATCTGTAAAGGGTCTACTTTTATTTGAATACACTCATAATAACAACAACACTCTGTGGTTTTTGTGAGATAAAGAAAACAATCAGGGTGTGCAGTCTGCTGCGTTGGTCTCTGTGATTGTCATTTAGAAATGCGTCACTAAAATGAACTGAAACTCAGCGAATACTCAACACAGAGATATGGATCGTGGAAGCGGGGGCCGCGCGGGCATACAAAAATACATAGGCTATAGATTAATGTGGATCAGTCATTAAAAGATCGCAATCTCGATTCAAACACACGCAATCTTATTGCTATATGATGATGATTTAGCCATGTCTATAAAACCTTTGAAATCGCAATCACATCGTAATTTAAACCTGCTTTCGCGCAACCGCTGATGCAGAGAGAGCTCTGGTCATGTACGTTAAGCTTTATGTTTGAACAAGCTTCACAAGCAGAATACACGGTATAGGCTACATTTCTGTGTTGCAAACATTAAATAATAACTAAAGTATTGGGATAAATGTTTATTAAAGCCCTGCACGGGCCTCATATATATGCCCTAGCCCGGCCCTTGTCCGACGGCTTATCAGAATTATCGGCCCGAGTCCGACCCAAGCTCGTCTTTTTTTTCCCCTTCTCCCAAAACAGCATATGCTAGCTACTGTTTCATCTATTGACATATTCAGTTTTGTATGTAATGGCAACATGATTTTATTTCGTTTCATTTTTTTTTAAGTTAATTTAGAAAAACGTTTGGAGCATTTTTGTTCATGAAATATAGGCTAAGTTTTTGTTTTTTAAAGTAATGACCAAGCGGCCAGCGAAAGACTGATCTCTGACACATTGATCTAACAGACACAGTCTGTTTGATAAATGTTACCTTCTTAAATCATCACGACTTGCCTAAAAATAAAATCCATAGATATAGACCTAAAAGAGTATAAACAACAGTATAAAACAATGTTAGCTTAAACGTTAAACTTAGATAAATGTGTGCTATTGGCGCATATCCAATCGTTTGTGCTGAGAGTGGAAGCTAAATCCGCTTTGCAGGACACGGAGGCGCCAGCGCGATCATTTGCTTTTTTTTTTTTTTCAGTGGAAACAATTTAAAATATTCCCTCATTTTTGCTCATAAAGGTAAAAGTAATACATTATTCGGAACTGTTAAGGGTCTGCTTTTATTTGTGTGCACTCACAATATCAACAAAACGTTGCAAATGGTTCTTTTATTAAATACAGAAAACATGAAGCACTTTCTAATGCCTCAACAGGAGCGCTTCACAAAAATGAACCGAAACTCAGCTTTGTTTGCTCTCTCCTTACTATCTCCCCCGACATAGTAATTACTTTTGCCGGTGCTTTGCGGCAAGTTTTTAAGCCTATTTCGTGCGCTTGAACGCGGATCTCTTCCAGCTGCGCTGATTTGCTGGGCTGCTGCTGGCGGAGACACTAAACGCTTTTCGAGCCGGTCTCGAAAGTGAAAGCGAAAGTCTTGTGTTGTTTCCACCAGCACGGAAATTTGTTTTCATCACCATAATTGGTGTATGTATAAAAAAATAAGGAGAAGCCTAAAACAGGCCCGAAGCCTGGCCGGTGTCTTAACTATGACCTGAAAATTTCCCGAAGCTCGGACTCATTTATAACATTTTGGACATTTATAAATGGATTCATTTATAAAATTAAATAAAACATTTTAACTAATAACTATACTATTAATATTGTTTTTAATATTAAAATGTAGACTAGCATGTAAAATGTATCATCTTACATATTTATAGACCCACAACCCCCCCCCCCCCCCCCCCCTTCTTTTGGTATGTTCCACGATCCATGGATATGAGCAGAGGCATAGCAATAGGGCAGGCAAGACAGGCAATTTGCCTGGGGCCCCGACAGCTGACCATTTGAACAATCTGAAATGTCATTATTAAAAACATACACGCAACATGGAGCAATATATCCGCATCCCCCCTAGAGGGCATCTCTCTCGCGTTACGCTGGATGTGCTTGCTTTTTCTTCGTGATGCGTCAGCCGCGGTTTTCAAACTGGCACAGCACCACTTATTACTAGGCTTTTTTAAAAATGAAAAGGACTTATCCATCTGGCAGCCAAAAGCGGAAAAAAAAAAACAAGAAGAGGAGGAAAAGAGGAAACATGACAACGGTAAGTTAAGTGATGGAGATAATGATCATTGATGACTTAATGATAATTATATGACAAACCAGTGTTTTTGTTGTTCCAGCTTATTTTCGTTTAATAATTATCTAGATTGTCTAATTTCTAATAGGGTTACTAGCTAGGGTTACACGTACTGTAGCAGCAGCATGTATTTTATGCAGGTATTAATAGGCTGCAATAGGTGATAATGTTAATGAGGTGAACATCACCTCTTGGCAAGTTTTGGTACTGTGTTTTGCTGCCAGTGGAGAGCTCACAAAACAATTTAAATAAATATCATTACATTTACTTAGTTGACATTTTTTATTTAGCTCTTCTACATTAAAATAGTTGAGTTAACATAATTAGCTGTCAACTAACAATGAACTAATAGTTAATAAACTGTAAATTAAATTAAAACGATTAAATTAAAATGCTAATCATATATTTCTGCATTCAGGAGCATTGCTTAAGTTCCTGTCACCACAGATATATTATACATATATATACACCAAGATATATTAACAAAACAATCTTTTAGAAGGGCCTCATCTATTCATTTTGCCTGGGGCCCCCACTTCACCTTGGTTCGCCTCTGGATATGAGAGATATATCTCTAGAAATCTTGATATGTCTATTCTCTTATCGAAAATAAGTAATCTGTATGAAACCAACGTCATGTCCAGTCTTTTTCGTCAGACCTAATTATTTTTAATTTGATCATGCCCACAAGCTACTTTCACTTTTGAATGAATGAATATTTATATAGCGCTTTTGATATTATAATCATCCACGTGAGGTGGATGCGGCGTACCGCCCACATCAACGTAAACAAAGCAATGAGACTTGTCTTCATTGTTCATCTTGGGTACTTGCATTTTGTTTCTGGAAGAAGACGCGCTGTGAGGAGTAAGATTTATATTTCCCTCAGAGGAAGAACGCGATGCGACGGACTGCGAGATCCACCAAAGGAGTAAGTCTTTCTTTTATTAATCTACTTAAGTTAGTTGTTGTGTTACTGTGACATAACTTGTAGACGTTATAGTAGTTAGACTTTTTCCAAACTATAATTCCTGACTACATGTATAATCAAGTGAAACGTAATTAAGTATGTTTCATTTCATTGCATTGAAATGTAACACGATGCCAGGATGTTTTTAATGTTCTATAAAATAAAAATGACGTGATATAAAAGTAATAGTGTTTACAATGTAACACTAAATGATAGAGTCTGAGAATGTTTAGACAAAACTACTGTCATATACTCTGTTCACAAATATGTTTATGACGTGCTTAACAATAATTTAGTTTCCCAGACATAAAATGTTTTGTATTGTATAATACATACAAAGCATGCTTGTGTTTGACTATAAAATCTTATTTATTTATCGTATAACAATAGGATATAAAAGTAATATGAGTGTAATATTAGTACTCTGTTAGTGAATAGATGTTTAACATGCTCAACAATAATAATTAGTTTCTCACATATAAAATGTCCATTTTTTACGATACAAATCATGCATGTGTCTATGACTACAAAATCATAATATATGTATATATTATAGATGCTCCTGATATTAACATGCTCACAGATGTTTTATTTATTTATTTACTTATTTTTCTTTCCTTTTTTTTTAGTGATCTAATACCTGCACCACAGATGAATGCTACATGAATGCCACATGAAGAGTGCTGTACCAACTTCAGATATTCAATATACTGATATTTTATGGTAAAACAAGTTCCTGGACTACTGATGGTGAGTTTTGTTTCTTGAATCCACGGAAAGAAGCAGCAATCGCTTAAATATCAGGTATGATTTACTTGTTTCACTTATTGAACAGAATTCAAAAAACAGTTTTCGGGAATGACACAAAGTCTGTTCCAACATCAGTGTGGACAATAATGTGCCTTTGACTTTTATTATGTATGTATTATGTATGATAAGGCAGCACTTCTCAGTTCCAGTCCTCATCCCGTCCTCTGCATATTTTGCATGTCTCTCTTAGTTAACAGGAGTGGAAAAGCCTGTGATCGGGTGACAAGGTTGCTTTGTTTCTTTTCGATAGGTGAGTAAAATCAGTTTTGCTTTGTTTCATAGAACTAATATATGCTGGTGGCACAGCAGATTCCGCCATAATTACTGCCTGGGTTGCGTACGTATGTGTGGGGCGAAGCAATCAAAATGGGGCGACACCCTTTTGGGGCAGGGCTGTGTTTGTTTTGGTGATTTCAAATATAAACATTGGCTACCAGAAATCACTATCTTCTCTGCTCATCAAGGCTGTTTGATTTAAAAATGCAGAAAAAAAAGTAGTTCTATTTTATTATAATTTAAAATATAATTTATTTCCGTAATGCAAAGCTGAATTATTAGCATCCTTTAAGAGATCATTCTAATATGCCAATTAATTATCAAAAAACAGTTCAAAAATGTTATGTTCAAAAAACAGAAATATATTTATATTAGCACAGCTGTTTTTCGAAAAAAAAAAAAAAAAAAAAAAAAAAAAATATATATATATATATATATATATATATATATATATATATATATATATATATATATATATATATATATATATATATATATATATATATATATATATATATATATATATATATATATATAGAAACCTGTGATACTGCTTTCAGGATTCCTTAAAGAATAAAACGTTAAGAAGAGCATTTATTCAAAATATAAATCTTTTGTAACAATACACACTACCATTCAAGGTTTGGGTTAAGTACTTTTTTTTTCTTTCTTTGTTTGAAAGAAATTAATACTTTTATTCAGCAAGGATGTGTTAAATTGATTAAAAAAAACAAACAAACAAACAAAAAAAAAAAAACGAAGCAATACAACTTTCCAACATTGATGATACATTATTTTATTATTTTAAATTTGGTGGTGAAAATTCAGCTTTGCATCACATAAATAAATTGTATTTTAAAGTATATTAAACAATAATAATAAGATACCTTGCTACAGTGTGTTTCATTGTAAAGATGTGGTATATCTCTCATAGCCTTGTATCATCTATATATCATTCAATATGACGTCTGCCTGACTAAGGTCTATGAGAGTCTATCCACCAACTGCCAGCGATAATTTCAAGCATGTTGGAAGTCGTGTGAGAGTCAGCAGGACCATTAACTCCGCACTGAGTGCAGTCACTGGAACTCGAGGCTCTGATTTCCAACCACTATGTAAATGAAGCTTATTACTGAAAATTGACCAGCCTTGGCCATTTCTCCCAGTTCTCAGAGTTCAGAATGAGATTTTCAGATGTCCACTAGGTCTAGGAGACTATAAAGCCAGAAGTGAAATTTAAACTGAATGCATACATTCAGGCAGTTGACGTGGGATCTTGCTGACTTTGAGCTCTCCCCATTAAGGCCCTCTGTGCCTCTATGTCTGAACCCACACCCTCAGGCCATCTGACACAGACAGAAAAAGAAGAGATGGAGCGCTTTTGAAATCCTGGTGAAGCACCTGTCAGTGTGTTGTGGAGCATTTGTCCTCTCTAAACTGACTTATTCACATCTACACAGCTTGGCTTCTCTTCTCAAACAGAGTTCATTTGGTCAATTTGTCCTCTGTTAAAATACAATTCATAATTGATGAAGGAGTGTTACCTGAACCCCAAATAAACTGACAGATACAGCAGGAATTTAAAGTTGAATCTCACAAACACTGTCAAGAACTGACTGGGACAAAATCTAAAGAAGTAAACAAAAGAACAAATTCAAAAGAAAAAATTCAGTGATCTCACAATAATTCGTATGTATTTTGCTAAAATGTGGTTCTACAAAACAACAATTGTATTCAATTGTCATATCAATGGCATTATGCTTTCAGTTGCATTTTTAAATTGTTTACTCACTTACTTAATATGAAATAACGTTCGTTCAGTTCTGTATGATTTATGTTGCCAACTTGTTTCAAAGAATACATAATGTTAAACACGACTACACTTTAAACCCTTAAAATTAATACAATTTCTGCAGTTGTTTAGTCATTACTTATGTGATATTTCCTTAGGTTGCCATGGGACACAAAATGCAGTTTCCCTGACATGCTGTGACTGACAATAGAGCCATAAAATACAGATACACACACACACACACATTTGTTTTTGTGAATTCTGTTTGCATCGCTACATTTTCAGATAAACATCATTTACTATTTTTAATCATTTTTTTCTTTCACATTGTGGGAACTGGCCAAAAAATGTCAGGTTTTACTATCCTTGTGGGGACATTTGGTCCCCACAATGTAGCAAAAACAAGTGCACACACACACACACACAGCATAATTACAAAAGCAATCAATTTTATTTGTTTGCTGTAATCCAGCCTTCAGAATCCATATGACTGTGAGGAACAGAACCAAATCCAATGCTGCGTCCCAACGTGCCATTTTATACTATGCAATTGAACGATGTACTCTTTAGGTGAAGAAAAAGTACACACTTTTGATTGTGTAGTAAGAGTAGGCAAGCTTTGGGACATACTATCATGTCACACAACTGCGTCTTTACCCTGTCACAGTAAACTGGCTTGTCAATGATTTTGTCACAGTGAACATCCTCCACATTTAATTTAATTTAACTTCCTACTGTATTGGAAAGAAAACTAGCACGTTTATCTGCCAGAGTTTTCAGGCCGAGAACTCATATTTTCTGCATAATGATGCATTTAAAAGTTAACGACCAAACGGATGTTTGTAGTTAATAGTGAATAAGTGTACCCTATTCTAAAGTGTTACTGATTATTTTTAACTCAAACCCCTTTTTCTAAACATCTCTACCTAACCACCGGTCGCGCACATCCGCCGTATGTTTGTAGTTTTTTTAATGCATTGTATTTGTGTTTGTACACTTCAAAAATTGACCTGAAGTAGTAGACCATCTGGGGACTTTTGGCATACTCTTTTTAGCATACTATGCTTTGGGACACACTCATTGTAATCTCAGGTGGATAGTACGAACATTGGGATGCAGGGCAAGCCTTTATTCAGTGATCTTTATATCCATCCTGAGCAGCAACCGTAAACATCAAAACCTGCAACCTGCGCTGACGCACTCACTACAAATTCAAAAGTTGCCACTTCAAGAAACTTCACAACAGGTTTTACAGCAGGAAAATCAAAAGCTCATTGGCTCTCGCCTGCTTCGTCACAGATTGCAACATGGCGTGTTTCTGGTCAGGTGTGTTTGAATGAGAAATTCATGGAGTGGATCAGGATAATAATCTGGATAATATTTTCAGCGATTACCATCAATACTATTGTATTCTACCAGAGAGGACTGCGACTGCAATGCATTGTCATTTGGATTTCTTTTGGTACTTTTTACCAAATAAATAAATAAATGAACATTATTTTGATTGCACTTATGTCTTTATACTGTACAGAAATAGTTAGGTTAGGTTTAGAGGTAGGGGTGGGATTAGCGACTATAAAAAAAACAAAAAAAAAAACACCTTTTTAATGCTATTTTCTTACTGAAATGGTCATTTCCCTGCATATTTTCTTCAGTTACATTTTATATATTTTTATATTCACTATAAAATGGGTAGGTTTAGGTTTGGGGGTCGGTTAAGGGCAGGGTTGCCGGGTTTTCACAACACAACCCACCCAATTGCTACTGAAAACTAGCCCATAAGTAGCACGTTTTGAGGGGATCATATTATGCATTGTATGATCTCATGAATAATTGTAACCATAGTTATAATGCATACATGCGTTAATACTTTAGTATAGGGCTGGGCGATATGGCCAAAAAATTATCACGATAATTTTTTTTCATATCAGTCGATATCGATAATTATCACGATAAATGTCAAATTTAAAGGCAGATTTTTACCACAAATGTGAAACCTGTAAAAAAAAAACAGACGGTTAAATGTGATTTTAAAATATCATGTATGGTCTTTATGACAAACACTTCCATGTTTTCTTTTAATTCTTCACACTTTTTCCAGTCATTTTCCCTTTACAAAATATCTTAACAGAAAAAAAAAAAAATTCTTAGTTCTGCATGTTTTAATGAGTAATATTGTTTCGAATCAAGAAAAAGGTTTGTGTTACCTGATAATATTAATAATAATATAACATTTTTTGTCTCTTAGAAATACACATTTGATAGTAGCTTGAATTAGGATGTAGATTTATGTTCATTATCAAAATGAGTAATATCTGTAAAAATTGTAGCAACCTCATTTTTAATTATTCTGATTGTTTGTTTGTTTTTTTTTTTAATTAACCATTAATCACAGTTAAAACCACAAATATTGCACCACTATACCATGGTAAAAATATAATAAGGTTCCTAGGTATTTGTATGAAAAACAGTAGTCTAAATACTTTTAGTATAACGCTATAGCTTAATCACAAAACAAATACTGCTATTATCTTCCATTACTTCTCCTCCAACACATTTAATACATGTCTACATTAATAATATAATAACATTCGACACAAATACCCATTTCTGACAAAATACCATGTTGCAGTTAGTTCTACTACAGTAAATCTATGATAAATAGCGATTTGTAGTTTCAAAAGGCTTCCGACCGTATCGTTGCACACAGTGTTTCTCCTGTTTGTCTGGCTATAAACGGAGTCATCTGTGGTCTTCACTGAATTCAAGCACTTCACACTGGATCTCACAACGCTGTTTAGTGACCGAGACTCATCAGCGAACGCATCCGCTCTAGTAAGTTCGCGCCGTTTGAACTTTGATCCGAGGGGATAAACGGTCCGAGTGGCGCGCTTTATCTAGCGCTCTTTTGTTCCGCCTTTGCCGCAAAAACATTATATCAAACATTTATCGTACTCTTGTTATCGTTTATCGAGGAAATTAATATCGCGCGATAACTATCGCTATCGATTTATCGCCCAGCCCTACTTTAGTATAGGGGTCAACTTTTACTATTAGGTAGTTGCTTACTAGCATGCCTATTATTAACATATTGGCTGTTTATTAGTACTTATAAAGCACACATTCTGCATGGCCATATTCTACATTCTTAATCCTACCCAATACCTAAACTTAACAATATTTCATTGTTACAGCTTTAGAAAATATAATGCATTAAAACACATAGCAAACAAACTTTCAAGTATTATATAATGCATTTTAACTTGGGTTACAATTATTTATGACAAGTTATAATGCATTAAAACGTACATTATGAATACCTTTAAAATGTCTGTAAAAAGGCTTTCAATCCGCCAAGGGGTCCTTTACTTGAATGTTAAAGACTCTTGCTTTATTCCACAATTAAACAATGCTCAAAGAAATCACTTATAGCCCAGACTTAGTCTATATCCAGGAAACTGTCAGGAAACTACTATCATTACTTTTTCTCACCAGCAGATGTCTAAAGTGTGATCGAATTGCAGAGACTATAAATATCTGTGGCAAACACACACATGACACATGCTGATTGAAGTGTCCAACGGTGACTAAAAGGCAAACCGGCCATTAGAATTCTGACTTTAGACTTTGAAATGCTTTGTTATTGTTCGTGGGCACATTTCCATGCCAACATAATTGGACTTTAAGTGATAGAGTGAAAGGGGCAGCAGACAGTGATATGTGACCTTATGACAATCAGCTATACTGGCAAATATAATGGTGGCCTTACGTAAATGCTTAGTTTCTAATTTTGACTCTTGAAAGGCCAATAGCATAGAAGCAGCTCGAACCCTATGGAATGACTAGACAGATCATGAAATGTCAAGTTTTCAGCATTTGCCATGACATTTCTGCTCTGTCCGACAGCACGTCGTTGTTCTTATTTTAGATCTGAAAGTGCTTGCTCTCTAAATGTGCTTTTTTCTAAATAGCTTGCCTAAGGAGGTCAGGCAAATTTGTGCTTCACAAATGTACTCTGATTTGAATCTCATCTGAATCATGTCTGCGTTTTTCTCGATCGAATTTATAAAGCAAATGATCCACTTTTGTTTAGCTCACTCGGGTATCCAGAGAAATTGAATCCTGTCCAGATAGGAATATCTGTAATTGTGGTATATATTATCACAGCGCTTCTCATTTATTTTGACCTTTGTCAAATACCATAACTGAAGCTAAATGTCTCGTTGCACTGCTTAATACACTGTGAATTTAGATCTTTTGACCAACTTTGTGGTAGTTCACATGCTGCGAGTGTAAAAGAAGCATTCTCACTCTAATTGATTTCTTCTTTTAATGCTATACATAATTTTAAAAGTCTTTGTTTATTTCAACAACATTCATTATGTACACATTCAGAGCATAAGAACTTCTGTAACACCCAAGATCAGAATCGGCACATTAAACCACAGACATCTACTGCTATCACAACAGTTTGCTTGTGAAGTTTTATTTAGCCAGTATTTGAAAGATTCAGTTTTCTTCTTATTCCAGGCAGGAGATGACAGAAATACTTCAGGCTGGCACAAAAGCAATGCCGTCTTTGGAATTTTTTTTTTTTTTTTTTTTTTTTTCGGTTTTGGGGGCTGATTGGCATTATAAGTTTTTCTTTTTTATTCAGTAATCTCTTGCAATTTCAGTGTCTTGAAAGTGATGCTTTGACCAGATGCAAGTGGTTTTAAATGACTGTTTTTGCACTGTCAGATGCTATAATTCTTTCCTTCAATAACTCCAGCAATAGCCTTACAAAATGCTTTCAAACCAGATTTTGGATTACGTTTTGTCATACTACATGAATCTTTTATACCCATTCTCTTCAATCTGTAATCAAAGATGATATTTGTTCTCTTCAGATCTGCCTTTTCGAAAGCCATTTGCTAAGAAATGCAAGTACATGACTGCTGTGAGAGCCTAAATAGACAAAGTGTTAATTGCAAACAGCAGGGGGCGCTAACAGGCCTGAAGTTGATGCCTCAAATAGAGCCTGGATGAAGATGTGCGTAGAGCTTGCGTGTTCACATGAGTCTAAACAATGGGAGCCGAGCCAGTGCTGTGTGTGGATGAGCTGTGTTTGCTTAGGTGTTACACTTCAGTGTACGCTTACTGAGTAGACAATTTTAATTTTCATTATGATACTGTTTACTTTTAATGCTGGACATTTTTTTTACATACCATGCTGAAAAAAGTGTGTTTCAATGTATCTGAACAAACATGGGAGTGAATAAGTAATGACAGAAATTTCACTTCAAGGTGAATTAGTCTTTTAAAAATCTCCACCTTCCCCTAAATCTGTCGATCAGTCTTAAGAAGGATCTTTCTGTTCCCGCCACCGGGAGCCTGAGGCAAAAAGAAGCCTAAGTCCTAAAGAAAGAGTATAAAAAAGATGAATTACAGTCAATAAAGGGAAGAATTGGCATTTTAAAGTTTGCAGAAGTAACGACTGGTGTTCCTTTCACTCTCTAAGAAGATAAGCGAGTATCTGCAGGAAACTCTCTTCTCCATCAGAGATGCCAAGACTCTCTGATAGTTTAACTGTCAGACTTCAAAGCGCTGTAGATCAGGTGCCTCATTGACTGCAGGAGGCGGGAAAGCTTTTTTGAGGTCTCACACTTCTCTCTCTCTCTGCTGTTTTTTTTTTTTTTTCTCTCTTCCTCATAGGGTGGTCATTTCAATAACAACTAAAAGGAGGACACTGTACAATACTCAGTAAAGCCAGGATAAAAGATGACAAATAATCCTTAACCAATGAGCAACAGTGAGGCAGCTATACCCCCCCCCCCCCCCCGCCTTTCTCTATTTATCTTTCTAACTTTCTAAATGAATGTGCTCTTTTAAAGACATAAATTATTGCATTTATTCAATAAATGCAATTAAATAATATAATGACACTATAGGGGTGTTACCAAACTAAATCAACATTAACAAAATCCAGGTTCACACTACAGAGGTGGCACAGAGACTGCATCTGCAGTACTCAGGCTATTTGATGCAGCTCAGAGATGTATGCATTTACACTGCAGTTTATAATTGCACAAATAATGTTATGAGAAAACAGTCATTCATTGTTCATGTTAATTCACAGTACATTAACTATTGTTAACAAGCACACGTTTTGATTTTAATAATGCATTAGTAAATGCTGAAATTAACATTTACTAAGACTAATGGTCACACTTTATTTTAAGTTCCAATTCTCGCTATTAACAAACCATTAACTATGACTTTTGCCTCAATAAACTACTAATTTGCTACTTTGTAGTAGTTAAATGTAGGTATTGGGTAGGATTAGGGATGTAGAATATGATCATGCAGAATGGGTGCTATTTAAGTACTAATAAATAGCCAATATGTTATGAATAGGCATGCTGATAAGCAGCTAGTTAATAGTGAGAACTGTTCAATATACTAAGTGTTACCAGTTTAATAAATCCTGTAGAAGTATTGTTTATTCTTAGTTCATGTAAACTATAGTAGGTAACTAAAGTTCCCTATCTGTCGTATACTGCGAGTTGTGTCCAGTGTACGACACTAGGGGTCGTTCTTGGGAACCCAAACACCTCTGATAGTTTGAAAAAAGGCCAATGAAATTGGGTGAGCAGAATTTGCATAACTGGCCACGCCCGGGAGATCCGGGCATAAATAGGGCAGCGTATGCACTGCTCACTCGTTCTGTTTCTTCGGAGCCAAATACAGCATCTCTCTGTGAGAGTCTGCACCATTCACCTCTTCGTCGTTGGATTCATAGCGCAAGCAGCGGCCTCTCCCTTCTCATACACAGATAAGTGTTGTGAGAGTTCCCCTGGCTGCTTCGACGGCGATCTTGAAGAGCAATCTTCCTCCTAAAAGAGTAAATTCTCTGAAAGAGCTGGCGCGGTTGGGATTGTGTGTTGGTTAACATACCTTTCCCTCCATGTTCTTCTGGTTGTGGCTACCTCCCCGAACGATTGACATGACCATTGTATTCAGTATTGAGATTCTCAAGCTGATACAGCGCTTGCTGTTGATTCATGTTTTGCCGGCGAAAACGTGATCTTGGGCACGTTTTGCTCACGAGCCGTGTGCTTTTACGTGAAGCCTCGGCTCACCTCGACTGCTCCGTTCCAGTTCTTCTACTTCCGGGTACGAGGCCGCTACGATGTGCATCGATGGGAAACAATTGAAAGCGAGAAGTTTCCGCCGGGTGAAACCCCGCGAAACTCTAGCCCCTCGCGTCCCGCGATCGAACTTCCGGATGAGTTTGTTAGTCCGTTCCAGTACGGCTGACTTTCTCATTTTGGAGTTCCTAAACAGACGGTATGGTTAGCGGCAGCATCGCTAGGAGGGCGTGTGCTCGTACACTGGACACAACTCGGAGTGTACGACAGATAGGGAACGTCTCGGTTATGTATGGTAACCCTCGTTCCCTGATGGAGGGAAAAGAGACGTTGCGTCCTCTATGCCACAACTCTGGACCACCAGAGTGAGTTGAGATGCTTCGACTCCTCAGAACAGAACGAGTGAGCAGAGCATACGCTGCCCTATTAATGCCCGGATCTCCCGGGCGTGGCCAGTTATGCAAATTCTGCTCACCCAATTTCATTGGCCTTTTTTCAAACTATCAGAGGTGTTTGGGCTCCCAAGAACGACCCCTAGTGTCGTACACTGGACACAACGTCTCCGTTCCCTCCATCAGGGAACGAGGGTTACCACACGTAACCGAGACGTTACTGAGTGAACCTTATTGTAAAGTGTTGATTTATTCAACTTCTTTATGAATCTTTATGAATGAGTCATTGAATCATTTACTTATCCAATTAGTTTAAAAACATTCTTTAATTAAACACCACTGTGTTGATCAGAAATGCAACAGTTCTACTGTTATGCTGGCAGAATAAAGCAAAAACAATCAATATTGACAATAATTTGTCTAAATTGTGTCACTTATTATGAACTTAAACTTAGCCTATTTTACCAATGATTTATTCTGTAACACTTTGCAATAAGATTCTACTTGTTAACAATTTTGAATGCATTAACTAACATTAACTAACAATGAGCAATACATTTGTTACAGTATTTATTAATCTCCTTTAACGTCAGGTAATAAAAAATACTGCTGTTCATTGTTAGCTTGGGTCCATTAAAGGTGAACTAAGCAAATTTTGCCAAATGATGTTGATATTTAAAAGCACCAAAACAAACACACATCTACCCCAACAGGACCCCTATTATGAAATCTCTGCCTTATACACGTAGGCCTATGTACACAACCCTGGCAACGACAATCGCAGAAACAAGCGGCGATGACACACAAGCGTATTCAAGGAAAAGCCAACACCGAAAAGTTGTGTGAAACGAAGCAAAATCAACGTTACGCACCTATCAAGAAGAAACAATGCAACCTTGGCTTCAGATTCCAGCTCCTTGAGGTCTCTCCAGCTCTGAAAAGCTGCTCCGATATTTACACAGGTCCTACCTCTTGGCTGGGCAATTCTACATAAGTTTTAGTTAAATTGTCTTGTTAAAATAATGCAGCAATAATACTTGTGTAACACTGCTGAAAGTCAATTAATCCATTCTTGACACAGGTTTGCTAGTTTTACCAATATTAGGGGAAAGAGAGAGAACATAACTTCTAGTGTATCTTGCATGTGCTTCTCAAGGAAGTATCATCACACTGTGGAAATTATGTGAAAATGGAACAAACCATTCATTTTTGGGGGTGGGGGGGTTTCTAGTGGGTAACTTAGTTGACAATGGTTTTTTGGACTCAAATAAAACAAGTTATATTACAATACACACTTTTTATTTTTGAAGTGCACACCCAAATGTCTTGTTGACCTAATGCAACTGAAGGCAAAACTATGAAACCAATTTATATTTTAGGTAACAGAAAAGAATGAGCAATTTTACAAAATCGGACCGCTGAATACCAGGTTTGTATGTGATATGAACACCATTTTTGAACAAAAGATATGGCTTTTTCAACATATAGTAGTGTGACTGGGAAAAATATAATTGTGTACTAGAACAATAAGCATCGGAGCTTTATATTGAAGATAATATATTAAAAATATACTTCACGGACATGGAATGTACCCACAATTATAGAATGACCCTTATACATGTCTTTCATTGTTAGTTTATGTTAACTAATGTTAACAAATGGAACATTATTTTAATGTGTGACAATTTATTAATTATTTACCATTGAATAAAATATAAAATAGTGATGATCTTAATAGGATGTTTATTTCAAAACCTGACTGTCAAACCTAAAACCGGACAAATGGTTTCACCCTCCCCCCATTGTCTCCTCATTGTTTCGGTAAATGAAAATGAATTGAATGATGTCAGGAGAGTAGCTGGATAAATAAGTGCTGTGTCGAACATGAGGTTACAATCCCGTCAAATAGACGCCATCAGATGACTTACTGCAGCACTCTGGTCTGGGTTGATTGTGTTTGAGACTTAATTGCTATTTCAGAGCATAATGAATTAGAGTCTCTGTTTACAGATAACTTTTTATCTCTGTGTTAATTGCCAATTGTGCTGATTGGCTCCCCTCCACAAAGTTAAGAAGAAGAATATGGCTTTAATTAGCTGCTCACACAAAGCAACTTGCGTGCGTTTATGACTGGAATGAGAAGGTGCAGCGGCACACAGAACGGCGTTATTCGTGTACTCTAGTGAGAGATATTTCATGAGAGAAGCGTTTTGTTAGATGTGAGGATTGTTTTATGAAATGACATGAACCAGCTACTTAAAACTGTTATGCGAGTATATTTAGACAACGAGAGACGGTATGAAGTCATTTATAAACATGCTGCAGCATTTGCATAGAGTATTGATTGTACCAAAGGGTATAAAAGCACTGAGTGCATGAGAAGGAGTGGAGCAGCACAAGGTCAAATTCATTTGTAACTATGGAAATGAGCTCTGCATGTCTTATTTTCACTCTTGACATCCTGCTGTCAGTCACTCAGGCCAAAATCAGAGAGGAAGGAAATACTGAGGACTATCATGAGTGTTTTCATTACTAGTACTGCATTTACACACTGTTAATGTGTCTTTCCAATCAGCAATACTCTTAAGGGGAAGATTATTAGCCAGAAATTCTATCATACACAAACTTAGCGCGCCTTAAGCTTTCTGCATACCTTAAATGGTCCCGAATGATCCTCTGTCTATTGTGATAGGCAGCTCAAACACGGTGCTTAACGAACCACATAATGGAACTGTATAGGAGGAAACATCATTTATGGGTAACACACAGTCTTTCTGAGTAAATACACCACTTTTTACTGTTTCCTAGAACAGATTATTATGAATAGGTAATTGGCTTTTTTTTTTTTTTTACTTAAAGCTGGTGATTAGAGATTTGTGATTTCTTTGTACTCGTATCTCATTAAGAAGCTAGTATAGTGAGGACACCAGGGCTAGTTATCGCACTTCTTACTTCTTACCAGCACAGAGCACTGATATAAAAATGTACAAATCATATCCTGGTAAGGGGAAAATGATCATCTGTATTCTGTTTGCAAATAAATTGCATCTAAAGCCAATACTCTACATGCTAATTATATGACATCAAGCCATACAGATCACAAATATATTACATTAAAATTCATACCTGTGTTGAACATTAATCTTAAAATAGCATTATGGCAGCTCTATTTAATTTTAAGGACGGTGTGAAAGATGCATTATGTCGATAGACTTTCTCACTCTTTTACTGAGCATTCATTCATGCATGGGTGACTGAAATCATTAGAAATATTAAATGAATGCAGTCAGAAATAAGGGATCTCAACTAGCTAGAACAAACAAACAAACAAAAACAAATAAAATTGTAATTACAAGTTTTTCATTTGATAGCCTAGACCACTGACCCCTTGCAAAACATCTTGGAAGCCCCGCTTTAGTGAATATTCTTTATATTAGGTTTATTCTTGGAAGTTTGGTTCTGTACAGTGGTGGACAGTAACAAAGTAGTTGTAACAAAGTACATTTTTCAAGTATTTGTACTTTACTGGAGTAGTCTTATTTTGAGTAACTTTCACTTTTACTTCACTATATTCCAAAGCATAAGATCGTACTTTTTACTTCACTAAATTTCATAAAATGTATCGTTACTCCTTATAATATATCACGTGCTCCGAGACGCAGAAGCAGTGTCTGATTCATGAACAAATGATTCTTTTCAATGAATTGATTCGCAAATCGCACCAAACGATTCATTCATGAATTAGAATGATCCGATTGCAGCTGTTCTTGAGTCGACAACTCATTGATTCAAATGATCCGTTTAGAGCGAGTCTCCAGTG
The DNA here is from genome assembly GCA_036247105.1 of Cirrhinus mrigala. Classification (NCBI taxonomy): domain Eukaryota; kingdom Metazoa; phylum Chordata; class Actinopteri; order Cypriniformes; family Cyprinidae; genus Cirrhinus; species Cirrhinus mrigala. The sequence goes on along the minus strand of CM070025.1, from coordinate 8,867,457 downwards.
AACTGAATTCACAAGTAAGAACCGGGAGGTCCTGTGAGCGCGTGCACGCGACTGATGCTGCGAATAGTAAGTTACTAATGTCAAATTTTAGTATTAATTATTGTAACTGAAAATCATATTCAGGTCAAAACTGTCCCTTGTTTGTGAATTAAATCTGCTGTAAAGGGTGATCTGTTTAAGCCCATTGAAATGCTTGAATTCAGACACATCAACATCAGCGTCTCTGTGTTTTAGGTCAAAAAACGAAAAATTAAAATAACACAGATTAAAGAAAATAACTCATGCACGTTCATATTTCCCCATAGACTGTAAAAAATATGGATGTAGTGTCCGTGATGTCATCCGTATGTTTCTGAAGAGCATTTTTGAAGCTCTTAGTGGGCGGATAATCGAAAATGGGCAAAGAGGCGGGACACGGGTGGAGCTGGTTACTGAAACCGCGCCCGCCTAGTGCGATGGTGGTGACAGCAGCGGCAATCCACCTGTCACTCAATTGGCTACGCCCTAAATTATGCAGAACTTTAAAGACTTAATATAAATTAAACGGATGAGTTATAAGAAAATTCACCCCTCTCACAGTTGACATGAAGGTCAAAATTAGCTATATAGACCAAAACCACTTTTTGTGCCAGGCTGTAAACATATTTTTTTCTGCTGTAAAGTTGGGCATTTTAACATGGGGAGTCTATGGGATTGACTCCCTTCTGCAGCCAGTCTCTAGCGGCCAATCAGTGAATTGCAGTTTTAGTCACTTCCGTGTTGGCTTCAAGAGGGAGACCGGAGCCGCTTGTATTACCCACTGCTGTAACGTTAGCAGTTTTATTAAAATGCTACATGTTTAGCCCTACGTGACATCTGTTTTTATATTGTTTATCAACGGTAAAAAATTTTATATTGTTTGGATCAACTAGCCCAGTAGACAGATATGAATGTTTATTCATAACCATACTGAAAATAAGTCAATATTGTTAGCTGATGTTAAAGGTGCAGTGTGTAATATTTAAGGAATTTATTGGCAGAAATGCAATATAAAATACAAAACTATGTTTTCAGAGGTATGTAAAGACCTTACATAATAAGCCGTTATGATTTTATAACCTTAGAACAAGCAATTTATATCTACATACACCACGGGTCCCCTTACATGGAAGTCGCCATTTAGTGCCGCCATGTTTCTATAGTAGCCCTAAACGGACAAACTTCTACAGAGCGCGTTTCGTCAGTACGTTGTTCTACTTCTTCGTTGGTGTTTTAAGAGGCCGCTCGTGTCGTCACCACGTTGAAATGCGCGCGAAGAAGTTTTTCTCGCAGTTATATCGTTACGTAATTATGCGTATAAATTGCGGGCATCAGGGGGCCGCTAGTAATGTGCATGGCATTGAAACCGATTTCATATGCACGATCGCATTTCACTTTCAATTTTCATCATGATGTTTCACTGTAGACTTCGTCCGATGCCAATTTGGTAGATGTCGCCCAACCCTACTAACTGTCATACGCGGGGTGAGCGGGGGACTTAGCCGTTGGTTGAAATTCGAATCCTCACCGCTAGATACCGCTAAAAATTACACACTGCACCTTTAACTGTCTGGCTAACAAGCTTGCTGGTGCTAAGTTGAGGTCATTTTTAGATATAAAGCCCAAATATTTTTATTTAACCACCTAGATAGATTACATCTGAGTAAAAAAAAAAAAAGAAAGGATGTGATGTTCAGAACATGGTAACTACAGTAATCATCAAAGTGGGAAGCGATGCCCTCTGGGGGTATTTGGCCAGGGGTGTTTTTACACCACAGACCAGGTTTGAGAGGAAAAAATCATTATGAAAATATAATTATATTTTCCTTAAAATGTTCTTGCTATTCAGGCCTTATTCACATGTCCTATATAACTATGACGTTATGCAAAACAACAAGCTTTAAAACACTTTTTCCTTACTGGTGAAAATTAGATGGCCAAATCTGTTTTCTCTCAGGTACGTCGCAGTGTAAGCTTTACAGTGAACATTACTACATCACTCTCATCAACATAGTCCATATCAACAACAAAAATGTATTTTTACTCCATATAGCGGTTATTTTGGGAAAATCACAGGTATTTTAAGCAGTAGGATTATAAAATATATGTGCTAATATAAAATTAAATTAAGTAGCCTATATAAAATTGCAAAATAAATCTATCAGTACTTTTTTTTTTTTTTTTTTTCACTTAAGTACATAAAAAAACTCTGGTTCTATATAGACACATTTCCATCATAGCTGTGCAGGGGGAAAAAAAAGCCACAGTTGATTAAACAGTTAGTGGAGTATGTTGTCACACAACATGGGGTGATGTTTTGTGGGATGAAATCCAGAATAATTATTGGCAACACTTTATTTTTCGGTGTCCTTGTTACACAGTATATTTACTTACTTTAGTAGTAGCAATAAATTATGCATAATTACATGCAACTAACCCTATACCAAATCCTTATCCTTACCCTAACCAAATAGTAAGTACTTGTAGTTAACTATTACTACTCAGTACTTAAATGTATAGTTGCACTAACAAGGATACTATAAAAAAAAATGAAGTGTATACAAATGAGTATAATTTAATCTAAGACAGTTTAGGGTTGCACTTTATTTTAAAGTGTATTTGTTACCAGTGTTGGGGAAAGTTACTTTTATAGTACTGAGTTACTCCCTAATAAAGTAACTAATTACTAATTACTTTACTTTTGCAAAAGCCTCAGGCTTTAAGAAAAGTAAATTCACGTTTGTACAGTAGACCGCAGAAGAAATAAATGTTAACTCTTCAGCAATAGAAAAAAAGAAAACAAATGTTAGATTATCTTGAGCAATTTTTGCTTATTAGTATGCTTGAATTGGTTAAATAAAATGGGATTAAATGCATAAAGGATATTTGTATTTAATTATTGCAGGTTTGCGTCATATTCTGAGTTGAATTTCACTGTTTTTATTCATTTTGAGGAATACTGAATCTGTTTTTTGTCAGTGAGATGAATTAATTCATGTTCACATTTATTCTAGAACTAACATCTTACTCCCGATTTCTCTCAACATGGGGACAGGAGAGCTTTTAATCAATAAATGTGGGGAAAAGTAACTGGCGTTACTTATTTGAAAAACGTAACTCAGATATTTTCTTGTCAATTGAAAAGTAATCGTTACTTTACTAGTTACTTGGAAAAAGTAATAATATTACGTAATTCGCGTTACTTGGAATGCGTTACACCCAACACTCTTTGTTACAGTGTAATTATACATTTAAATACTGAGTAATATTAATTAACTAGTAATACTTTATTCTGATGGTTCCTTTTAAACATTCTGTTGACAATAAGTAACATTGCACCTACATGTCAACTAACTTTCATTGGAGTATCAGTAGAATGTATGCTTAATATCTGCAGTCTTTATTGTGATGGTCTCCCAACAGACAGTCTACTGACTATAAGTAGCTTTGCAAGTACATGTCAACTTAATCTAACCCTAACCCTACCACTCTTCCAATACTGTACTAACACGAGTGAGTAGATATGTAGGTGCAGCGTTACTTAGAGTCAACAGAATGTGTTAAAGGAGAAGTCCACTTCCAGAATAACAATTTACAAATAATTTACTCACCCCCTTGTCATCCAAGATGTTCATGTCTTTCTGTCTTCAGTCGTAAAGAAATTATGGTTTTTGAGGAAAACATTTCAGGATTTTTCTCCATATAATGGACTTCATTGGTGCCCCGATTTTGAACTTCCAAAATGTAGTTTAAATGAAGCTTCAAAGGGCTCTAAATGATCCCAGCCGAGAAAGAAGGGTCTTATCCAGAGAAACGATCTGTCATTTTTATCGAAAAATACAAATTTGTATACTTTTTAAACATGAAAGCTTGTGTAGCACAGGCTCTGGGATGCGTGTCCACGATGCTACGAATTAGTGATGGGTCGTTCTTGAACGATTAGTTTATTTTGAACGAATCTTCAATGTGACTCGGGAAATCGAGTTGTCTCGGGGAGTGATTCGTTGAGTCGCTCATTCGCAATACCTATTAGATTCTGTACTGGAATTAGTTCACCTGTTTTGAGTCTTCAGGTTTTTCGAGTCGTTCGTTCATCTTATGGGACTGTCACGTGATGCTGATTTTGCTAAAATGAACGAAATGATGCGGACTCTACCAAGCGTTTTCTTGTTTTCATTGCCCTGTTTTTTGATTATCACGGTTTGGTTTCTAGTCATAGTTTTGTCTTTGTTTTTGCCACAGCTTTGCCTTGTTCATTGCCATAGTTCTGTCTGGTTTCATTTCCTTGTTTATTTGTTACTTTTCGGACTGCTCTCTCTGGTTTTGGACTCTGCCTGTTTATTGGATTTACGCTCTTGCCGTGCCTTGGATATTACTGTTTGTTTGGTTATCGACCCTGCCTGTCTTGACTACGATCTGTTAATAAAGCTCGCAATTGGATCTTACACGCTTCCTATGAGTCCTCATTACAATATGGAGAAAAATCCTGAAATGCTTACCTAAAAAAACATAATTTCGCTTTGTATTAGTAAACGTTAAGATTAACATTAATAAAGAAATTAAATGCTTAAAATTATTGGTTGTTAGTTCATTTTAACTAATGTATTTAACTAATGTTAATACTATTGCTAATAAATGAAATCTCTTTTGCTGTAATTTGTTGGCATCTTTATAAATTGTGAAAGTGCATCAGAAAGTGCATAAAATTTTATGAAGCATCCACTTGCAATCAGGAGCCTTGAAGGGAAAAACCGTAAAGCTCTGTGCTTGTGGACTAAATGTCCCATCTTCAGGATAACTTACAAGTACTTTGAGGCTAGAACTGTTATGAGCACCTGCTCGTTTCCAAAGGTGTAAAGTATTTGAGTAAATGTAACTAATTACCGTGTATCTTTTTGGATACTTTGTATTTTATTGAGTATCTCAGTATTAGCAACTTTTGCTCTCACTACATTTTTGTATGAGTATCTGTACTCCTTACTCCACTACATTTGAAATGAGTGTTGCAGTTACACTTTACATTTTGCATGGCACCAAGCTTTTTCTGCAGCAGTTTATTTCTGCTACAAAAGACATGACACTGCCTATTACAGGGCACCGAAAGTACTGTATCTTGTGTGTTTTGCCCTTACTCACCCAAACAAGGCTACTTTACGTTAATGTGAGTTCCTTAGCAAGTACTTGTGAATCACAGGTTTTTTATACATGAGATGAGATGACTGCAGCCAGCAATTAGGCCAAAACCAGCACATCCAGTGCAAAAGGCTTTGACTTTTTAATTTTTACTTACATTGTTTTATCTATCCATTATACTGAACAGACCTTTTTGAAGGATGTTGTTGTTTTTGCAATTTTGATGTGCTCAGTTTTATTTTGGTTTTAGAAAATAAGCGTGATTGCTCTCCTCACAAATCAACTCTTTCTTGTTTTCGTTACATGTTCTCTGTGACTTGTCTAGGACATTAATGTCACTTCCTGTCTCCTGTGGTATTTGTAGTCAGTTTGTATTCTGTTGTTTCCTGTGGTTTTTGGTTTATTGTTTGTTGTAGTTTTTTCCATTAAATGCCTGCACATAGATCCTTGCCTCTGCCTGTTTTCCACAGCTTTTCCACAATGTTACAGTTTTTCTCTGGCATGTCTCTTTGACTAGTGCATTTTTGAGCCTGTATTTATTAAGTAAAATACTTAGGTACTGTTAAAATCAGACACTCTAAGACTTTTACTCAAGTTGGTTTGGAATTGCAACGTGTAGTGGAGTAATTTTCACTGTATGATATCTGTACTTTTTACTCAAGTGTGGCTTCAGGTACTCTTCACACTTCTGCTCTTTTCTTTCTTGTTTTCCCTTCCTCTCGAGCACAGTTGGTGATTGGATGAGGGTGGAGGCTGATTACTGCTACCACCTGAGATCTCTGCTTATTTAAGGGCTGTTGTTTGTTGTATTTTTACATGATGGTGAGTTGGTATTGTTTGTTTAGTTAAATAAGAATAGATAGAACGGATGGGTAAGTAAATGCTCCCCGAAGATTCTTTTGTGTTTATTTTCTCTAGAAGGAGTTTACACTGGGAGTTGTAGTTTGTATTAGTTAGCTCTCCAGTCCTTATTTACAGGCATAGTTTACTCATCCTTCACTTGTTAATGCATGGATGGAACATCTGAAGCTCCCTAATTTACATGTGACACACAATAAGAGCTAGTCATTAAAGGAGAAGTCCACTTCCAGAACAAAGATTGACAGATGATGTACTCATCCCTTGTGATCCAAGATGTTCATGTCTTTCTTTCTTCAGCTGTAAAAAAAAATGTTTTTTGAGGGAAACATTTCAGCATTTTTCTCCATATAATGGACTGATATGGTGCCCCGATTTTGAACTTCCAAAATGCAGTTTAAATGCGGCTTCAAACGATCCCAAATGTGGTTGTAAACTTATCTAGTGAAACAAGCAATTATTTCCATAAAAACAATACAATTTATATACTTTTTAATGTCAAACGCTTGCCTTGTCTTACTCTGCCTAGTGCATTACTTTCACAGTTATTTCACAGTGGGACTTCTCTTGTATCTAATTGCACTTCCAGAAAAGTAAAGTGCGGTACTTTGATGTCTCACACAGATCTGTCTTATGGTGATGATCCGCTTCAAGTCAAACAAGCCTAATGATTGAATGGACCATTCATAAAGAATCATTTACTTCACTCCTAAAAGAATCAGCCATTGCAACGAATCAAATGAATGAATAAATGAATCGAAAACATTTACCACCACCTACTGGCAATTTTAGTTTATTTAGAGTTTCATTTAATTAAAGAAATAATTTAATATTTCCATATATATTATAATGAAATTACTAAAATAAATTATTAAAGGTATAGTTTACCCACACAAAAATGACAATTGTGTCATCATTTACTCACCCTCATGGTCCAAAAGAGTATGTAATAAATTTTATCAAACTAACTATTTCTTGCTTAAGCTACTTTTTGTAATGTCTGCTGGATGCTTTACACAGTGACTTTAAATGATCTTTTGGGAGTAATTTGTCAGCCAAATTTGATGTGTGATTAATTTGATTAATTAATCGCCACATCATGTAATTACTTATTTTAAAATTTTTAATCGCTTACCAGCCCAAGTTAAAATACAATCTTCAAGATGCTAAGAATAGTTTGACTATCTTTAAGTCAGGCAATGGACTGACTAGCGTCGAGCTTCCACTGTCTCCAGAAGTTGGGATACCAGTTTCCGTTTAGTGTTTACTAGATGTCTCCGAGATCTGCCTAAAGTATGCATCAGCGATGTCCATCGTATCATTGATGCCTGCTCCCCTGCTTGTGATAATTATATTATCAGTTGTATTAGCCTTCTCCCCCTCTCAGTTTCTAATTAAGATCAGGGCACAGGTGAAGTGATTGTCAGATCATTGTGCTACAAGTTTATTTAAAAGTACACTTTATAGTACTAATTATAGAAACAATTTAAAATATACTTAAGTGAAAATAAATGTAATGCTTTTGGACACTTAATTGCATGATAATCGTAACTGAATGAAAATGTACACTTTTGTGGAACCACTGAAGTACATCTTGATATGTAATTTCACAATTACTTCCAAAGCTTTTTAAAAACTTTACTTGTTTGTTGAGAAACATAGTCATGAAGTTGTGCACCTCTTTAAGTACACTCAAGTGGCCTGTCGTTTACTAATATTATTAAGGCAGCGGCTATTTGCACAAAGTGTAAATAGCAATTAGATGCTATGTACACTAAGTGAAAATAGCATATTTTCTTAACGATAGATGCTTTTTACACTAAGTGCAAATACATTCTATTTACACTATGTTGAAATAACAGGATTTTTTTGCTATTTATAATACAAATAGACACAATTATCTGCACCTCAGTATTGTAGTACATTAAAGTAGTATTCAATAGTTATATATTGAGTGTAAATTATAGTTTTAATTCAATTTATTATATGGATGCTGGAATATTGGGACAATAAGCCCTCCCTACACCTACCCTAATCCGAACTGATACTTTATTTTCAACTTTCCGATTATTTCCTTCATTTTTATTAAAAAAAAAATAAAATGTCTTTCCGATATGATATGAGGTTTGAAAAGGGAGAAAAAAAAGTTTGCCAGAAGGCGGATTCAAACCGGGGTCAGTCGCGTCGGAAAAATTAAACACGTGCTTTATTCTCTGCACCACTGAAACTAACAGACAACCACCTTTTGTAGTGTTAATGTTATTACACGTATTAATATGATCTGTAAGTGAATTTAGCACCACATTATTATAACATATATTCTTAGGTTTTCTAAAAAAGAAGTTGTATAATGCTGACACTGATATTGATAAGAACAAGATCTTTTCACTTTTAATCTAACTTAAAAGTATATTTAACATGATACTAAATTCTTGTTTCTGAAGAGTAACTTTAAATGAGTGTTAGATGGAGGTAATCTAAAAAAATAAGGAAATGCACAATTAAATAGTAAATATTGGATGTTATATAAACAATAATGATGATAATAAAATAAAATCTCTAGTATTGCCCACTTTTTCCTTAAAATGTTCATTTGAAATGCAACAATAATTGGCTCAAGGAGTATCACCACTGACTCTAAAAGCCATTCCAGCTAAAAACTCTTCATTTGCCATCATTTATCTGCCTACTACAACTGTTCGATTAAACGTGAATGACCGTAGCGGAATCCCCAGGAACAAGAACAAGAATGCATGCTGTAACTTTTCATTACCTACTAATTTAAGAGTTATATTAAATATAAATTACCTTAGCAAAATACCCGGGAACAATACAAGCGCCAGGTTATTAAAGCAGCAAGCTTATATATTGTTTGCTTATCAATCCTAGCTTCACCAACTGAGAGGTTTCTCAGCTTTCCTCATGGATTGAAGCACAATGATTTGATAATGACTTCACCTGTGCCCTGAGCTTTATTGGAAACTGAAAGGGGGAGAAGGTTATTACAACTGAAACTACAATTATCACACACACACACACACAAAACGAACAGTCTGCATTTAAAATGAACACATCGCTAACTAGCTTAGCCGCTAGCTGCCGATTGACACCACAAATTAGATAAAACTTGTTCAAATAAATTGATATATACACTCAAAAAAAGGAAATTAGCTGGTTATTACATTAAAACAAGCGTAACGTGTAATTTTAACAAAATTATTTCATGTTTCAAAGGTGAACGTGATAACATAATGTAGGATAAGCATGAAATTCAACAAATTAACATTTGTTAAATTCAGTCATGTTGAGATAACGTGATTCAATATAGTCAGACTGATCTTGCACCGAAAATGGATTAGCGAGATCACGCGAGATGACAAACCGCGGGCTTCGGAAAATAACGAGATTATCACATGAAGAACTTACCTGGCGTGCCTGGAGTTCATTTGGAAAAGGTAAGATAAAATCTGTTTTCATCCATCTACAAAACGATGTGTATAAAGTCATCAGCAGACTGTCCATCATTTTCAGCAATATTTGGTCATGCTTGTTTGTTATTTTTGTACTCAGGCCGTTAATGTTATGCTGGCACATTCATGCTAACATACGTGACGATAGTTGGCACTCATAAACATGTACTTAAAACAACCCTTAACATTCGTTTTCAAAACTGTGCAACTCACTGAGTGGTTAGTGGTGTTCGTTGATGATTAAAAACAAATATATAGGCGCAATGTATGATTTCAATCCGTGTTATTTGCTATAGTGGAACTATTTTTTCAGATACCTCACAACCGCGTATAAACTTTCGCTCGATATTTGAGTCTGAAGCGCAGTAATATCAACGAGCACTGAGTTCTCCAACAGAAATCAATGGGATTTTACAAAATGCCAAATAAAACACGACAGAAACTGTATTTCGCTACGCTATTTGTTTTTAATAATCAACGAACACCACTAACCACTCGGTGAGTTGCACAGTTTTGAACACGAACGTTGAGTGTTGTTTTATAGACATGTTTGTGAATGCTGGTAGACAGCCACTCTGAAGCGTTCAAAGGCGATTCTAAACGAGTCAAAAAGTCGAGACAGGACCCATCATCAACATTTCTGTGTCCACGACTCTAGTTCATCCATAAACCAGAAAAGAGACTCAAAGTGCTAAATACAAGAATTATCCTTTAAATAAAAACTCACTACCACATAAAAATTATTTGGCCTGTTTTTTTTCATCATGTAATTCTTCTATACATGAACAAAAACAGTGTATCAAATGTCTGTTTGTGGTAAAGTAACTTATTACTGATCTTTTTGGAAATAACCAGGCCGGTTTGGGAGCCTCTCTCCTTGTCTTTCTCTCAGACAATAACACACACACACACACACACCCCATACTTTTTTTTTTTCCTTCAATAAGACAATATACCTTTATTCGAATGGAATAACTAACACTGAACCCATGATTACAACAGACAGGCCCTTGGTATGGCTTAGTTGAAGTATTTCACCGACTCAGCTAAACAATTTTAATGTCAATTGGCTATTTGATTACATTTGCATTATTATGAATATGGGTCAAGTTAGTGATAGCTGTTTAACAGTAATACTGTAAAGATTGTGTGCTATAAATATGCATGTAATGCACATCAGTAAAAAAAATCTTTGTCCTTGTTCATTTTATTTTTTGTCACAGGATGTCGATGAAAGCACTCAAATGGCCATAGCGGAGACAGTATTTGGAATCTTTGTCATTCGACAAGAAGGTGCAGAGCCTGGCGATGACCCCGCGGATGTTGGTATTGTCCTGGAGGGGGTGGAAGTGATGAGTGAGTTGGGCAATGTAGCTTTTGCTGTGGTGATGTTGCTGGGGCTTGTCTACGCGCTAAACCTGAGCTACCCCCAGGAGCTCAATTACACTTTTGAGGTTCTGCAGAAGAAGATTATTATGGAATTGGATGCAAACAAACTATCCAACAAAGCACAAGTTCTCAAAACACCGCTTTCCCGTTAAGAAACATCGCCATAGCAAAAGCTACACCAGAAAACTTGTACCTTCTGTTTTGTTGTTTAGGAACTACAGGTGTAAGTGCAAATCTTGAAGGGTAATGTGAGTATAAAGACAGGGCCCCGTTTCCCATATCAGTGTTGAGTTCATCTGGGGTTTTTTTGTGCTCTGTTTTTATTAAAAAATGTTCTCTCTGATGCAAGGTCCAGTCTATTGGCACTTAAGGAAAGCTGTATGCTAAAATTATTTTTTCAGTTTCTCATAAAAAATTACAGGGATAGTTCAGCCTATCCCTTTAAGACTAAGCTATGTTTAATTTTTAGTTTAAACATTTACAAATTTTGGGAGTTAAACTTTATTTTAAGATCTCCATTTGTCTTGTTTTTACCCTTGATGCCAACCATACTGTAGACGTTGTTGAAACTTGTTTAAAAAATGTCCCTACGTTTCAAATATTTTAATGTAAAAAATTTAAATATATATTTATGCAAAAAATGTTCTAACTTTGGTAAATATTTTTTATTAACTTCTGTGTAAGTTCACAATCACATAAAACCACAGGTGCAAGATGTACAAAGTGCAAATGTTAAGAGTAGATTAAGTGGGATGCAAGTGAGAGGGCCCATTTCCCTGTATTCTCATAACAAACTTGAGATATATTTCCTTGTGTTATCAACAAGCAATTCAACTGTGTAAAACAATGTGCATTATAATTTTGGAAATACAATTTGATTGCACCTTTTCTCATTTGTTGTGTGTTGTTTCCACCATTAGACTTTGTTAAAAAGGTTTTAATTTATTCAACTCAAAAGCTATTCTTTGAAGTAATGTAATTAAATCATGGAAAGGATTTCCATGTGATTAAATGGCTTTCTTTCAGCATTAAGCACTTTTGTTAGGCTAACTTAAATAAATTAGTTGGTCCAAAACATTGCTAATTAGTTGGGCTGACACTATTAAATTAAGCTGTGCCCAACCATAGTAAATAAGTTGAATCAAACTTAATAAATTAAGTTGACCCAACGTAAGTACATTAATTTGGAATAACATAATTGCATAATGCTGAAATAAAGCAAGTTAATCATGTGGAAATCCTTTCCATGATTTTTTTATGTTCATTCAAAGAGTAATTTTTTTGAGTGTAGAGTTTGAATTCCTTGTTCCACCTGCGTGTTGGAGCAGGGGACCAGGCATCAATGATACGATGGAAATCGCTGATGCTTACTTTAGGCAGATGTCAGAGACATCTAAATACTGACATTTTGGGTGACACAGAAGTAAACCGAATACTGGTATCCCGACTTCTGGAGACAGTGGAAGTTGGACGCTTGTGCACAGAGTCTGTTAGCTTATTTTACACTTGAGCTTATCATCATTTTGACTAATGTTTTCATTTGTCACACTTATGCATGACCAGATCAGAAATTTGAATATGAATATATAAAGTCCACAATCCCATACAAACTGGATCGCCAGTCTCCATTATGGTGACTTCAAAACAATTACAGTAATAAACAGCTATTTTTATTTTTTTTTTATTTTTGTCAGTGTGGCACAGTTAAAGACAACTTTATAATGTGAATTCACCGTAAAACGAGCAGTAAATTACTGTGATGTTCATGTTCATCATTCTGCTATTCATTCACATTCATTCACAAGAAAATGACCCAGCATGCATTGATTTCAAAGTAAATGTCTGACTACAGTAACTTATTGTCTTGCTTGTTTGCTGTGTTTCATAAGTTAAGAATTTAGTTTTTAAGGATGTTTTGACTAATAATTGTACTTGCACATGAAATAGGTTTTTTTTTTTAAATTCATCATCATCATTTTATTATTCAACTTATTATTTGTATTATTTTATTGTATATCACCCTCCTGAACTAAAAACTATTTTTTTATTTTATTTTTTTTTTAATAAAGACGTAGCTTAAGTTATCAGTAGTATTAAAATCATATGTTCAATACAAATAACATGCACTGTCAAAGTGTGGTTAGAGCTTTTAGTTTTGAATGAAAGTCACCAGGCTCTGTGGTTGCTTCATTTTTATGAAAGTACTTTAGCACGTCAGCATGACATCACATCACGCCAGACAGCATTTCCAAACAGCATGTACCTGACAGGATCGATGCAGTGCTTCACAAAGGCAAGTCACACTAAAAAGATTCATTCAAAATACTTGAAGCACCGTTAATATACTCTGAAAAAGCACTTTCTCCCCCCCAAAAAATACAAAAAATAATGAATAAATAAATAAATACAAAAAAATAAAAAACTAAAAAACTGTATTTTGAGTATTTTGAGCTTCATATATGAAATAAATCCACTTGTAAACAGGAATCCTTGTAAGACAAGACCTCATTATTCATTGAATAACTCTGTGTGATGTGACAGCATGAGCCAGTGTCACAGAACAGGTAAGAACCTCCCTGTTTTATCCTCAACCAACAAGAAACATAAATAATACAGTATATTAGGGCTGTCAAGCAATTATTATTTTTGTTAGATAATTATTTAGGTGATGTGCTGATTATTTAATGTAATTAATGACAAATTAATTGCACATCAATTCTGGTTATTACCCAAAAAGATCTTTTAATGTTGTGTTAAGTGAGAAACTAGATCTTGAGATCTGTAAATTTTGAAAAGTTTTTGGTGATCAAATTTGTCCCAACATACCTATACAGAAAAAAAAATAAAATAAAATAAATAAATAAATAAATAAAAAATTGCCTACAGGTATATGCTAAATATACTAGACAGTGTACTGTCACATACAACAATATATTTCAAAATGCTTGCAGGGGCAAGAAAATACAATCTTACAGTAGGCTACATTTTGGCTAAATGTAAATGTGGATGGCATAACTAGATTCATAATGATTTCATCGTTTAATTTTTCAATATACAAGCCCAAAACATTTTGGTAGAGAATATATTTATGCAAATACATTTAATAAAAAAAATAATAAAATAAAATAAAAAATAAATAAAATAAAATAAAATATAAATAAATAAATAAATAAATAAATAAAACACACAAATTTAATCATACATGGTAACACTTGGAACCAATTCTTTCTATTAACTAGTTGCTTATCAGTACATATAAAGCATTTATTCTGCATGACCATATTCTACATCCCTAATCCTACCCAATACCTAAACTTACCAACTACATTACTAACTATTAATACTAACCAGCAAATTAGGAGTTTGTTGAGGCAAAATTCATAGTTAATGGTTTATTAATAGCGAGAATTCAACCTTAAAATAAAGTGTGACAACATAGTCTTATTCTCTGACAACTTATTTACATTATGTGATGTTTCTTTTGTAAGCTGTGTGCATTTTGAGCCTCTTTTTAGGAAACAAAAATGGTTTTATCAACCGAAGTCCATGGAATGCAAAAACGTTGAATCTTAAAGGAGAAGTCCACTTCCAAAACAAAGATTCACATATAATATACTCACCCCCTTATCATCCAAGATGTTCATGTCTTTCTTTCTTCAGTCGTAAAGAAATTACGTTTTTTGAGGAAAACATTTCAGCATTTTTCTCCATATAATGGACTGATATGGTGCCCCGATTTTGAATTTCCAAAATGCAGTTTAAATGCAGCTTCAAATGATCCCAAATGCGGTTGTAAACGATCTGAGCCGAGAAAGAAGGGTCTTATCCAGCGAAACGATCGGTTATTGTCATAAAAATAATACAATTTATATACACTTTTCAACGTCAAACGCTCGTCTTGTGTTACTTTGCCTGGACTGTTTTTGTTCAAACTCGGGGCACCATATCAGTCCATCATATGGAGAAAAATGCTGAAATGTTTTCCGCAAAAAAGATAATTTCTTTACAACTGAAGAAAGAAATACATGAACATCTTGGATGAGAAGGGGTGAGTACATTATATGTGAATCTTTGTTTTGGAAATGGACTTCTCCTTAAAGGGTGTTTGATCTTCTTTGCATGTTTACCTTGCAAAGACTGGGTCGGTACTTTTGCAGCGATGTACGATGATTTTGAAATGACTTTCGAACTTGAGGAAGAAAATACAATCAGAGTTTTTTGATGTACCTTAACTGTCTTGAGCCAAAATACAGAGTTCAAGGAGAATAAGGCAAGGTGAGCATTTGAGAATAAAAAGTTTATAAATTGTATTATTTTTATGAAAATAAACGATCGTTTTGCTAGATAAGACCATTCTTCCTCGGCTGGGATCGTTTACAACCACATTTGGGATCGTTTTGGGCTGCATTTAAACTGCATTATGGAAGTTCAAACTCGGGGCACCATATCAGTCCATTATATGGAGAAAAATGCTGAAATGTTTTCCTCAAAAAACATAATTTCTTTACGACTGAAGAAAGAAAGGCATGAACATCTTGGATGACAAGGGAGTACATTATATATAAATCTTTGTTTTGGAAGTGGACTTCTCCTTTAATATCTCAAAAGTGCTCAGAATGCAGATAGAACCTTATAATTCTAAGGCAACGATATTGGCTGTTTATTAGTACTTATAAAGCACTGCATCACCATATTCTACATCCCTAGTCATACCCAATACCTAAACTTAACTTTTTGTTTATTGAGGCAATAAACGCTGTGTTAATGGTTTGTTAAAAGTGAGAACTAGACCTTAAAATAAAGTGTGATTGGGTACTTTCTCAATTTAATATTTTTTCAGTATGGTTCAATGCATTTTCCCATTTCTGGTGTGCAGGTCCAACTGCTTTGTACACTCACTGGAGACTGTATTCTGCATTGTGCCTCATCACTGCCAGCAATGTCCGCTGCAACGTCCCGCCTTTCCCTTCGTGACCCTGCCTGCAGGGCGCTGATCGAAGGGACACTGTGGCTCTGATCCAAGGTAGGACGGTCACTCCGTGACACCTTCTAGTGCAAACTGCTTATATAAAGGCCTCTCTCTTGGCACTAATAGCCTGCAACTTTCCTTATTAGACCCTTGGCCTGCAGCAGTGCATTTGTCCAGATGATTAGAATGCGAGCGCTCAACCTCCCCTTAAACTCTTCTGCGTGTTCTGAGTTTAAGAATGGTATCAGCTCTGTAAGAGCAGGCTGAAGCAATGCACAGTCGCCAATACTATTAATCTCTTCCCCCTACAGGGCGAGGTTCATTAAGAAGCTATTGCCATAATAGCTAGAGGGCACATACTAGTTTAACCAACCAAAGGCAGGGCAGCTTGAGCCAGATCGATCCATCAGGTGCCATTGGGAGGATCCACAAGCCCACAGCAGTTGTTTTGCAGGACCAGAGGACCACAGGGACCCGCAGGGGCAAAAGAACTGAAGCCTCATTTCTTCTGGAGGTTCCATAGCTTAAAAAGGTGCCACAGCAAGGGCTATATCAGGTAATGGGCAGGGAAAATACATGTCAGGCAAATGGCGAGGAATTAATCCGGTAATGTGAATGCCTCTGTGACAAATGCCTGCAGCAGTCCTGACTGGGGTAAGTAA
Organism: Cirrhinus mrigala; assembly: GCA_036247105.1. Lineage (NCBI taxonomy): Eukaryota > Metazoa > Chordata > Actinopteri > Cypriniformes > Cyprinidae > Cirrhinus > Cirrhinus mrigala. Next base: position 8,850,958 of record CM070025.1, on the reverse strand, counting down.
TTGTACCCAAATGAACATGTCAGGCTATTTGGAAAACATATTGCTGGAGCTGCTATCGGTTGCAGTGAAAAGATGGAATAATGCTGTGGGACAAATGAGTTCAGTGGTCATTACAGCTGTAATGTGTTACCTCTGCCTTAATGGCAAATAATGACCTACTTGAATTATACTGTATGCGGAATATTTAATATCCGGTGATTTATATGCAACAGCTTTGTAACTCACATTTCAGGAACTAAGTAAACTTAATTTCAAAAGCATCAATGAAAGATGAGACTACATAATAACATCACGTCTCACTGGTCCTTGTGTAATGACATCAGAGTGTTGAGTCACATGATATGCAAGAAGCAAAGTGGTTTCAGCTGCATCCCTTATAGTAGGGAAAAACAGTATCCCCGGGCAAATGCCGCGGCGCTGCCCCGCTGCTTCAGCGTGTTCCTCGGACACGAGTGGCGCGGCACAGCACGACTCCTCAAAAGACAATATAGAACCCATTAAATATACGATCTACAGTGGATGCTAACAGTGAAGTAATGCCCCGGTATATTTCTGACTTACAGATGTACTTCAAGCATTCGCGCTGTGTCTGACAAGAAGGACAAATGGATTTTCCAATCATTACAATGAGGCCGTTACAGCAAATACAGTAGTTTACAGCAATTTAAAAAAATACAGTAAGTCTCTGTATGTGGGGTCTGACGTCACAGAAAATTCCCATGATGCAATGCTTATTACAGTTATTTACTGCAAAGGGAATTTGCAGTATTATACTGGGTTAATAACTGTAGAAATTACAGAAATGTCTAACAGTGTAGCTAAAGTTCAGGACCAATGTCATGCCTTAACCAATCAGCTTATTCCCTGTCTACATATTAACACTGATCCAACCTTCACAGTTCAGTCTGTCTCAGTTTCTTGACTCTACCCTCCCCTTCCCTCCCCTTCCCTCCCCTTCCCTCCTAAACTTATCCCTTATACAGGTAAACTGTAATTTGGTGAACTATTTCTCTTTGTCTTTGCTATACCATTTTCTTCCGGGAAAGCTTTCCACTAGAAGTAAGAACACTTGACTTCTCCAAAGAAGTGTAATACTGCGTCTCTGCTAAAAACATTGTAAAATTGCTCTGTATGAGCAACCCGACACAGCAACAATGAATTGACCAAAAAAATTGAGGAAGTGTCTGGAAAACCTGGTTGGAGAAAGAAAAAAAAAAGATCATTTTCAATTCTATCCCACTAATTCCACAGAAATCACATCAGTTTATATACATTTTTTGTCCATGGTTTGCATGTTGTGCTAAATTTAGTTCAGTCATGACCATGTAAATTGGTAGGTTAAAGGGGTCATCGGATGCCCATTTTCCACAAGTTGATATGATTCTTTAGGGACCACGTGAAGTCTATAACCGGGATCGTCGAACTGGCGGACTACGATCCGAATGGAGGCTTTTGACATAATGAAATAAAAAAAATACCAAATTCTAATTTCTAAAAAATATAATTTATATTAGGCACATCAAGGTCAGTGTTTGTGTGCCGTGCAGTCAGTGATGAGAGCAGAGAGTGGTGCACCAGAAAATGAAAAAGTAAAATCTGACCACTTTTAGCATCTGACGCTGCATTAACATCACATATTCTCTGAGAGACGACGAGAGACAAATCTACTTCATATGCAGATATTAATTTACCCCCCTAATATTTCTCTTGTGGCCCAAACATAGCGGGGAAAAAAAATTAATAGAAACATATTTCGTGTTAGGTTGTTTTTGAAAGTCCTTGAAAATGAAGCTCTTAATTTCCATTGATGACTGCAGTGTTACTAAGGGCTTAATAAGGGTTAAGAAAGTCTTAATTATGATTTCAGGTAGTCTCAAATGTGGGGACTGAAAGACAGGAAGTGCGACGAAACTTCAAAAGGCTATGCATTGAATAAATATGAGCGCTGCACTGCCATTCTGAAAGTGCCTCCTGCTGGAAGAGAATGATCTTTCATTTTCAATCAGCCCATATGTCTGCTGTTGTCAAAGACCAATGTGAAAATCAATCCATGTTTTTAAGCAGCAGACACACAACTGGTGGATCGACAAGAAGATAATGTGTTATAAAAATGTAAACAATTAAGGCAGTAAAATATGTTCGTTATCTAATTAATATGATACTTGATTGATAATAATCGTTTAAATTAATATAAGAATTGATACTTTTGCCACATAAAGGTGGAAATGTTAAGTTTATCATTTAATAAAACTTCTTGTTTTTGTGAAACCTGCATCTGAACTGCAAATCATGCTTTTTACAGTCATTTTATGTATTTATTTATTTATTTATTTATTTTGTGCATGTTTTAAAAAAAGGCCTATAAAAGGTCTAGAATTTAAGCTTAAATATCCTGCAGATACACAAGGTCTCGGAGTTTGGATTTGTTCGGAGTTTGATCTCAGATGTGCATTTGCTGTTCAAGTTCATCGAACTGCAGTCCCCACTTTTCCATGGATTCAGAGGAGCAATGCAGCACGGAAGTTGGTGAATAATCCTGTTCATTTTGTTCACGCTGTGCTATTTTCAAACAAACTATGTCACTGGCATTCACTCTTCTATGCTCTATGGACAATCAGACGAGCTCTTGCCAAATAGGATTGATAATAGGAGGTATACCTCTGCTTTTACGGCTGTGAGTGATTGTCAAAATTTAAATATATGCGTATGAACTTGAAGAAGTTTTATTATCATGTTAATGTTTATACAAATATGTTTATACCTTGCCCTGTTTCTTTCAGCGTGTAGCATCAGTGTATGGGGATTCTTTGCCTAGATCAGTTTTGCGCAAAAGTATGATATTGGTGTTGTTATTGATTTCTGGGAATGTTGCATTAAACCCGGATGGATGTAACAACTTATTCTACTCCGACAGATTTTAAAACCAGATCTGGGCTAGGCTTTGTTCACTGAAATGTATGAAGTTTACTTCCTAAAAGTATCCTACTGTGCGGACACGGCTCAAGAATACTGACGCTGATGTTTTGGTAATCTCTGAAACTTGGCTTAAAGGTTCAATTTCAGATAATGCCATAAATATTGAAGGGTATAATGTTTTTAGGATTGATGGGCCAAAAAGAGGGGGTGGGCTAGCGATTTATAAAATAGGTACGTGGCAACTCCATTGATATCTAAATCAATACCTAAACAATTTGAATTCTTGGCAGTTGATGTAGTATTTTCAAAGACCTTAGCTCTCACTGTTGTAGGGTGTTATAGAACTCCATCAGCAACAAAATAATCTCCTTCTTCTTTAACAGATTCTCTAAGTTGAATTTTAAACTTTTTTTGTGATACTTTTAATATTCAGCAATTAGTAAACACTCCAACTAGGATCAGTTTTAAAAAGCCAGATAAATCATCACTTCTTTTTTCTAATGTACCTTATAGATATTCAGCAGCATCCGTTTTTGCACTTGATATCAGTGATCACTGTGCTGTTGCAATAGTTAGAAATGTAAAACTACCTAAGACTAAACCTCAAATAATCATAAGGCGGTGTATGTCAAAGTTTAGTGAACAAGGTTTTGTTCATGACTTTTCTCAATTTGACTGGGACAAGATTTTGTTGATTCCTGATATCGAGTGTGCCTGGATTTATTTATTTATTTATTTTTTAATTGTATAAAGGGTCAAGATAATCCTTGGTTCTCTTCTACATTATCAAACTTGATCCATGAGTGTGATGTCGCCTGGGCTACAGCAAGGTATTCCGATCTTGAATCACCATAAAAAATTTAGATAAAGAAGAGATGCTGAACTGTTTTAATAAACATTTTGTTGCTGTAGGTTTGTTGCTTAAGGTACCTGAAACTATAGATATGAAAAACGAAGTGGAAAACAGAGGGAGGTATTTATCAGCTCATAAGTTTAGTTCTAAACCGTTTTCTATTCATCAGATTGAAAAAGCTCTTAAATTATTAGATGCAAACAAGTCAGCTGGTCCTGATAAAGTAGAACCCCTTTTTTTTTAAATTAGCTGCAGATTGTATTGCTGCCACTTTAACATATATCTATAATCTCTCATTAAGTCTAAATGAATTCCCTACATTATGGAAGTCTGCCTTTGTTGTCTCTTTGTTAAAAGGGGGAGATCCTTCTGATATGAATACTATAGGCCGATTTCCAAACTCTGTATTTTGTCTAAGGTTTTTGAATCTCTTGTTAGTGAGCAGCTGATCTCATATCTTACGGAACATATATTTTATCACACAGTCAATGTGGTTTTAGGAACCAGCATTGCACAACCACAGCTGCGGATATAAAAAGGTTATAAATGATATCACTGAGGCGCTTGATAAAGGTCATCATTGTGTATCACTTTTTATTGACCTTTTGATACTGTTGATTTTAATATAATAAAAATTAAACTGAAACAAATTGGATTGTCAAATGACACAATCTCTTGGTTTGAAATCTACTTAGTGGGCAGAACACAATGTGTGCAAATGGAAGGCTGTTCATCTGCATCATTGCAGATCAAGAGGGGTGTTCCTCAGGGGTCTGTTCTGGGGCCTCTCTTTATTAGCAATTATATTAATAATCTTAATTTTAATATTAGTAGTGTTCATTTTCATTTAGTGCACCTAAATTATGCCTAGCTGTGTCTTTACTTCAGAGTGCTTTTGAGGCCTAAACCTGACTTTGTATGGGACTAAAACTAAAGTTATTTATTTTTTTTTCCAAGATCAAAAAAGCAAGTGGCAAATCAACTATCACTTAAAACCTTACAAGGTGTTACAATTGAGGCAGTGACTGAATATAAATATCTTGGTTTTGTGCTTGATGATTCGTTATCTTTTAAATTCCATATCAATCAATTAAGAATAAAGTTAAAACAAAAACTTGGGTTTTATTATAGACATAAACCATCCTGCAAGAAGGAGATTAGTCTCTGCAACATTTTTGCTAGTCCTTGACTATGGAGACATTTTGTATAAATCAGCATCTATTAAACTTTAAATTCCTTGGATACTTTGTATCACAGTGCACTTAGGTTTATATTAAATTGTAATGTCAGTACCCATCATTGTGATTTGTATAACAGAGTTGGTTGGTTATCATTATCAATACGCAGACATATTCATTGGTACCTATTTATTTATAAATCGATTTTGGGTTTACTGCCTCCATTAAAGCTGGGACCAAGATGGGTCTTGCACATGTTGCCCAGTTGGGTCCCACCAAGTGGCAAGTGCAATCCCATATGAAATCCATGTGGGTAATTAAAATGGGGCCATTATGGAACCCATGGACAATCCCATATAGAGCCCATTTTTCAGCCCATTTCAAACCCACATGGGCCCCACAATTAAATGTTAGCTGGATTAAAGCTGGGACTGAGATGGGTCTTGTGCATGTTGCCCAGTTGGGTCCCACCTTGTGACAAGTGCAATTCTATATGAAATCCATGTGGGCAGTTAACACAAGGCCATTATGGAACCTGCGGACAATCCTATATGGGGCCCATTTTTCACCCCAGTTCATTCTCATATGGGCCCCACATACAAATGTTGACTGGGTATCTTTGTTCTCTTATTGAATTTAAAGCTCCTGGAGCTTATTCTTTGCACTCACAGGATTTGTATAGTCTTTTGGTTCCACTTGTACGGACTGAACTTGAAAAACAAGCTTTTTGGTTTACAGTGCCCAATGACTGGAATTTTTTACAACATAAATTGAAGTTGCAGACCTTTGGGGGGCAGCCGTGACCTAATGGTTAGGGAGTCAGGCTCATAATCGAAAGGTTGCGGGTTCGAGTCCCAGGTCCAGCAGGGATTGAAGGTGGAGGGAGTGTATAACCAGCACTCTCTCCACCCTCGATACCACGACTGAGTTGTTTTACACTACTACTTTCTCAATGGTAGTGTAAAACAACTCCTGTTTTACCTTGTCAAAAAACAGCTGTGTTCACAGCAAGCCGGTTCGGTGCATGTCCCTTTAAATGCTAATGAGCTCTGGTCACCCCACTCCTCTCTTCCGTGGGGTGATGGGCGGTTCGAGAGACTGTAATCTTTAGCCGTGAAACTTGCTACCTAGCACATTATTAGGAAAGGTGTTTTCAAAGATTTATAAAAAAATACTCACTTCTTCTGTAGGTGAAGCTGGATCTCGAATGATTCGTGCAAACACAGACGCATTTAGGTAGATCGGTGAACACATTCCCTTCAAAAGAATTCCTTCATTCTCCCAGGAATTTCAGTACAGCCTGATCTGGGAAATTGGTTATTTTGGGGATTAAAACAACACTGGGTGGTTTCTTCTTATTAATCGACAGTCATGATTTTATTCTTCCCTGTTTGAGACAGGTAACATGTCTACTGCTGGTAAAGAATAAAAACATGTATCATTACCAAATCCTTTGCTAAAAATCATACTATTTGCTGGGAACTGAAAAAGAGGGAAATAAATATAAAATGATCACGTCCATTTAGACCAAAATCACTTCCCAGAAGGGGCTTCAAAGCAGCATCTGAGAAAAGCGTGATCTTTCCCCTCACAGGTCATAATCATGAAAGTTATTATTCTATTTTGCATTGTGTGTTGAAGTATTACCACATGTACAACGCATTTTTGGTCTTATGTTTCGCCTAAGCGCTGACCTCAACAGGAAGCGAGGTATCATTCGCTGTGATTTAATCAAGTGCCTTGTACTTTTGCTCACTGTTATTCTGCAGGATGTTAACATTAGAAGTGATGAATGTTTTTAACGTTTGCCTTAGTAAGATAAGTGGCGCCTCTTTCATCTGTGGAAATTATATTCTGAGAGCTGTTTTCGAGCAAGCAGTTCAAAATGTCTCTGCTTTGAAGCGAGCTCTTTCAAAGAGAATTCATTCTGCATCCTCAAGGTCTGAGGCGTATGTCTGTGACAGTGCTGTTTAAAAGCATAAAATTTACCGAATGCTGAGAAAGCCTTCACCCCACAGGAAGGAAGATCTGAGAATGAGTATGTTGGGCTTGTCCGCAAGTCAGCAAATTGTTTGTTTTAATATACTTTCGCTTCACTGATATTGTAGTAAGATGCAGTTCTGTGTTGTTTAGTGGTGTTTCATAAGAAGAAAAAAAATTAAACTGAAAATCAAAAATGAAATCTCAAATGTTTCTCCTAGACTGAAATGAGGTTACATGAACACCAGCTGGACATTTTTTGCTTTTGACTTCACAACGTGATCTCATGATAATTCGTATGCATTTTACGTAAAATGTGGTTCTACAAAACGTACATTTACTTAAGTTTTTCCAGACACTAAAACGTACGATACTGACGTTTTTACAGCATCTAAATGTACAAATACTTACGTATTTTCAGCATTTAAACGTACAATACTGACGTATTGACGACACCTAAAAACAAATCCTTCACGCAAAATCCTTCACAAATCACGAGATTAATTTCATTATTGATGTTTTTATTTTTTCATACCAATGACCTTATGTTTTCAACTGCATTATTAAATTGTTAAACGATTTAATATGAAATTATAACATTTCATTCTGTTCTGTGTAATTTCTGCCGCCCGCTCGTTTCCAAGAATAGGCCTACATAATGTTAAACAAGACTACACTTTAAACCCTTAAAATAAATATCATTTTTGCAATCGTTTAACCATTCATGTAATATAAACGTGATGGGACACAAAAGGCGTTTTCTCTGACATGCTGTGACTAACAATAGAGCCATAAAATACACCGAGCACGCATCATAATTACAAAATGAAACAATTTAATTTGTGCACTGCAATCCAGATCTTGAGAATCTATACGATTGCGAGAAACAGACCAAAATTCAAGCCTTTATCCGGCGATCTTTATCTCCATCCTGAGCAGCGAGTCCTGCAGCAACAGCAATAAACCTGTGCTGAAGTGAATTTTACAAATTTAAAGATTACGACATGCCGTGTTTTGAATAATGCGCGCGCCTTCACGGAGTGGATAGGGAAAATTATCTGGATAATATTTTCAGCGATTAGCAATTTAAATTCTGCTCTGCACCTCACAGAAACCTTCCGTATTCCGCCAGAGAGGACTGCGGCTGCAACGCATTATGATTTAGACTGCTTTTTGGTGTTGTGTTTGACATTTTTGCAATTAATAAAAGATTGCGATTGCACTTATTCGTCATGTTTTTCTATATTACTGTACAGAGGGAGTTATGGTTAGGTTTAGAGGTAGGAGTGGGATTAGCGACTATAAAAAATATTTTTATTCTATATTGTTACTTAAATGGTCATTTCCCTGCATATTTTGGTCAGTTACGTTTTATATCCTTTTATGTTTGCTATAAAATGGGTAAGTTTAGGTTTGGGGTGGGTTAAGGTGTCTAAAGATCTAAATCGCTTGTTTATAAAATAATAAAAAGGCATTGCTATCAATATCTTAATGATATAAAAAGATATGTAAAAAATTTCCTTTTTTTTTTTTTTTTTTTTTTTTTTTTTTTAGCAAAAAAATGTACAAAAATGCACGTTTTGTGCCTCTAAACGTTACATATAAATACCTACATATAAACAATGAGACCAGGCTGGACTTCACCTGCTTCTCACATTTTTCTCTTGAGGAAAATAGTCCCTTAAGTTTCAGAAGATATCAGTGTTGATACCGAATGATTTAGCAGAAGATCTATATTTTAATTAAAGGAAAATTTAATTTACAAGAGAAAAGTTTACATGTTAAACAATAAAGAAAGTCATGCAATAATTATGAAGCACTGGTACACTATACATTTGTTAAACAAGTATTGATCTTATACAAAACTTTATACACTTTTGCTTTGTCGTGTGCATGTAAATTGTGCTGCATATCAGTGCTGGACAATGAAGGTACATTTAATCTAGTTACCTTTGATCCTTTGATAAGCACAATGCTATTTAAAGTATAGTTTCAATATTTATTTCAATATTTCTTCTGTAACGCTTCAGTATAGGGACTAATTCTTGTCGTTAACTAGTTGCTTATTAGCATGCATATTACTGGCTGTTTATCAGTACTAATAATGGACATCTTCTGCATGTCCATATTCTACATCCCTAATCTTACCCAGTACCTAAACTGGAAAACAAACAAACAAACAAAAAAAAACGGTCACACTTTATTTTAAGGTCCAGTTCTCGCTATTGACAAACCATTAACTATGGCTTTTGGCTCAATAAACTCCTAATTTTATGCTTATTATTAGTTATTAAGGTAGTCGTTACATTTAGGTATTGGGTAGGATTAGGGATGTAGAATATGGTCATGCAGAATATGTACTTTATAAGTACTAATAAAAAGCCAATATGTTAATAATAGGCATGCTAATAAGCAACTAGTTAATAGTGAGAATGAGAGTGTTCCCTATACTTAAATGTTGGCAAAAATACCATTTTAAGCAACAATTAGGAGGCAAAAGTTATAGTTAATAGTTAGTTAACACTGAGAACTGTACCTTAAAATAAAGTGTGACCGGTTCTTTGCAATTTAAGGAGAAACATCTGAAGACAAAGTTGACACTCATATAACACACATAAGAGTGTGCAAAGCATCAGAGCCATGGCCTTGTGTGCAACGCTCAAAAATATGGCACAGCTGTACCTTAGACAACTTGAGATTGAGTCCTGGCTGAAGGTCTTCTGCTGGCCCTTTTCTTCTCTCTCCCCTCCTAATGTTTCCCTGTTTATTGAAAAGAAGGCCTTGAAAAGATTACTGAAAGAAAATAAGAGATCTCCCATTTTTCTCACACCTTTTTCCTCAGACTTTCTACTCTCAAAACTTTCTCATGATGTCTCATTTATGTCTATTTCTCCTAAGAAATTTCTATAAGAAACATCCGAGGCGCTGCCGACACTAAAATGAGAGCTATCACAAGTCTCTTGAGCTTAGGTAAAAACAACCTCTGAGCAATATGTTTTTCCTCTGGATATGGCTACCTTCACACAGTGGCAGAATACAGCTGTCAGTCAAGTTTTAGAGTGCTAAATATGGTTATGTTACACACAGTTTGGTAGTAATGACAACTACATTCTATAACCAAACTGACCTTAAATTTTCAGGACACACAGCTGCAATTTTCAGCGCAAGTTCAGTCAGCCTGAGCTGTCAAACTGTCAGTCACGCCATACAGTCAGTCACTCACACCGCACTGCACAAACGCTTAACTCGTATGTGGTGTGTTTTCATGTGAGGTCAGAGAAAGAAATACTTTCTGAGGTGTGTCTTCCTAAAGTTTTAGATCTAGTCGCTGTTTTCCTCTAAAACTGCTTCCATCAGTTTTGTAGTCTGTGCTGCACACACAGTTAAGTTAAAAATAAAGCAGCTGACAGATAATTAAAATTTTACTGACAAACCTGTACCTTGATTTCACTCTTTAAATGTTATTAAACTTTGCAGATGTTGCTTTTAGTATTTACCTTAGTTACTGTGTAAACGGTGTGTCCGTAATTACAATTGCTCATGGTTAGGGTTAGCTTTAGGTTTAGGGTTATGGGTTTGTTCGAATCCTTCATATCTTTCGTATGTTCACACTGGCACCGTGAGCTTCAACACACAGGTAACACTTTATTTTAAGGTCCAATTCTCACTATTAATTCTTATACTAGCTATTTATTAGTACTTATTAAGCACATATTAATGCCTTTTTCTTCATGACTATATTTTAGATCTCTTAATCCACACCATACATAAACTTAACAACGACATTAATAACTATTAATAAGCAGCAAATTAGGAGTTTATTGAGGCAAAAGTAATATGAGAATTGAACTTTAAAATAAAGTGTGACCTAAATGAACAAATAGACAGATTTAAAGAGGGAGTGGGCATATTTATAGAGCAGAATGTAAGTGACTTTGGGTTGACTTTTTTGACTTGAGCCTACAGAAACCACCAAGAACTGTAAATGTAAAAATGTAGCTTCTTGCTCCTCTCTATTATATAAGTGCAGCACCTGTGGTCTGACAGGTGGTATTGATGTGTGGGTGTTAAACTTGCCTGGCTCTGCAACAATTTGATTTTATTATTGTTGAGTTGTCTGTAACCCCTGGCAGAGACTATTTGACCTTTGAGATGGTTGTCATAGCAACAGGTAAATGTTCAAACCTCCTTACTGCCCTTGATGCACTTTCTCTTCCGAGGGAGCGCTTTAAAATCAATAGAGAGAAGCACTACTGTAATCATGTCCGCAGTTACTTGTGCTTTTGATTTGGTGCCTGCAAGCTTTTGAAAGTACAGTGAAACATTGAAATTGAGCCAAAACCACTGTGCTGTTTTGTTTTCTGACAAACATTGACATGGCATGGTAAAAGTGAGATGAATACAAGTGGAAAAGACAAACAAACAAACCAACATGCTCAAGCATTCCAAATAAGGAAGAATACGAAGTTGCAGGTGCAAGGATATTCAAGGATAACTCATAAGACCAAGCGAACTGCAAACAGCCTTTTGCTTTTCTCCTGACCTCATAGCTATAAAGAGGCAAACAAAAGTAAAGGAACATAGAGTTCTCACATCCTTTTCAAAAAAAAAAAAAAAAAGTCTTTAGACTAACTCTCTTTCTTTATAATATGAAAAGAGTGCTGACTGGCAATTTATGCATCTTGTGTAGCATGTTATATTATTCCTGCACCAAGTCTAACAAGAACATCAATCTAATCCAGAACTGCAGTTAAACAAAAGAGATTAGTGTTGAGATCATAATGAGGAAAAGAGGAAAACGCTCACTGCACATTTACTATACATGTTCTTTATTTGTCAAAACCAGTTAAATGAGTTGAGCGCATCTACTCATGAACCAATAAGTTAAATCGGGAGCGTGATAGAGGTGTTGCGGCTTTGTGCAAATTTACACAAGTGTTTAATGACTGCAATTTTTTTTTTTAATGAGACCTTGTCATATCTAAAACAGTTAATCGTCTGGGCCGAGTTGCAATAAATGCCTTAAGTTAAGAGTATCCTTTGTTATAATAGAGCAGGGAATCATAATCATTTCGGTAACACTTTCCATGAAGCCCACATTTATAATACATTATAAGGGTATTCTTTATGAATGTATAATGAATGATAAAAAATCTTATAATATGTTATATAATCTTATGAATATTCATAAAAAACAGTTTTAATGTATTCGAATGTTTACTTATTTGTGGTTATGGCTTAAGAGTATGATGATTTATAACACACAATGAACATGTTGCATCCACTTAAGTTACAATGGATGATATTTCTCATAGTTATAATGCATTATAAGTCTCATATCTGGCCATTTTTCGTATGCTACTTTACTTAAAGCAATCAATGACCACTTATAAGTATAGTTATAATAATAATAATAATAATAATAATAATAATAATAATAATAATAATAATAATAATAATAATAATAATACTACTAATAATAATAATATATATGTATTTTTATTTTTTTATTTTTTTTCTCAAACAGCTATAAGGTCAGATATTAGATCAGATGAATGTGTAATATGACAACTATTTTTACTGTAATATCAGTTTGATTATTTTGATGGTACCCTTTAATCAGCTGTTGATTAGTAACTCAGTAACATGCCAACTAGCAGTCATAGGAGTATTAGTAGTATGTCTGCTAAATATATGCTAACACTTTATTTTGATGGTTCCCCAGAAGACACACTTACTGCAAGTAACTTTGCAAGTACATTAACATTCTACCTATACCCTAACCTTAACATAAGCCTACTAATACTCTGAGAGTGAGTTGACATGTAGTTGCAAAGTTGCTTTTAGTCAGTAAACTAAGGGGATCATCAAAATAAAATGTAACCTAACATATACACATTGGATTTTTTTCAGTTGAAATTATTAACTAGCTCACATCAAAATTAGTATTAGCCTCATAGGGAACACTCAAATAACACTCCACACCTAACCACTTAAAAGATGAAGTAAGAGACTGTGCAGATCTTAAATAAACAATGTCAAGATATATAGCCCATTTTAAATGTAAAATAAGATTTAATATGGTGTTCATTGTGTGTTATAAATAATCATATTAATCTTAATCTTAAAAGTTATAACCACAAATACATAAGCATTATAATTATATCTTAATTGTTGTTATAATTATTTATAAGATGATATAACATATTATATATATATATATGCATTATGCAATTATTATAATGCCTTAAGAATACCCTTATAACGATTTATAAATATGGACTTTACAGAAAGTGTTACCATGATTTTTACATGCTCTGACTCAAACAAATACAATTATTCATCATGCCATTTTCAAAACCATGCTATGTGTAATTGTGGGGCACTGATACTACTTCCAGTGTTGGGGAAAGTTACTTTTAAAAGTAATGCATTACAATATTGTGTTACTCCCTAAAAAAAGTTGCTAATTGCATTACTTACGTGTTGCTTTTTCTCATCTGGCCTGGGCTTGCTTGTTTGTTTTTAATATGAAAGTTGTATTTTTGTGAAAGTAAAATGTAAAAGCCCTTTCACACCAAAAATGAAAGAAATAATCCTCAGGCTGAAGGTAATATAAATTCAAAAACTAAAACAAACATTTCGGCTGTGCTGCCATTCTAGACTGCATGAAGCATAGGACACGAGAGAGAGAGAGAGAGAGAGAGAGAGAGAGAGAGAGAGAGAGAGAGAAAAGGAGAAAGAGAAAAACATGTTATGTTTATCTAAAGTCATTTTTGCTTATTAGCATGGTTGAATTGGATCATTGAAGTTCAGCAGCACACTGGTTAAAAAAAAAAATGGGAATAGATACATAAAGATTATGTGTGTTATTTATCATTTAATTATTGCAGGTTTGCATCATATTACAAGATTGCATTTCACTGTTTTTATTCATCTGGGGCAATACTGAATCTGTTTTTGTGCAGGTGAGATGAGTAAATGCATGTTGGTATTTAGCCTAGAACTACAGTAAAATCCAGCCTGGTCTTGTTGTTTATACGTAGGTATTTATTCGTAACGTTTAAAGGCACAAAATGTAGGGAAGTTATGACAAATAAAAACAATGAAATTAATGCCGCGATTTCAATAATCATAAGGATTAGTTTTTAGGTGTCGCCAATACGTCAGTATTGTACGTTTAAATGCTGAAAATACATAAGTATTTGTACGTTTAGATGCTGTAAAAACGTCAGTATTGTACATTTTAGTGTCTGGAAAAATGTAAGTAAATGTACGTTTTGTAGAACCACATTTACGGAAAATGCATACGAATTATCATGAGATCACGTTGTAAAATCATGTTCACACAGCTCACACAACGCCTCTGCACTTACTCCCGATTTCTCTCAACACAGGGACAGGAGAGCTGTCAGTCAATAAATGGGAAAACAAAGTAACTGGCATTACTTATTTGAAAAAAAAGAACTCAGATGTTTTCTTGTAAATTAAAAAGTAATGCATTACTTTACTAGTTACTTGAAAAAGTAATCTGATTACATAACTCACATTACTTGTAATGTGTTACCCCCAAGCACTGCTTACTTCTACTGCAAAGATGTTTGCCAGTCATAATGGTTTGCACTTATTACATTGAGTACAAGTAACGTGATGTAATCAGTAATCAGTGTTAATTTTTAGCAAGACAAACTTTTCAGGATAGGAGATGGACTAATAATGGACTCCCAAAACTTACTGCCAGATTCTGAAAGATACATTCTTGAAGGAGTGGCGCAAGATGATGTGGTGATGGTCATTCAAGAGTCACTCTCAACTTATCTTTCCATGAAGCCTATAATAAAAAAAACAAACAAAACAAAACAAAACAAACAAACAAACAAAAAAGTCTTCATGTGTTTTACTACACTTCAGCATGTGATTCTTATTAAGTGAGGGCCATTATTTTTTATTTTTGTTTTTTTAGGATTTTTTACCCATGCAAAGTCTCTGAGAACCTGACACCTTGCACTTCTGGAGATTCCAGGTAGGTTGCAGTTTTGGAAAGTGGTGGTGGTGGAGACTAAATGGTTCCTGATGGTTTCACACCTAATTTTTCACATGAATTCATAATTATTTTGCAGTTAACGTGTCTTTTCTTCTCCACCTATGAGCATTTTGCTGTCCAGTGGTCATGGCTTAACTTTGCAGTTTCTGTATTGCATTAGTTTTGAATATTTCTCATGGGGATTTAATAATTTTTGACTTTTCAGTCTGAGTTAAATCTCTTTTTTAGCTCATTTTATCTGTTAAAGAAAACCTGCCTAATAATTATGCACACCTGAATATAAGGATTTTTTTTTTTTTTTTGTTTTGTTACTTCCAGCCTTTATGGACAATTACAGTTCCAAAACTTCACAAATTCAGCGATTACTCTTTACTTAGAAGACAGGGTTCTTAGAGGCATAATGTCCCAACAAGCCTGCTTGATCAATTACCAAAGAAGAATGTCAAAATTATTCAGAATAATAAGATTTTCTTATCTAAGTGAGTTTTTTTTTTTTTTTTTTTTTTTTTAAGTAAAAAGAAAAAAAAAAAAAAAGATCAACAGTCAAGTATACTGAACCAAAACTTTTAAATACATGTAATTTCCTACAGTTAAAAGTGTTATATAGCCAACTGAATCTTATTCAGACTTAATGCTGGAAACAATGGAAAGAAGTGGAGAAAACTGTCAAGTGACATTTCTTAGCATAAAAGAGGACAGTGGTACACGAGAATGATCAAATTATTGTTTTAAGTGTGAAAATATAGCAGAAGTAGCACTGACATTCAAAAACAATGGACTTGTGACAAGGCTCCTGAAATAATCAGGTCTTCACTTTAAGTTTTCATTTAGTGATGAATGAATTTTTGCTAGAAAAAGAGCCAGAGAAATACCCTGCAAGTGTCTCAGAGCCGGCAAAAGCTATGAAAAGAGTGACACTTTATCTCACAGAGTACGACAGCCTGCAGAAATGACATGTATGGTTGTTGTCACCACTAGAATTACCTACTGTAGCCAAAACACAATAAAATCATTTAACCTCTTCCAAGGCCCATCTTTACAAAAATATAGACTTCTGGGAATCCATACTCTGGTCTCAAGAGACCAAGTCAAACATTTTGGATCCAAAAGCATCCAAAATGTTCTGGTGTTGCTAGAGGAGGAGTACGGTGAGAAGTGCCTGGTCCCCGCAGTGATGTTCAGTGATAGTAAAGCTCTTATACTGGGATATATGAGTGCTGAAGGTGTGAGGGAGTTGTGCTTTATCAGTGCTGTCATGAATTCACACACCACTGTGCGATGTAATACAAAAACATGAAACAGAAGATATTACCCTTTCCTCATTCCCTGCATTATTTGGCATTTTTTTCAACATAACAATGAAGATATTCATTCTCCCAAGGTGAAAATCCTTCAGTATTCAGTATCCTTCATGTATTTCATGCATTTCAACTTTGCTATCTTTCCATGAATTATTTTAGTGATCATTAAGAAAATACATTTTTTTTTTTTTTTTTTTTATTCAGAGGGTGTCACAGCGTTGTGTGCGGGAATGAGGAGTAGGGACGAGGAGATCAGGAACATACACTTTATTTGTAATATCCACATGAGGAACAGGAACAAACAGGAACAGCAGGGAATCCACACGCAAACATAACGCAAAAGACTTTAAGTGATGTAAAGTGAACTCAAGAATAGACGTTAAGAACCGACCACCTAAACGGAGAACAGAACCAACTTAAATACACAGGCTAATCAGACGAGGACAGGTGAGAATGATTACACAATGACGTCATAATTGAAAACGGAACAGGAAGGACCAAATAAGGGCATACAAAGGGAAAAACCAAAGAAACAGTCCACAGGGGTGTGACAGAGGGGTGTACTCATTTATGCTGTGCACTGTATATATGTCTTATAAATGGTTAAATACAAAATGAATAGTAGTTATTAAGATTGTTATGGTTTGGAATTGGTAAAATGTGAAATGTGAATTGAAAGAAAAAAAAGAAGTATTATACATATGAGTAAGCTTACATGCCATACCCATATATATGAAAAAAAAAAAAAAAAAAAAAAAAAATATATATATATATATATATATATATAAGAAATTAAAAAAACTTTTAAAAACTTGTTTTAAAAGCATCCATCAGGTATTTTAAAATGTATTTATGTGTTTATGTTGATTTTACGTAGTTAAAAATGACATATGCACCATTTTTTTTTTTTTTTTTTTTTTTTTTTTTTACAAAAGTTAAGATGAATGTACATGAAAATGTCAGATGGCGTAACTGACAAAAAATGAGAAATATTAAATATTTTATCCACCTAGATGGCATGTAAGCTTACTCATTAAAATAAATACTTCATTTTAAAAATGAAAATAGATTTTATTAGAGTTATCTTTAAATGTAAATTTCAATGCGTTTTTGCAATATTTGGCGGGACATATGCTGGAAACACCTCTGTTTTCTAAATAATCTTTGACAAATTATGTAAAAAATGTTAAAGACTATATTATTATACTAAGCTAGATGACTACATTTCATTTAACATTAATTTTCCTGTATACAATTATATTTTTATGAAAAATACTGGTTACGCCAATTGACAATGTTGCTTCTACAGCCAAAGACCATTTTTTGTTGAAGAAATTGACACTGAAAATCAAGCATGACTGTCAACAAGTTTTGCTTCATTTTTTTTTTTTTTTTCAAAAAATCCAGCAACACAAAATTATCATAGTGATGAACAGTGAACTCGTCTTGTATTGTAATTACAGTTAAGAAACAATATCTGACAAGAAATCAGGGTGATGAACAGTGAACTCATGTCTCGTATTGCAATTTTAATTTTCATATTGTAATTTCTTATTGTATTGTGCCATGTATTGGGAAAAACAGGGCTCTGTTATATCATATTAATTATAAAATATCAGAAATTTAATGAATTGTAATGTAAATTGTAATCTTTGGTTAACATTTTTTTTTTTTTTTGAATTTATGTTCAAATGTAGACACCTACTTCATTCTCCTACATTATTAACCTTTTAAATCATTTATGTGTATATTACATTATATCATATGAAACTATATATTGCATAAGGGGATAGTTCACCAAAAAATGAAAATTACCCCATGATCCTTCCCCCCTCCTTTAAGCCATCGTAGGTAACTTTCTTCTTTCAAATGACTACAGTTGGAGTGATATTAAAAGTGAATGGGTGATATTCAATAGTCCAATAAACTGCATCCATCCATCATAAAAAAGTGTTCCAGATGGCTCCAGGGGGTTAATAAAGGCCTCCTGAAGCGAATCAATGCACTTTTGTAAGAAAAATATCCATATTTAAAACTTTACAAACCGTAATCTTTAGCTTCTACTATCCATCGCACTTGCATTCACTAGTGAGTGGCGTTTCAGCAGATGATGTAGAATGTAGACTCAGTGTAAGCATTGGTGAGAATATGCTAATCTCGCGAGAACCAAGTTTTGTTTACAGAAATAGAAAACCAATCTCCTCTTGGCTTATGTCGAAATCCTTCTACTTTTTTTCTTTACAAATCCTTGTTTTGTACTTCTAATTTGTGACTGGTGTTTTGTTTTGTTCTCTCTCCTCTACGATTCTGTGTTCGTCACTTCTCACCAGAGCTTACGGTACATCCTACTGTACGTCATCCACTGGAACGCCATTCTGTCATGAACACAGGTACTACAGTTAGCAGAAGCTAGAGATTACGGTTTATAAAGTTTAAATATGGATATTTTGCTTACAAAAGCACATTGATTCGCTTCAGGAGGCCTTTATTAACCCCCATAGCCATCTGGAGCACTCTTTTATGATGGATGGACACAGTTTATTGGACTTCTACTGGGCTATTGAATATCACCCATTCACCACCATTATAATGCTTGGAAGAGCCTGGACATTTTTTTTTTTTTTTTTAGTGTAATGCTGATTGTATTCATCTGAAAGAAGAAAGTCATATGCACCTTGGATGGCTTGAAGGTGAGTGAACCAGGTGATAATTTTCATTCTTGGGTGAACTGTCCCTTTAAAATTTTAAGTAAATGGAATAGAAATATGCATTAAAGCTAAACATTTCAAAAACACAAATGTTGTGCAACATAAATATTTTATCCTACACTTACAGAGCTTCAATAATAAAGTCGTAGATAAAGAATCACTTTCTCAAAAAATACAGCATTAAACGCTTGAAAATAGTTTACATTATGTATTTAATCAGCATCATAAACTAGTGTTATTTGACTAAATTGGCCCCTAACAGAAAGGCATGTAATAGGAGTCAAATGGTTTAACCGGTTACACCACTTGACATTTCAATTTAAAATCAAATTTGATAGGCATTATCATGGAAACCTATGTAAGTACATGGTCTTGTTGGGAATATTTCAAATGAAATTTTTAAAAGTTAATACTCATTTTTATAATATTGATGAATTTTCATCGTATTCCTGGGGTCATACCATTTGACATGTATACCTAAGAATACCTGACCATACCCTAAAAATATCCAATTATCTCACATCACCAGAGGTCCTTTTCTGTGATATAATTTCCTGTCACATGATCTTCTTTCAAAATATTAACAAAATGGCTCCTTGAATGGTGGTTACACCACCTCAACGCTTCAGGAATTTGACTTGACTCACGTAATTCCCCAAATTGATTATAATATTCAGAACAATGGTGTTCCATTTACTTTTATTTACTATTAAATAGTACTAGTGTAAGATTATGCCAAACTAGCTGGTGTTGTATTGAGAATTTTACCTTTTTTTAAACAAGATCAATTATTTGGTAAGTTTTTTATGGTTACACCACACTGACATCTTTGCAATCATCCCCCAAATATTATCTCAAAATTAATTAAAACCAGAGAATGAGAAAAAGAGAATGTATGCAATTATTGTGCACATTTATTTATACATAAGACAATATTGTGTGTATATATATATATATATATATATATATATATATATATATATATATATATATATATATATATATATAATTAATAATTAAAAGTTTATTAAAAGTTAATAATACATAATTTACATTGTTATAAAATATTTATATTTTGAATAAACACTGTACTTTTTAAACTTGTTATTCATGAAAGAATCCTGAAAAAAAAAATTACAGGTTCCAAAAAATATTTGGCAGCACAACTGTTGATATTATCCAACATTGATCATTCTAATAATAAATCTGCATATTAGAATGATTTCTGAAGGATCATGTGACACGAGTAACAGCTGATAAAAATTCAGCTTTTCATCACAGGAATAAATTCTATTTTAAAGTATGTTAAAATAAAAAACATTATTTTATATTGTAAAAACATTTTGCAATATTACTGTTTTTTTTTTTTTTCTATATTTTTAATCAAATAAATGCAGCTTTGATGAGCATAAGAGACTACTTTAAAGACTATTACAAGTCTTACTGACCCCAAACTTTTGAACGGTAGTGTATATATATGAATTTTGCAATATTTAACAGTGCTATTTCCCTATTTTTAATTATGCAACTGCTTTGAAACAATCTGTACACATGATAAACTGACTTGACATATGATGCATAGATATTAACAGGGTATCTTTGAAGGCAGCCATTTTGTTTGTTTATTTAAGTACTGTTTTCTGTTTGTTGGGAGTGTACTGTTCTTAAAATGCTGTCTAGGTAAAATGCACACATTTTTTGGCAGAGAATTACTGTTTACTTGATGTGTATTTGAGCAGATGTTCTGGCAGGTGGTCCAGAAAAAGGACTAATTGCTCTATTTGGAAGCCGTATTCAACAAACAACCATATCCAGACCATTGATCAGCCATTGCTGACTTATAAATTTCCCTTTCTCTCCTTTCTGCAATGCTTCTCTTTCCAATATAGCCTATAAAGTTAAAAGAACAATATAGTGGGTGATACATGACAAATGAAAGTCATAGCACTCTAAGTGCAAGTGATTAAATGTCGAGAATCTAAAATTAACAATAATTTTTGTTTTACTTTCTTTGAAATTGCAGTGTTGATTACTGTTTATTTATTACCTTGCTTTTATTTGCGCATGACTGGACTTGCTTTCCTGAATGTAACTTTTGTTCTTTCACAGAAATCATTGAAGAGTCATTGAGAATGGAAAATAACTAAATGCATATCTGAGTGGGAGCAGTGGGGGTATGAGGGACGTTTCCAGGAAGCCTGGATCAAACTTTTAAAATGTAGCATTAAATGATTGTTATAGAAACACCATCACGGGCACATCAAAATGTTACAGTGTCAGTCGTTTACTACAAGCCAGATGGCAAATCTATGCCAAATTATACATGCTGCCATGAGCCATTAGTGAAAGTCCTGTAAAATTTTTGTGATAACTAATAACTTATCAAGCAGTTATATTAAATCAGTAGTTAGTGGGTTCAGTAAATTTCCAACACGTCCATTCATAGCATTTGAACATACATAAAAACATAATTACAACTTCTGAGCTCATAAGTAGGAAATTCTCAAGAGGACTTGAAAGCAGCAAAGGAGGAAGGAAATAATTAGAGATGTTTGATCCTTGCCGTCTGACATCTGTGTAACATTCAGCATCGATCTGAGGCAGCTTCACTGCCACGTCAGACCGTGTGTGCATTTGCATCGCTAT
Organism: Cirrhinus mrigala; assembly: GCA_036247105.1. Taxonomy (NCBI): domain Eukaryota; kingdom Metazoa; phylum Chordata; class Actinopteri; order Cypriniformes; family Cyprinidae; genus Cirrhinus; species Cirrhinus mrigala. Next base: position 8,829,332 of record CM070025.1, on the reverse strand, counting down.
ATTTAATTCTGATGATGTAATAGTTTTAGATGGCTTTGTTGACTGTGCTGCTGTCTGAACAGACATAACTGTAACCCAGCAGTCTGACGTTTTGTGTCATACTTCACTGACAAAGCAGCTGAAATAAAGCACCTTGGACATTTTATCTGACAGTTATATAAAACAGTAACTGTGTTTTTTTTTTATGTCTGTCTTGCCATCAGGCCATACAAAAGTGCACACTTAGCTCTGCTCTGTCAACAGTGGTGTCATAAATTAAGCTTTAGTTTCTTTAGTATTTGTCAGGCTGGTCCAGCTAATGCACATGCCCTTTCAAGAGTAAATGAACATGCAATGCCAAATCCAGCATTTTCCTCTTTAATCCGTTTTGTTTACACTTAAACCTTTTTTTATTTATTTATTTTTTTAATCAACACATTAAGTACGGAATGAAATATAACATTTCTCTTGCTTTTTCCATTAACTGAGCTTGTTGCAGTGTATTTTAGGATGTAGCTGAAACGAGGTGTCTTAGGAGGCAGCATAATTCAAATGCATGAGCTTACCCACGGTGCCATAAAATGCTGCCTCTGCAGGCGGTGCGCTAGTTTTTGGAACTTTTCATTGGATTAATTGATTTTATTGAGGTAGAGCATTGATGTACAACAGCACTATTCAGGTATTAATGAATCTGATTTCATTGCTTAACACCTAATCACCTCTGATCTAGGATCACAGAATAGGTATTGCACACATCGGTACAGAAGATTAAACACTCTGGCCAGTCTTTTCAATGTACAGCAGCTTATCCTCATTGAAATTCAGAGATATTCGCACGTCTCGGTCCAAGGTCTTGATTCTCATTTCAGAGCTGTTGTTTGATTTCATTCATATTTAAACTTTTATGAATTCTATGTAAAAAAGCAGTGAATATGAATATGTTAATTTACTAGACAGTTCTCTGGAATACTTGATTTGTTTAGTTAATCGCTGCATTATCTGGTCAAGTGTTTTTGTATAATGACACAAAACTGTATAATTGCTTGTTGTACCAGACAAGAGATAAGCAAATACATTTTGTGCGACTCATACTTTCCTCTTGCATAACAAATAATTTACACCTAAATCAGAATTTCATGTCTTCAGTTTATTTGTTTGGCAAGTAGCAATGCATCAGCAGGGTATTATATAACTGGCTGACCATTATCACAAAATAATATCAGTACACTTTAAATAACCTTAAAATGAATAACTTACACTCTTAAAATAAGGGGCTTCAAGATGCCATAAGAACCTTTTTGTTTAAATGGTTTCATAAAGAACCTTAAACATCTGAAGAACCCTTGTGTTTCACAAAAGGTTTTTGTGGCAAAAGAAGGTTCATCAAAAGGTAAGAAAGAGATGGTTCTTTAAATGAACCTTTGACTGAAAGGTTCTTTGCAGAACCAAAAAATGGTTCTTCTATGGCTGTGAAGAACCTTTTAAAGCACCTTTATTTTTTTTTAAGAGTGTACATGCATGTTTTTACAACTATGACAGTTCACTTTCACATTTCTTGAAACTTTTGTTCAAAAAAAGCCAGGCAAAAATAGTTCTTCTCTTGCTCACCAAAACGCACACCACACTTTAAAAATCCACCAGAGAAAGTATATCAGGAAACGTATTTTTCTTGTCCTTTGCACATAGCATCATGGAAGGGCGTTGCTAGGTAACAAGAAAGTGAGGTGCACACAGTAAACACTGAACAAAAGGAATTAGCAAACAAAAATGTATTTGAGCATTTCTCAAAAAGATGAAAAGAGATGTTGATGAGCTAACAAATGATTGTTTATCTCTGTAGTCTTTCTTTTATCATGTTGTTTTTTGTCTTTTTTTTTTGTCATTTTTGTTTTGTGTTATGATTACTTTGAATTGACCAATAATGATTGATGCTTCGCTTAATATGAGGATATTTTAATTATTTAGTATTCAATGGATTGATGTATTTTTATCACAAAATATGTTGACTTATATATATATTTTTTTTATTAATATTTTTTGTGCATTTATGTAGCCCATATTTTTATTGCCCTCAGCCTCTCCCAAAAAAAAAAAAAAAACATTGTAACCAGACCTTGTCTTCCGCACCCTTACCTTCCTCCCTCACCTGTTAGTGTCCATTCAGATTGCAGTGTCACACTGATCTGCCTTTTTTGCCCTATCAATAGACATCAACACAGAAAGACCAGTCTCAGCTTTGGATGTAAGGCTCGCCTGAAATGAGGTGAGGTGGAGTGGGGGTGGGCGACGGACCCTGAGCTGGTAATTCAGTTCCTCTTAGACCCCATCTGCCGGGAGGCTGTTTCCATCAAGTGTGCGCTGGTGGCCCTAAAAGAGCTCTGGCGCTCTATCATAGAAGAGCTGAAAATGGAGCGAGAATAGTGTGGCAGAGAAGAGCTAGTCTAATCTCAGACGCAGAGAAAGAGAGAAAAAGACAGTAGTAATAGAACTGAGAAAATCTTCGGCTGAGCGGAGAAGGACTGAGAGAGAGTAAATCACAGAGGGGAAGATGCACTGTATTTGGCTAGGTGACAAATGGGTTAATGGCAAAATATGTCCAGCATGAGGGAAAAAAAAAAAAAGTTTAAAAATCTAGTCTAATGTTTGTGATTAATTATGTAATTATAACATAATTAAGTGAAGAAATTAAGGCATGGATCATATTTAATGCTGCTGTCTTTTTATTGATCTAATTTCTTAAAGGATGAATTCTAGCACTGTCAAAAAACATTGACAAGGGCGAAATCCATAATGAAGGTGTGGCAGAATGACAAATTTAGCTTTACACTGTAAAAATTGACTGTGAATTTAATAGTAAAAACTGTAAAAATGCTATAGTAAAAAACTGTTAAATGGTTAATGGTAAAAGATCTTTACAGTGAATGTAAATTTTTACAGAAATTTACAGTGAATAACCATACATTGACGTTCCCAGAATTCCCTATGTTACATTTTATTTTTTTCATTTGATGTTTTTTTTTTTTTTTTAATAACTCTTTCTTCTTAGTTTTTTCTTTGTACAATAGGGTTGTATGTTACATCTAATGTTGTTAAATTAATGTTTATTGCATTATTTCAGTTTCATGTGTGTTACTGTCACACCCCTGTGGACTGTCTCCGGTGTTTCCCCTTGTGTATGCCCTTATTTGGTGTTCCTGTTCTGTTTTCAATTGTTACGTCACTGTTTAATCCTGTCTCCCCCTGATTGGTCTGTGTATTTAAGTTTGGTTGTGTTCCCCGTTTGGTGGTCGGTTCTTGTACTGTCATTCTTTGTCTTTTTCGTTGTTGTATGCGTGCGGATTCCCTGCTGTTCCTGTTCGTTCCTGTTTCAAGTTTGGATTATTTAATAAATGTGCATATTCCTTATCTCCTCGTCACTACTCCTCGTCACTGTGCACCTTCTATATATGTTAATATTTAAAAGCTGTTTGTGATGAGTTTTAGTTTATCATGTGATTTTTCTCATCACCACCAGTTTTTTGGTGGTTATCAGTGTATTGTAAAGGTACAAAACATATTTCAATACTTCAATGGGCTGGTACATTAACATATCAGTTAATGAAATAAAAAAATAAATAAATAAATAAAAAACACAAAACGGTGTTACCGTATTTTTCGGTAAAATTCCGGCAACCACAGCTGCCTTTTTTTTTAACCGTAAATTTTATGGATTGTTTGGTTTTTTTTTTTTTTTTACAGTGCAGTTATGATATTTGGAGGGAAAAACGGTCCAATGTCAATGTAATGTAGAGTGGGGGAAACGCCACTGTTTTTCCTAAAATAACCTCTAGATAAATTATCAAGATAAATTTTTGTTTTAACTATGGACTACTTTGACGATGTAGAAGTTTTCACTGTGAAGCTTACACTGGTGATGTACCTGAGAAAAACGGATTTCACAGTAAATGATCTAATTTTCAGCAGTAAGAAAAAAACGTGTTTTAAAGCTTGTTTTTTTGTAGAACATCACAGTTATATATGAGAATAGTACGGCCTGCAGATAGGGAGGATGTGTTATCTAGGAAAAAAAAAAAAAAATATCATATTTTCAGAATGACATTTTTTTTTTTTCCCCGAATCTAGTCTGTGAGGTAAAACGCCCCCAGGGGGCATGGCTTAATTACTGTACCTACTCTGTTCTGAACATCAAATCCTTTTTTTCCATCAAATGTATTCTAACAACAGTAGTCAACATTTGAAATGGATCAAAAAAGGTTCATCAAAGTTGTCCTTAGACAAGAACGGGTATTGTTTTGGTTTTAAGACAACTTTGATGAAAGGTTTTGATCCACTTCAAATGTTGACTGCTCTACCCTAGTAAAAAAGTAATATATTTAAAATGCATTTATTTTATACTAAGTATAGTACAAGTCTATTAACATATTTACTGACATATTGCTCGAGACTTACTGATATAAAAAAATGTATTTGATCTTTATTTGGAGTACTACTTGTGGACAATGCACTTTTCCTGATATTAACCCTACAATGTGTTTTAATGTCACTTTTGATGAGGATTGTATGGTCTTTAAATAATATTGGTCTTTAAATGCAAAATATTTAAAGTGTACCTAAAGTATTCTTGCAATAGTTCCACTTTAGCACAATCAAATATACTTCAGTATATCTTTAGTTGGACTTCAGCACTACTTCTGCACTATTAAAGTGCATTAAGCACAAAATTAGATGTTCCAGTTTAGTAGACTTCAAATATACCAGTTTAGTATACTAAAATACAATTTCAGGGTATTTTTATTAAGTACATAATATGTAAATGTATTTGTAGTATACTTAGCATAAAATACATGTATTGTAAATACATTTTAGTATATTTACTTTTCACTAGGGTAATTGGTTGAGTAAAACTATTTGGACATTATATGTAACAAATGTTAGCATCAGGTAGCTAGTTAGCTAGCCAGTTAAAATCAGTGGTAACACTTTAGTATAGGCAACAACTTTCACTATTAACTAGTTGTGTATTAGCATGCCTATTAACAACATATTGGCTATTTATTAGTAGTTATAAAACACATTATTCTGCATGACCATATTCTACATCCCTAATCCTACCTAAACTTAACAACTACCTTACTAACTACTAATAAGCAGCAAATTAGTAGTTTATTGAGGCCAAAGTCATACTTAAAGATTTGTTAATAGTGAGAATTGGACCTTAAAATTAAGTGTGACTGCATCGGCTAACAATATCTTTTAAATAAGCTATTAAAATGTTAAGCCTAAAATGCCTGTACCCTGATTTTTTAAATGTATAAAGCACATTTTACTCCACCCATGGGGGCATTTTTTTACATGAAATAAATTTATTTTAAATACATTTTAGTATATTTATTTTTCACTAGGGCAGCTATGAACATGACCAGCTAGGACCCCAACAGGACTTTAACAAGAAAGACGTTCAATGTGGTGTTGGCCATTTAGGCCAGATGAGAACTGGTCCCCTGACTGAGTCTGGTTTCTCTCAAGGTTTCTTATCTCCATTTCTTTGACTTGATTGGGATTTGAGTTCCTTGCACTGCTGCCTTTGGCTTACTTAGTTGGGTTTCAAAAACACTATATATTCAGTAATATTATTGAGTTAATGGCACTGAGACAGTTGAATGGGAGCAAAACTTGAACTCAGTTTGGCTGAATAATGATACTGTTGTCTTTGAAATAATTGAATAATTTTGGAACACTGACATGTTACTAAACTGAATTGAATTTACATCAAGCTGATTCAAGCCAAACAGCTCTACTTTTTCTTTTTTTTGTTCATAATTGATGAATTTTACACAGTTTCACTTGAGTATGTCATATAACCTGCTTGCTGGGATGTTGCTGCGTCATCTTGCTGCTTACTTGCTCTATACTCTGTAATGCACCCAACTCCACTGAACAGTGCACACTTCCTGTCAGAGAGGCAGAGAGGGGAAATGACTTGGTGTCTTCTCAGGGATAAGGCCATTTTGTTGATCTTGTGTTCCCCTAATACCCACATGCCTTACTCAGCGCCCCACTCTCTTCCATTACTGGCAAGTCTCTCTCTCCTCCTCTCACTGAGTGCTTGCCGAAAACCATCCATCACAGCCGGCTTCCCTGAAGCAGCGTTGCTTTAGCTCCTGGTGGGAGAGGAGCCGTGTGATTGACAAGATTAACTATGAGTCTCTTCTCTACACACCCTGCTGAAGTACCTAAGAGAGAGAAAGACAACTGGTCTCTAGCGTCTGTCTCTGTCGGTCTCTCTCCTCTTGTGTAGAGCTCTCATAACGCAAGACTCTCTCTCCACGACTCACTGTAATTTAATAGCTGCTCTTGTGACACACACTAGGAATGTTAGGCTAGATCAATGCTGTGACTACACCACAGACAGCATGTGCCCCTCAGAGCACAGCAATTTTGATTCCCCTCAGACTTCAAGCCATTTATCATAAATTAATATTAATATTCCCCTGACAGAACTGCCTACATGACAACATCAGCTCTGATTTTAAAAGCAGACAGTCTATGGAGACCACCATAATGTCCTTTACGGAAACTATTTGGTCTGGTAAGAGCGAACTCCAAATCAGCTATCATTATTCAGCTGGATCTGTCTGCTGCCTTTAACCCTGTAAACTACCAGATCCTTCTGTCCAAGCTTTCTGACTTGGACATTGTAGGTGTGGTTCTTTGGAGGCTTATAGTATCTCACAGGCAGATCTTTTGAGGTTTCTTGGAAGGGAGGATGTCTAAGTTACACCTGCTAATCAGGGGCTACCTCAGATTTCAGTGCTCCTCTCCTTTTCTCCATATACAACTTCACTTGGAACGATCATAAAGGCACACAGCTTCTCTTACCGCCGCTATACAGATGATAAACAGCTTTATCTGTCATTTAAACCTGTTGATCCCTGCCTCAGCTCCTGTTTCTGCCTGCCTTTCAGACATCTCATCTTGGATGAAGAAGTGTCATGTCCATCTCAACGTTGCAAAAATGAATCTCCTTGCTTGCAAACCCACAATTGACCACAACATCCCTGTTCAGATGGGCACTACAACAGGGGTTTTCAAACTTTTGGGGCCAGGGACCCATTTTTCAAGGACCCACTCATAATTATAAGCCATTGAATTCTTAGAAAATAATGCACACCCAAGGTGGTGATGCAGCCACGTTGCAAAGCAGCATTAAGCATAAGACAAGACGTTAAAAAGTATATAAATTGTATTATTTTTATGAAAATAACCGATCATTTCACTAGATAAGACCCTTCTTCCTCAGCTGGGATCGTTTGAAGCCGCATTTAAACCGCATTTTGGAAGTTCAAACTCAGAGCAACATTTTAGTCCACTATATGGAGAAAAATGCTGAAATGTTTTCCTCACATTACAGTACATTATATGTGAATCTTTGTTTTGGAAGTGGACTTCTCCTTTAATGCTTTACATCATCAGAAAAATCAGACCCTTTCTGTCAGAGTATGCTGTGCAGTTTCTCATCCAAGCTCTTGTCATTTTAAACATTGGGCTGCTGCACATGTGTCAAACTCAGTCCTGAAAGGCCACTATCCCACAGAGTGTAGCTCCAACCAGCTCCAAAACACTGGCCTGGAAGTTTCCAGTAATCCTGAAAACCTTAATTAGCAGGTTCAGGTGTGTTTAATTAGAGTTGGAGCTAAACTCTGCAAGACAGTGGTCCTCCAGGAGCTGAATTTGATGCGCTTGATCTACTGACTGTTCTTCCAGCCACCATTACTAAACCTCTGCAGATGATTGAGAACATTGCAGCACATGCAGAGCTCTTTGCCAGTACAGTCACTGAACTAGCAGCACCTTGTTGTTCCTTCACATCAAAGTAGAAAGTCGAGCCTCCAAAACCTTCACACTGTCTGCTTCTCTCTGGTGGACCGCCAAACTACACCTGATCTCCTGAGACTCTCAGCTGAAGACACGCCACTTCCTTAAGCACTTTACCATTCTACAGACTTAGCAAGGGGTGTGTCCATGCACACACAGACACACACATTTGTTTTTGTGAATTGTGGGGACTTTCCATAGAGTTCTATAGTTTTTATACTGACCAAACGATACCGTTTATCCCCTTACCCAACCCTAATCCTAAACCTAAACTTACCCCTTACAGAAAATCTGTTTGCATCGTTACATTTTCAGATAAACGTCATTTACCATTTTTAATACTTTTTTTTTACATTGTGGGGACCGCAGGGACCGAAAATTTTCAGGTTTTACTATCCTTGTGGGGACATTTGGTCCCCACAATGTAGCAAAAACAAGTAAACACACACACACACACACACACACACACACACATATCACTTTCCTTTCTGCATTTCACCTATGCTCTAGCTTGTTTCCTAATTTACTTTTCTAATAAACCTGGCCTTGCATACTGTGAATATTAGTTCTGTGACAAATTGCTTTTGTTCTTCTATTGCAAGTCACCTTGGACAAAAGTTTTTGTTAAATGCATAATTGTACGCAAGTTTTCTTTTTTTTTTTTTTTTTTTTGGTGCTAAGACTTTCTATTCTGGACAGTACAGTGGTTGTGAAAAGACTGTTTTGACCACTGAATACTGGTTTTACTGGTCTTTTTACTTTGACACATTTACAAAGTGTAGCTTGATTGAAATTTCCTTAAATGTACATTGTTTGCTTATTTTCATAGCCGTTCAGCATACTGACCCTGACGCAATTACTTTTGCAGACTTTCCATTGTTCTGGCTGTTGCTGAGAAAAAAAAAAATATATATATATATTAGCGACTGGACTTTTTGGAACTTTAATTGGATACTGCTGCTCTATGCTCTATTCTCTCCTGCAATATTCTCTGAAATGAGAGGCAGAAGCGAGGAGAATATCAACTGAACCAGTAAGAAAAGGCAGTGGTTGCTAACAAAATTGGGATGTGCAGCAGAGCCTTGAGGAGCTAATACACACTGCCATGCACCCTTGCACCTGTGAAGATGCATCATATAACAGGCTTATGGGTGTTTTAAGATATTTATTATTTCACCCGATGCTGAAATATGTGTCCTGAGAAATCACACCTGTCTCTGTGACAGCCCTGGACTAGTAAGCAGCTCCAGTTTTTAAAATTAAAGACCGGCTCAACTGAATTTGAATTCATGAAGCAACTGGGATGCAGAGTTACAGCGCACTTCTTAATACTAAGAACACTTTTTACTCTTGCAGCTTGACGCAGCAGTTCCGAATGAAATAAAACCACCAAACTGTTCATACATGTCTCAAAATCAATGCCAGTGCCCTTCACTATTTTTTAGAGGAAGTCCAACACACAAAAATGAAGATTGTACATTTTTTTTATGTACAAAATATCCATGTTTTGACAAACTGGCACAGGTACCATACTCAACACAGCCTTCTTCATTTGGCCACAAGTGTTCATCTACACCACACCATATGTTCTGTCTGGTAATACACCTGGGGAAAGAATCTCTTTCTCATGCCTGATCAGTTTCTGGCAATCTTTTGCAGGTAGTCCAGACATCCAGCAAATCATTGTATCCGGTAGGAAAACATTATCATATGGATATTGATCTTACAATTGTTCACCTTCAGCATGAGGGCAGAAATCATATCAGGCTTTAAAGTGGAGAATGGTAAGTTGGTGTAGTGATATTGCTCTGAAATTAATTTTTTGACTGCAGGTGTACAATTAGAAAACCCAAATGGAGATTATTTTTATAGTGAAGAAGATCCAAAAACAAACTATGAGTTTATGGTGCATTCCGTTTATACTCAGAAGTTAAAAATTCTAAGTTTCCATCTTTGGACTTTTTACTGGAACATCCCTCAAGTCAGAGTTCTGTCTCAGAAACTTGAGAACCCACAACAACCAAAACTTGAGAATCTAATATGGCTGCTTAATGCACAAACAGAACATTTACTTTGGTAATCACATGACTTAAACCAATGATAAAACAGAACTGCTAAACAAGATAAGACAAAACATGAACAAACAAGAGAATGGAACAACTGTAATAACAAGATAAGACAGTGGACCAATGAAAATATGACATGAGAAACAAGCGGGAACAGAAGGTCACATGATTGAAACCAAAGTAAATGCCATGTTATAAAAGACATGACTAGACATGAATTGAAAACCTTAAACATGAACAAAAACCGTGATACATTTTATTTTTTTAATTTTATTTTTCGGTATGAATTACCTATAAGCATATTTTCATGAATGCAACAAATTGACAGTTTCCAGAAACATTAGACAACATTTATGATTAATAACATCTTACAGTCTGTTTTGATGGCTGTGATAATTTTGTTGACATTTCTGAACTTAGTTTAGAGCAATCTATCTAATTCAGGGGTGGACAAATCCAGTTTTGGAGGGCCACTCTTCTGCAGAGTTTAGCTACATCCCCAGTCAAACATACTTGAAAAGTCTAACCACACTCTTCAAGGTTACTTGAAAATTACAGGCAGATGTAGTCTTTTCACTGTCTATTTCTTTCAGAAGACAGAAAAATGACAAAAAAAAAAAAAAAAAAAAAAAAATCGCTTTTAAAGGTGGGTTATGCATTTTTTCAAAATGCTTTAGAAAACCGAGTTGGGCCGTTTACCAAAACAAACTTGTAGCCAATCAGCAGTAAGGGGCGTACTTATGATGGGGAGGAGAGAGGCCGTTTGCTGAGCCAAGCGACGACAGAAAAATAGAGATGGCGAATTAAAAAACAAAAGAGGAAAACATCTGCGGGAACAAAAGAAGGCGTACGATAAGGCAGTGGTTCTCAATTCCAGTCCTCGCGCCCCCCCGCTCTGCATATTTTCTCTCTCTTAGTTAACACCCCTGATTCAGATCACCAGCTCGTTAGAAGCAGTGTTGGGCATGTTACTGTAAAAGAGTAATTAGTTAGAGTTACTAGTTACTTCTCACAAATAGTAACTGAGTTAGTAACTGAGTTACATCATTATAAAAGTAACTAATTACTAGGGAAAGTAACTACTGTGTCACTTTTTTTTTTTTTTTAGAAAAATGCTCAAATATGTCAAGTAACTTGGATGTCCCCAATATTAAGTATGTTAAATGAATGAAATGGACACTAAATAGAATAAATTATTATTATAAAACATTGTACACTAATCTACTATAATGTATTTTAATGTTGATGTGAGAGACACCTATCAAATTAAAAAAAAAAATATTGTCAATATTATCAACCTTCTATGGACACCTTGGCAATAGAATAGCCATTGGCTAGTACATTTTTTGTTGTTGTTGCTAGTTTTTTTTTTTTTTTTTTTAATATCCGAAAGTACACTTTTGCTGTCAAGCAGTATAATATGATATTATAATAATTTAGCATTAAACTTTAGTAATTAGAACTACTAGAATAACCATGTACGAATGCATTTGTCATGTTGACTGATCTTAGGACTGGTGGTGGTGCTTAAGATATTGTTTGTCATTTAGTGTATCTATAAAAAAGGGGGGAAAAAATAATACTGATAAGATAAAACTACTACGAATTCTACTACTAACAACAATATAAAACACACTAAAGATTAATGATCTGCTGGGTTCAAGAATATTAATCACGTTGTCTACGTTTGCTCAAACTGATTTCCTGAAATCAAAATGGAAAAACCGGCAGTTCTTAAAAGCTGAAGAATTCCGAACGACCTCTGTTATTTTGACAGGAAAATACAACAAAGAATATCGTTTACATGTAACGCGTCAATTCTGCATGATATAAAAGACTCTCTCGCTCTGTATCTTTCTTTCACAACAAACCACAACAAATTCCTTGTGATTCTGATTCTAAGAGAAAGCGACGGCTAGTTGTGCGCCTTCACACTAGAGTCTACGGCTCATCAAATACAGGTACGCTACGCATCCATTCATATGAACTGAAAAATAAATAATAAGTTATAATAAATAATAGTAACGCCGCATTTCATCGTCAGTAACGGTAACGGCGTTATAACAGGGAAACAGTAATTCATTTGATTACTCGTTACTGAATAAAATAACTCCTTCAGTAACGCCGTTTATTTCTAACGCCGTTATTCCTATCACTGGTTAGAAGTGAGCTCTGTGCATGACCTGTTCTGATTGACATGGTCCCTACACAGTGTTCATTGTTCCCTACTCCCTGAGCCGGGGAAATCCGCTTAAGTTTACTTCATTTCGGAACATTCATTCGTGAATTTGCACTGCGCCGATGCCTGCAGCGTCTTCACACACAGACGAAACTTACTAGAGACATCATATACCTCTGTAAATAAATACAATTTAAATTCACGTCTTGCACACATTCATGCCCTCTGAATGGAACATATACACTCGTTTTGATCTGGGATCATTCATATTCGATCTGGAATAATGTGATGTCCCCTGATAGCACACGTACATCTCAGAGACGTCTATTTGACGTCTGCATTTACATCTGCAAGACGTAGTTTGTTCATCTGCAATACGTCTATTGGACATTTCCTATCAGATGTCAAATAGACGACTATTTAGAGATACATACGAAATATGCAGAACTGGGGGGCGCGAGGACTGGGATTGGGAAACGCTGTGTTAAGGCAAGAAGGAGGACCCGTGTTAATATCGGATCAGCTTTCCAGCGCTGGAGAGAACTAAAGGGGCGGGAAAGCCTCCCATCAGGCGACAAGGTTGCTTTGTTTCTTCTCGATAGGTAGAAGATAGAGTAACGTTGGTTTTGCTTTGTTTCAAAGAACTAATATATGCTGGCTTTGCTTGAATATGCTCGTGTGTCATGTTCACTTGTTTGTTCATCTGCAATCGGTGATTGCACAACAGATTCCACCATAATCGTTGCCTGGGTTGCGTATGTATGTGTGGGGCGGAGCTATCAAAATAGGGGCGGGACCCTTTTGGGGTAGGGCCGTGTTTGTTTTGGTGATTTCAAATATAAACACTGGCTACCAGAAATCACTTATCCTACCTTTAAGTGACTAAATCACACTAGCAAAATGGCTAAATCACAACATGCTTGAGGTCTCAAGGAAGTGTGACCTTCTGTTGGGCCACTGCAGTGATGAAGCAACTACTCTTCTCTGATGACCTTTTTTTTTTACTGGGAAAAAAGGACGCTAATGGACTTGAACATGTCATCAGTTCAACAAATGTAGTCCCTTCAGGTGTTTTAAAGTCTGTAAAACACTATGCAATGAGCTCATGTCTGCCCTGAAAAAGTTTCAAATGATTAGTTGGGTCACTTTATTTACAGTATAACACACTGCTCTGCTCTCCAAAAAACTTCACACAGAAATAGCATACTAAAAGTGACCCCATTAAAGTGCCCTAAAATGGGAGAGCATTACTCATAAAGGGCAAAAGGAATTCAAGAATCACACTTGTCCTCTCATGCACAAAATTATTCCTATTTTTTTGTAGTTCTCCTTGATAGATTTCCATGTAAGGACTTACAAGGCTTTGTTGAAAATAATGAATAGTGGCAAATTGCATCTGCACTTTCTGTTTTGAGACAAATTAAGCATTATCGCATATTCAGAATGAAATGCTACTTTAGAAATCAATTGAATGTTCATTAAACATATTGAGTGAATGGTTTTTGTAGTTGCTTATTTAGTGGACAGAGAGGATGGTAACCTTCGAAACCCCCTTTCTGACTCATCCGTCGCCATCTGATTCATCACTTGACTGTGAACGTCAATTCAATTCGTTTTCTAGAAACAACAGTTTATCTTTCTGTGAGATAATCTAACTCTGCCACAGCAACATACACCAACTTAAATACTTACAACATATGTACTTTCTTTATTTACGCATTCATATATTAGTATTTATTTATTTAAAAAAAAAAAAAAAAAAAAAAAAGGTCTTTAGTGTGTATGTAAAAATGAGAAATAGTGCAAATTATCACAATTGTGCAAAGCAGATGCAGTGCACCATATAATACATGTGTTAAAATGATGGCTAGAGAGTGGCTGTGAAAGCCAGCAGTCTTATCAGCTGCAAGTAGAAACTGTTTTGAAGTCCGTTTGATCTAGATTAAATGCTTCTGTACCGTTTGCCAGACTTTAAGAGATCAGACAGCTTAAGACTGGACTTAGTGGCCTCTGTGAAGAAAGGCTTGGCCTTCCTAAGGCATCTGAGTAAATGTCCTGAAAGGCTGGCAGCCCATAGCCCGAGCTGAATTTACCTGCAAAGCTTCCACTATTTAGAGGAGCTGATGTTGCCATGGAAACAATAACTTCAGTAAAAGAGCCAAGTGTCAAAGAAAGTGTGTTTGTAAATAATTGTCTGTAGTAAACCATGTACGGAATTAACAAAAACAAAATTTTAATAATTTGCAGTGTATTACTAAATAATAATAATAATAATAATAATAATAATAATAATAATAATAATAGAAAATGCATTTTAAATATATGTTAAATTGCTAAAACTAATATTTTCAGAAGAAAAAAATACAATAAAATAATAATAATTTGCAATAAATTTCAAATATATTGTTTATTTCAGGGTCTGAAATTAACTTTTCGATTAAGGGGCAATATTTTCTCCTTGGAATTTTTTTTTTTTTTTTTTTTTTTGTGAAGAAAATTTTTATAATCACCTTATTATAAAAACCACATGTTGTCTTTAATGTCAAATACTTAAATTTACCCAAATACTTTAATCAATATTTTATACTGTTGTCAATAACAATAGACCGTTAAAATTGTATCTAAATTAGACATGTAAAAAACAGGAGCTCACAGGGCTGCAGTATTATGACAAAAAGCTTTATTGTAGATTATTGGTCTTTATATTGTAATAAAACATATTAATATCAATATCGAAAAATATTATTTATTTATTTATTTTTTGGGCACATCACATTCTGGCTAAATAGACTAACATGTTAGTCCATGACGATAGCCAAGCCCAGCAGAAGATATACACAAACTCTTTTATTTCAATCATATCTGATTAGTTATAAGGCTCAATGTTGCACAAAACAGCGTGTAAAAGCAATGTGATGCAGTGTGAGCAAATCTAAACGTAATTCTGTGAATGACACTTTTTATTAATTTTCACATATTAATTTGAATCGTGGCAGCTTTAATAAGCTGTTTAATTGTGCAGGGTCTTTCGTTTTTTTTCTTTGCCCTTTAATCTTAAATTTATTTTGTTTTTGGTGCCACAAGCCCTCATTAATTTCAGACCTTGGTTTATGTTATATATTCACTTATTCATTTTTGTGTGATGGTTTTATCATTCAAAATGCTTCATTACATGCAGTTCAAAGTCTCTTAACATAGGCTGAGTACACAGTCTTGTAGCTTTGTCTTTTTTTCTGGTCTTCAAATACTTTCTTTATTTTTTTTATTTTTTTTGCCTCAAATCAAAGTTTACCATTGTGATTCACCTCAGAGCTTGTTGTTTTAGTTCACAGCTTAGAACTTTATATTGATTTTTTTTTTTTTTTTTTTTTTTTTAATGCCTATGGAGAAAATGAATGTGAAAGTTTTTTCTTTTTTCATAACCAGGACCACTGAAAATGTGGACAGTAACTGTTGTACTATATAGTGCACCTGAAACTTTGGTAGCCTTTGATAAAAGAGAAAATGCTGCTGTTCAGTTTCTGCTGTTGGTGGAGAGATCAAGAGAATCCTGCAGTGATGTTTACCCCTCTTCTTGATGTAGATGTGTGTGTAGCTTCCTTCCTTGTGTTTACTGTAATCCACAATCATCTCCATAGTCTTAGTGATGTTCAAGGAAAGATTGTTTCCTGACCACAGGGCCAGAATTCACTTATATCTCTACAAGTAAAGACTTTATCACAGTACTAATCCAATAACTGACATGGATCTCGCGTTTGAGTTGAAGGCTTCTTGAGATACCAGTGCTGAAGTTTGCCTCAGAGAGACAGATTGGTCCTCTTCAGTCCACTGAGACCTGAATTGCATTAGCTAGTATTACTCCACAGGATTAAATAACTTGATCAATGAAGCAGTTTAATTCAGACACAATGTTCCAGAGTCCCTTAATGTTTTATTGGCTTTCTTATCAGAGATTCTGTGTTTGAAGAGTTCTATTTGCTACCTTCAGGTCTGGGACATGTTCAGACTACTATTTCAGTAACACCTCAGTGGCACAGACATTTTGATTTAGGACTTGGCTCCTAATTCCATTGAATAGTGACTACAAATACAACATAGATAACAAACAAAATCCTGAAGACTGATCAATGTTTCATTTGATATTCTTAATGATTACAGTAAATTCCTGGATATTTCCAAAATAATACAAAATGCATGTTGCATAATTGCAAAACAACAAAGCAGTTTTGTACAATATTGCCTCAAGGTAACAAACCCATTTGCTGCCCGATGCGAATATGAGTTAGCAATTAAATGTTTAATATTTCATTATAATTATGCATATATAAATAAATAAATAAATAAAAGTGCTTTATGTATTAGTGATTTTTAAATGTTTAGAGTCATACTCTGAGTCTTAGTCTGCCTGAACTCTGTTTTTTTTCCCATTCGTGACAGTTAGGGTATGTTGAAAAATTCCCTTCTGATGTTCTCCCTCAACTTCAAAATCGTCCTATATCACTGTTTTACCTTTTTTGTTAAGGGTGTTTGATCTTCTTTGCATAGACTGGGTCGGTTCTTCTGCATCAATGTAGGATGATTTTGAAATGATTTTTGAAGTTGAGGGAAAAAATACGATTGGAGTTTTTCGACATACCCTAACTGTCTTGAGCCAGAATATACAGAGTTCAGGGAGAGAAAGACAAGACGAGCATTTGAGATTAAAGAGTATATAAATTGTATTTTTTTTTCGTTTCACTAGACAAGACCCTTCTTCCTAGGCTGGGACCATTTATCAAATAGAGCGAAATGACAGGGAGCAAAAATTAGTAAATTAGTCATCAGGTGCCACGTTCAATATAGCTGCATTTTAGAGATCTCTAATTTTTTTTTTTTTTTTTTTTTTTTTTTTTTTGCACTTCTCTTGAGTGTGGCTTTATTTTATTTTTTATTTATTATTTTATTGTTTTTATTAAAGAACATGTAAACAAATCTCTAATCAGTTAAATAGCATAAGTTATTACTCAATGATGTCATTAACAATGGCCCAACATTGTTGAACTAATGTGGTTCAAACAACGGAGATGCGACCATGTTCGGGAAACAGTCGTGACTAGTGAAAAAAATAGTATACTTAAGTATAATTTATTCATATGTACTAAATATATTTGTGTCGCACTATAAATTGGTATACTTAAAGTCTCTTAAATTGGAACAACTAATTTTGTATTAAATATACTTGTTTGTGCTAAAGTGGAACTATTTCAAGTATACAATTTAAATATTCACTTTTGTATTTAAGTTTTGAAATGCAGAATTCACTCAGCATAAACTCCAAATGCATTTTGGTGACATAACACTTGCAATTTAATTGCACTGTAAGAGTGCTGAACATACATTAATATTATCATAAACTTAAGTTATACTATCCTTTACTTTTAGTGACTTTAAAACACATTGCAATGGCATTCCAAGAACACTTGAAGTGTGCTAATGACAATGCAATAAAAAAACAACTACTTCAGAAATTGCCTATTACTAACACAACCAGCATACTAGCCAACTCAATTATCCAGAGCACATCAGTGAGACACTGGGCACAGACATTTGAACACTGAAGGTAGGAAACACCACAGACTGTATTCGAACCCATATCGCTGCCACAAAAGCTCACTCGCTTTATCAGTTGCGCTACCAAAGCAGACATGTGCCGTGTTAAACTGTGGTCACTTCCTTTCTATACGGTTACAAGTACTAAGTACTATAAGCAAACAGAAGTTTTTTCCCGACGAATGACAGCACAAATTATATGGACTTAAAGACTGTGAATCGCCGAGAGAAGTCTTAAAGGAACACTCCACTTTTTTTGCTAATAGCTTAGCATAGATCATTGAATCAGATTGGACCGTTAGCATTGAATGAGATTCAATGATCTATGCTAAGCTATTAGCAAAAAAAGTGGAGTGTTCCTTTAATATAGGCGCAGTAAGCGGTGCGTGAAAATAAACATGAAACTGCCTGCATAGAACACAAAAGTGTGTTAAACTTGAAGCTTTTAAAGCCAGCGGACACAACATTAAATATCCTTAGAGTGTTTTGCTTACCTTTTACCTAACATCACCTGTCATTAACGCTGCAGGAAACAATTGGATAAACTGGCACGACGTTATAGTTTTATTCCTGTGCACGCAAAACAGACAGTCCCGTTTGGAATGTGAACGTGCAGAACTGCTTATGTTTCAGTGCATGTGGAAGGAATAAAACCATCCGTAATATTTATCTGCCCATTGTCTCTGCACGCTTCAGCTCAATGCATTGCACAACTGTTCCTAAAGTAAAACGAAATGCAATTATTTGGCGGTTTGCCAACCCTGTTGGTTGGGATGAAAGTAACACAACAGTACAAGTTAGATTTATTTATTCATTTTTTTGTTACTCTTGTTGTTATTAAATATATTGTTAAATATATTAAATATTAAATATATGACCTTGCAAAAAAAAAAAAAAAAAAAATTACATTTTCATTTTAAATTTAAGCTTCATCAATCTTTCAAAACCCAAGTGCACAAACTTGATTTGTATAAAATATGGATTTATCTATTCAATTTATTTTTATAAAACATTTTTTAACAGAATGAACAATATGAAAATGAAATTAAATCAGCATAATATAAATTCTCAACATAATGTAACAGCAGGCTTATTCATGTTTCCATCCAGTTGTTTATATGCATAAATTGAAAATGAAAAATATCTGGAAACACTGCAAATTCATAGGTGGAGATGGAAAAGCTAAGGTATGGCTAAAACCTAAATATGACTAAGGTAAATGCGATGTAGCAGCTGCCCTAAGACTGATGTTCCTGACAGATAGGCCTATGTCCAGAAATGCCCTCTCATGAATATCTGACTGAAGCAGACCTCTGTCTGTCTTTCTGACCACTTAATCTAGGCATATTCTTTCGATATAATACGACCTATAAACATGTTACATAAATGATGCAAGACATAGAAAGTCACCACATTAGCATGCAGCGGGACAAAAGAAACACTTGTTGTCACTGTAGGGGGACAAAAGTAACAAGTGTTACTTTCGTCCCGAGAGGAACTCCTGACATTTAAACCCGATTTATTATTATACTGAAAAACTTCAGGATGTGTTACAGCAGTAAATAACCTGTAGATTGATCATTACTGTGACACATGAAACAAGAATTATTATTATTATATTATATATTATATTATATTATATAAGATTTATTATATTTCTCAGCTCTGTCAAGAGTTGTGTGCTGAATGTGCTGTCTTAGCTTGGAAAGCAAATGTAGTCAGGGCTCTGAAAAAATTGCTTTGTTACTTTCGTCCCGCGTCACCTTCATCCCCGCTCTCCCCTGCTTTTCATCTAAAGTGTGGTTAAATTATTGAAAAGGTAAAAGTCATAATTATATTATATTATATTAATTATATTTGCAACTCAAAACATTTATTTTTCTTTATACTAATTTTATACTCAACAAGTAGAACTCAAATACAGTGTGTTGTATTGTAAATTTAATCATAACAGGTCAACAGAGGATTCAACAAAAATCAATCGCTGAAGTAAATTAAATTGCTTTATTTGCAAATTCCTCATTGTTACATTTGCACTGTATGGGCAAAAGTTGTGTTTGGACATTCTGCCCTTACAGCACCTATTAGCAGAAACATATTAGATGTTTTAATTCATCCCTCACATTTTCTTTGGATTGCCCACAAAGAATGTGTCATCTGAAAAAAAAAAAAAAATACACCACATCATCTCATCTTAAAGTAATTTCATCATTTTCAGATTTGAAATACATGGTGAGATTTGTGTCTTTAGCTGCAATAAGTTTCTAGACTATTATCTGAAAAATGAATTATCTGAAAAATGTGCCAACTATGCAACAGAGATTCCCAGTAGTGTGCACTCTACCGACTTCAAATGTTTAGCAAAAGTTTACCAAAAACCAATTGTTGGTGAATTTCAAAGCTCACGAAAGTAAGGTGAGGAGACTTATCAAGCCCCATTCACTGAACATACTAGCCCATTTAGGCCGATGTTAAAATCACATTATTAAAAAACTTAAGACACTTTTAAGAGGCAAAGGAACAAACAAATGTCAATACACAGAATATAATATTGTCTTTTGAGCCATAATCTTAGGTGAGAATGATATGACAACACACAGTTCAAACAATCCCCACATACATACACATTCATATGGCCTTCATACATCCACAGGATCATAAGATGAGTTGCTTCATTCATCCTCTACCGTGATGAGTTGTTAGGCTGAATGAGTATAGACATGTCATTGGGGTTTAGAAGTGGGCATCCTCTTTCAATGGTTTCGTCCAGTTAGTTTATATGGGTATGTGTGTGTGTGTAGGTCATATTTAAAGTCTTTTTGTGCTCAGGCAACACTTAAAATCACTTTTAACAAGTTTTAAAGATGTTGTAGATGGAATTAAGAACTTAGCCGGTGCACTTTCTTAAAGTGTAATATATATATATATATATATATATATATATATATATATATATATATATATATATATATATATATATATATATATATATATATATAATATTTCATCCCACCCCAAATGCATTTGTGAAAAGTATACTATTTTACAAATCAATGATGAAAGCATGAAATAACTGCATTTAGAGTGTATTTTTCACTAGGATAGCTAGTTAGTTTCCACAACAATGCATCATACTATGGAGGTTAATCAGCGAGTTATGTCATTGTAGGGGAAACACACCCCACTATAGTTCAAAACAATGTGAGCAATATGAGGAAACACAAAACAAAAACAAAAAAAACACAGAGATGAACACAACACTCCCCTCGCTCCACACACAGCTCTCACAGAACAGGAGACACATAAACAAGCCAAAATGCTTTTGTTTATATCATTTCCTGAAATAATACTTTCTGAACATTAAACACTGTCAATCTTTATTCACCTGTTTCTAGTGTTTTTTCATTAAAATTTATAAAAGTAAATAGTGTAAATTACATTGCTAATGTCATATAGTAGCATGGTTTAAAAATAGCGGGTTACACTGTAATGTAGTGTTACAATGTTCCCCATCTGCGCAACTGGAATTAAAAACCTGTTAGTGTCTTCTGCTAGTTAGCAGAGCATTAAAAAACTACCTGATAAACAACAGATTGGAGATTAAAATATAGCAGATTTGTCTAATTTTAAATGAATATTAAAAACTGAGGTGAAAATTTGACTTTAGCCAGAAATGTACTTTTGCTATGGTATAATAAATATTCAGCAATATCGTTTAAAGATTTTGGTATTTTGGCACAATTTTTTCTCTTTATAGTGTTGATATGGCAACTAGTAAATAGCGTAAATTTTGTTATGCTAGCATGTGTGGAAATACTTAAACCAGGGGTGTTTCATTCGTTCAGCTCCCTAGCACCCAAGCTCGTGAATTAGTATATCATGCACACAAATTCAGTCACTGGTAAGTTCCCTGGCTCACTGCACGTTGTGACAGTAATGGTGTTAGATCACTGTCTCCATGCCTAGACAATTAAGATCCAGCCCCGGATGCCAGATCCCATCAGAAAATATGAGTTTGTCCGGTAACAGAACAACTTGTGAGCAGAATAGTCTAATACCCAAACCCTGTTAACAGGAGGTCTTGTCTGGTACCCAAAAATACCGAAAACACTATTAACAGTCTTCTATCAGCCAAGAAGTTGACTGAGGAAAAAGCCAGTTAAAGTGAAGAGCAGAAGCAGGAGACGAAGTAAGGATGGTAAAAAGGAGCAGAGTTTATTGAATAGTCTTAGTTGCGTATGTCTCAATGCTCAGACTTTGTCTGAAGAACACAAATCCAACAAGTATTGTTATACCAAACTGCTTCACAACAACATCCCATAAACCTTGAGTTTCTATAAATTCCCTTGCATCTCTTATTCATGAAGGCAAACAGCCCTTGAAACCAACTAAACAACAATGGGAAAAAAAAAAAAAAAAAAATATATATATATATATATATATATATATATATATATATAACAACTATAATATAATATAAATTAATATATAAATGACTATAATGATTATTATAAATTATTATATGATTAAACATGAATAAATGAATAAAGAATAAATTAAAAATATACAAAAAGAAAGCAAAACACAACACAAATGTATGGTTACCCTGAGGCAAAACACACACAGTTTGCATTTGAGGATCGTCCGATCCTTCATTCCCTTCTATACTCTTCCCTTCTACATGTTCAAAAGAACAGGTCACTTCTGTCATACCACATACCAGCGTCGGTTAAGGGAGATTGTCTCTGACTGTTGTTGTACAACAGTAAACTGTAATCTGATAAAGCAAATCAACACTCTTATGGAAATGTACAAGTCTAAGATGATTGACACTCTTCAAATTGTGACTAAAGCTTTTAAATGTGTCCCAATATTAATCCAAACCATTTGTCCCACATGTTAAGGACCATAATCCTCAGTCAAGCTTAGCTACTTACGTAGATAAAACTGCTTTTCTGGTATTATAAGATGTATAAACAACATCAGTTGCAATCACTTTACATGATTCATCAAGTTTCACCCCATGATTTGGTACAATCTGAATTTCCAAAAACTCATTGTGAAAAACATATTCTTTACCAATTCTAATTCCATGTGCTTTTACCTGTTCCAAATATTACCAACTTTGGCCATTTGTCATATTTAGCATCTTTTGTCATCTCAGCATCTCAGCATCAGGGTTTCTGTGCCAGAGTATTTACTCAAGTTGCCTGTCAGGTTTATTAATTTGAAACTAGAATTGTCAATTGTTAATTGGAGGGTACCATTCAACCATTCAAAAACAACAACAAAAAAAAAAAAAATACCGCTATGCAGAGAGAACTGAGGAAAAATTATCTTAAGGATCTTTTAAGATTTAACCAAAATTACAACACTATGACCTTCTAGTCATGGACAAATCATTGAATCACATCATGTCATGTTTGACCATATCTTGCAGCATGATGATAATAAACCACTCATTAATTGCCTGATTGATTTTGTATGATAAATATTTGACTAAAAAAAAAAAAAAAAAACTATGTATATGTGTTAAAAACAATATAAAAATCTTTCGTAGCTCAGAATGGTTCTATCCATAAAATGTCTCTGGAGTCAGTTCTCGAAGAATCTTGGTAGTCTGCACTTGAAGTGTCACTTGTTCTGTTCTTCCCAAAGAACCATCTTGAGTTTGAAGATTGTGAAGTTCCGTCTCTCTCTCTCTCTGATGTTCCCTGAAGTTCCTGTTATTCTGTTTGCCGTTGTTTGTCGACACAAACTGTTCCCCTTATGATAAGGCTCAAACCTCTCAGCGAATTTCTCGAAGGTCACTGACAATGATCTGTGAAAACAAAAAAAACAAGAGAATGGAAAACAGAGACTGTTCTTTTGAAAATCAAGGTTGCTTAAACTTTGCTGGAATTATTTTGACTCCATTATAACCTCAATAGATAAACAGAGAACATATAGACCGGTTGGCGACTAAACTGTAGTCCGGTGAAAGCTAATCATCATAGCCCGCCACCCGCCATATCTTCATCATGAGGTTGGCCCTCAAGTCACTAAAAGACAAGGTTCTTCCTCATGACTCCTTCCTACAGCATTTTGCCGGGTCACATTCAAAATTAATGAGCAAATTCACAATGTCTAATATCTATCCATTTAATTTTGGCTAATAATTCTACATAATTTGGATCTGAAGGGGTTGTTAATGATAAACTCATTTTAGCAGAATGCTATGTCCGCCCCCCTCACAACATTTGGAATTAATAAACAACAGACAAGACAAATCTCTTTTTGATATTATTTTTTATTCTCCTTAAACACATGTTCTTGCAACATTTCAGCCGAATATTAATTATAAATGTTAACTAGATGTGTTTATTACCTGTCTAGCAATGTGTGATTATCCTGAAATATGCTAAAAAAGGGTTTGTCTTTTTTTTAAATCTTCTATCATGCATCATTATATTTATCGAGTTAGCTCATGTGGTTTATGTTTTGGGCTTCAGAAATGTGATATCATTTCTGGTAAGGGAGCATCGTGAGCACCGATGCTCTCTAGTTTTTGCGGTGCACTGTGGGATTTTCAGGGAGTAAACGTTCCGGCGCAGTGGAAGGAATTCACGATTAAGACTACCCTTAAAATGGCCGGCGCCCTGATCAGTGCTCTGACTAATGAACTAGGGAGCTGTTAGAGACGCAGCCCATGTGTGTAAACAAACCCCAAGTTAGTCTGTGCCCCACGCTGCCCTAGCAGTTAAAATGTAATACATTTAGTGTGAAAACAATTAGTAGCATTTGTTTCACAGCATAAATTTAATTCAATTAAATTATTTTGCAACATACAATTAACTACACTCTAAAAAAAACTTTGAGTTAAAACACCCTAATTTGGGTTATTTTGGTAACCCAACGCTGGGTCAAATATGGACAAACCCAGCATTGGGTTATTTTAACCCAGCCAGTTAGGTTAAATCTTTGACTCAACATGCTGGGATGTTTTAATTATTTCAAATTAAAAGTTACTATTGCTGGCTTAAAATGGGCCAAAAGTAGGTTGGAAATTAAAAAGCAGACACAGAATTACTAGAGGAAACAGTAATAATCAAAATGTGAACATTTTTTGAAAAGTGAAAACAGCCATGGACAAAATTTTGCTTTGTAATGCAACTTTGTAATGCAATTACTAAAAGTATGTCATTTTTTGTCAGATTCAAGAATTTATATGTATACTTTTTTTTTTTTTTCTAATTTAAGCTATCAAGTAAGAACAAGTAGAATTAGAAGTTACCAATCAAAAGAAAACGATATTAACACAATTAATTTGCACTATACAGATGTGGCACAGAAAAACATGAATTCATAACAATGTGACATTTTGAAAAACAGAAATATTGACTGGTGGATTACAATTATTTAAATAGCTAACTGAAATGATACACATTTAAAAAATGAAACTAAAACTGCCAGTTGGTGGCGGCAAGTAAGTGCACATTCATTCATAAACAAAACTCCTGTTTATTTGGAGATGCACAGTGGCTCAGCTGGGACTTCGAGACTATTTTCATTGGCAAAATCAGACAATATCGTTATAGTCAGACAATGTAAGTCACTTCATATTAACTTCTTGTTTATTGAACTGTTGTATTAAATCAATATCACATTTGCAGACTCTCTTAAAATCTTTCACACACCTTTCATCGCGATCTCACAAAGTTCCATTATAATCAACAGAGCTCTCTACACTGCACAATTAATCTCTTATTTACATTGTGTGTACACAAAAACTACCCAACACTGGAAAAAGAACCCAACATAATGACCCTACTACGGATACCCATTTCCACCACTGAATTAAAAAAAAAAAAAAAAGGTTATTATGCGACTTATCTCGCAATTGTGATTTTTTTTCTCAGAATTGTGAGATACAAACTCGCAATTCTGCAAAATAAAGGCGCAACTGCGTGATATGAACTTGCAATTGCGAGTTATAAAGCCAGAATTCTGAGATATAAACTCACAATTCTGAGAAATGAAGTCAGAATTGTGAGATATAAACTCGCAATTCTGTGACCATATCAGTCTTTTTTTCTCCTCAGAACTAGACTTTATAACTCGCAATTGTTGAATTTCTGAGTTTTCGAATTTCGGTTTGTGTAAATCCATGTGGGCTTCTGAGTATAATTTTTTATCCACGTTAATTTCACACTTGTCTAGTACGAATATGTCGCTTTGCTTCATAATTACAGTGTATATGTTTTTCGTTATTTACCTCAAAAGAAAGGAAGTGAAATGTGACAAGATGCTTCGTAGGTGGGGTACATTGTAACATGTGGGGGGCATGTTGTAACATGACCATGTTATTAGCTTAAAATGTTATCTGATCGAATTAAAAAAATATACACCACAAACTAAATTTTTTTGTCAATAAAATAAAATAATTAACTTTTTCCAAATAAATTAATGGTGTTTTTTAAGAATTAAAAAAAAAAATCTAATTTTTGAGGTTCACAATGAACACATCGCAACGATGCGTGGGACATCCCTGATCGCAAAACACAGCTATACAGGGGTGCGTTTCCCAAAAGCATCGTTAGCCAACTATGGTCGCAAGTTCCGTCGTTACCAACATAGTTCAACGATTGGTGTTTCCTGAAACCATAGTTCAAACGAACATTCGTTAACAGCGTGACAAACTTACGTGGTTGGAACTACAGCTCTCGACCTGTGGTTAGAAGCATAGTTCCTTGTTAGTAAGACATATGGGCTCAATAAATTATGCTCTTGGGCACAATAAGCAAGCTAACATGCAGTACAATCTATATCTTTTACTCGATCTAAATATAAATGCATTTTAATCTATGTATTTTTAAGCTCCTCTGCAAGCGTCGTTTTTGAACCCCGGAGTATGACGTAAGTAGGAACCCGCGATGAATCAAACATCAAATAAGGTGAAATGTCAGGGAACAAAAAATAGTAAATTAGTCATTAGGTGCCATGTTTAATATAGCTGCATTTTAGAGATCTCTAATAAGTTAAATAGCATAAATTATTACTCGGTGACGTCATTAACAACGGCCCTACACTAATGTGGTTCAAACGGCGGAGATGCGACCGTGTTCGGGAAACAGTCATGACTAGCTAGTTCGTTTTCACATCAATGCATTGTACTATGGAGGTGACTTTCCAAGCATTAATAAACTATCTAAACTCATAAATAACAGATTGGCGATTAAAATAATAGCATATTTGTCTAATTTTAAATGAATACTAAAAACTGAGATTTAAAAATTTACTTCAGCCAAAAATGTACTTTTACTATGGTAAAATAAATATTCAGCGATATCTTCAAAAGGCTTTTGAATTTTGGCACACTTTATTCTCTGTATAATGTTACTATAGCAACTAGTAAATGTTGGCATGTGTGGAAATATTTAAACTGTGTGTTAAACCAGCTTTTTTTAGAGTGTAACTAACTAACTAAACAAATTAAACAAATCACCTCTACACACACACACATATTGATTTCAATTTTCACTAGAAGCACATTACCTTATTCTAGTGTCACTCTTAAGGTTTTCAGTTTAAGATTATTGTATATTAGTGTGGTATTACTTAAAGGCACAGCCCTGAACCACGGGTTTTTAAATATTACTTTCTATTAGTTATTGCTGTTTAACGTCCGTGCAAAGAGATAAATAGAGCGAGGATGGATAAGTGAGATTTCACACCATTTGATCTCCATTCACCTTTAAACTCAATTACCTCCATGAATCGGCAAGCGAATAGCACCTCAGCTCCTCAGCACGATCCATGCGAAACTCTAATTACATCACAGAGCAAAGCGAGATCACTGTAATCCACTCCCCACCTCTCCTAAAATGCATATCATCGGTTAAGTCTTCCATATACACTTCACACTAGCTCTCTGATGCTGTTTTCAGCATGACAGCTTTCTCGCCCCTAAAACCAGTCGTGTTTTGGCCCTCTCAGCCTCCTCTCACAAAAGCACTTTTGGGTTAGCGGCACCTAGCTAATTAAACTCTGTGCTTAATCACACACGCCTGTGCTGCTGGCCAAAAGCAAAATGACAGAGTAAAAGTTTTAAAATAAAGTGAGGAATGCGTAAACATGATACTAATTAGCAACATTTATTTAAGTGCACTTCTTAAAAAGTAATTATGAGGCAGAGCAATGCACTGTTTATGTGCATAAATAATCCTGCCAGCTGGTTACATAGATTACCCGCCGGTCCTCTTGTGTTTGCGCTCCTCTTTCTTCTTTTCGTTAAGCCTTACGAACTGTGAATGTCTTGTGGCATGTGTGAATGCATTTGATGTCATATCAGCGTTGTACTGTGGAGACGCTCCTATTGGCGGTGGCACGTTCTCCACACGCATTGAGCAGTGTGTCAGTCACATGAGAATGCAACGCTGGCAGGGTCGATAGCTGAAGATTCTCTGGTGTGCATGGACGGGATGGATCATGAGACAGGACCACAGGTTATTATCCAGAGGAAAGTCTTATTGTTCAGAGGTTGCTTTTGCCTCGAGAGACTTACTGGAGTTTGCTCACTGCCTAAATATTTTAAGGATCAACTCAGTCTCAGATGTTTCTCAGAAATTCTTTAAGGGAAGAAATGATAGACACAAATGAGGCAATTGTTGACATACAGTGAAATAACAAATTGTATAACAGTTCAAATTTTTGGAAATGTTTGAGTTTACTTCAATCTCTGACTTTGCAGATGTTGGTATTTTTGCAAATCTGAGAAACTGATAAAATCTCTTGAGTAACTCTAGATGAGACACGCTACAGACAGATTTCTGGCATCAGTAACACTGTATTTTAAATCCACTTTAGTCATTCTACTAACTATATGTAACTTTACAATTCAGGGCTCAACGCTAAGGATTTTTTCTACAGGCACAGTCGGGCCAGTGGTTCAAATTTTTACTTGCCTGGTCAAAATTTTCACTGCCACAAAAAACGAAAATAGTTGCTGTTATCATTGTTTTTTTACTCATGTTATCTTTTTATTTTAATAAATAAGGTTATATGACCTCAAAATTTTACATACCAATTAAATTGTACAATTCTCGACTCTTCTCAACTTCGATATCACAGCAAAACATACTAGCCTAACAAATATAAGGTTCAAACATTATTTGTTTGTTCAAAAAGTATTTATTACAAATGAAACGATGCTTTAGGGAAAAACAGCAGATTGACTGAATGAACGCAAATTTAGTCTCTGCCAGCAGGTGTCGCTTATGGAAAAATGATACAGCGTTTCCTTGGTTACCGCTGTAAACAAAGCAGCGCTGTGCTTATGAACGCAACTTTAAATGCATTATACAGAGGCAAATGAAAAGAAAACGCCATTTAAACATTTCTTAATACAGTCAGTTCCCCTCAGAGATGCAGTAATATAAACCTTGTTTCAATATTTAGGATAATATTTCCAATATGCGTTCTGTGATCTTGCTCTACACTGTAAAACCAAATTAGTAAGCAGAACTCAAAAAAATTGATGTAACTCGTTGCCTCAATTTTTTTAAGTTCATGAACTTAAAAAAAAAATATTTCAAAGGTTAAATACTTGGATTACATGCTACATAAACATTTTAATTACAGTTAAATTAAAAATTGTTATCAAATCAACTTAAATATTTTCAGTTATAGTGACTCAAATTTTCTTACCCATTCTCATGGTATTAAGTTAACATTACAAAAAAAATTAAGTACACAAAGAACCATTTTTAAGTAGCATCAACTCAATATTTATTAGTCTTTGTCATTTGTTTTACAAGTACAAGTAACTCAAAACCTTTGACACACAAGACTCAAAATCGTATGCCTCAAAACTTAAAATTTTTGTGGTAACTCGTTGCCTCAAATATTTTGAGTACAAAAACTTCAACAGTTTAAGTTACAGTGAGTTACACTGAATTTTTGCCCTCTTCTATTTAACACTGCAGTGTTAAAAGACAGAAACATAAAACAATTCAGAGATGCACTAGGCTAAAACCTGAATACCAGATTAAAATAGCACCTCAAATTACAAATTTATGAACCTGCATGAAACTTCACAACAGCATGTACCATTTAAAACTAAAATACATGTACCTGCTACAGTATTTTTTCCTCTTTGCGTTCTTCTTCAGCGTCTCTGGACTCTGTTAACGGATGTTTAAAGAGTTCGTAATATTTCCACACACATGACATTTTGAAAATGTATTGCATGCAGTTCGTGTGCAAGCCCGGAACAGAGATCGGTTGAAATATGTGTGGTCGATCAGTGCATTTGTACACCACTGTATAAATATAGATTAATCATTGCTAAAGCTAAAAAGATACTCATCAAAACGGGTATTTTGACATACTTATATAGACTCTGTCCGTCAGAGACGCTTCTTTATGTGAAATATTTGACACTTGAAATTTTAATCGAACATGGCACGTGCAAATTATAAAGTTTTGTGCAGACGCAGCAGTGGCCCGATCGGGCCAGTGACAGATTCGTCAACTGTCCCGAGTGTCTTTCACGCTGGCCCTGGGCCATCGGACACTCCTTATTGTTGAGCCCTGCAATTGCATGTCATCTAGCAGTCATTAGAGTATTAGTAGACTTTCTGCCCAAAGGTAAACTATGTAACTTCTGGCGCTCTAGTGGTAATAGAACAATAGATTCACTGTGAAAAAATGCAAATGCATATTTTCCAGTTTACAAAACATTTTGAGTCTCAAACACTAAAAAAATGCTCTTTTCTTGAAATGACATAAAAACCCTTGTCAGACCAACAAAATTGGCCCAAATGTTGTCCCAACTAGTCAACCACAGTTGTCTGAACAAAGAATTTCCTATTGTTGAAATCTTAAGGCTTTGTGAGTTTCCAGTATACATTGCAGCATGAATACATTATGCAGTTACTGTTACAGGATTATTGTTTTGCTGTTTGCTGACTTAATTTAAACTTTTTGTTGTTGTTTTGTCATTATTGTTAGTTATTTGTTGCACTGTGATGTAAAGAGCTCATCTTTTTAACATTTGTTGATTGCTACTGTTCTTGAGGTTTGTATGTTTAACTCAACAACAGTAATTGTTGTTGTTTCAGTTGCTATGATTAAACTTCTTCTATTAGCAAAATAAGACAAATAGCATTGGCTAAACAAAGTATCTTTACTGAGTAAAACTAAAAGGAAAAAAAAAAAAAAAAAAAAAAAAAAAACTATTGTTGAGAGAACTCAAAAGTCTTACTGCATCAGGTTGCCTTACTATTTTAGGTTTTCTCAACTATTTATTTCTGTTAATAGTTAATAGATTCTGGAGAAGACAAAAACATGTTTTGGAAGATGGATTCATGCTGTACTTGTTAACTGATGTATTATTTACTCAATTTTGAACAAATTTTGGAAAAAAAAAAAAAGAAAAAGAAAAAAAAAGTTACACGTGTACCTTTAAAACACTTTATTTTTATGATTGCCAACAGACACTCACCTTACTGTATCCAACTTTGCAAGTACATGCCAGCTTATTCTACTAACTCTGACATAACAGTCTATTAATACTTTAATGAGAGTTATTCGACATGTGTCTGTAATTAAAGCATAGAGACATCTTGTAAGCAAATTTAGACTAATAAATGTATCAGTGGTTGTATCAGTAAAGAAAGGTAGTGTGAAAGAGAAAAC
Source organism: Cirrhinus mrigala (assembly GCA_036247105.1). NCBI lineage: Eukaryota > Metazoa > Chordata > Actinopteri > Cypriniformes > Cyprinidae > Cirrhinus > Cirrhinus mrigala. The sequence goes on along the minus strand of CM070025.1, from coordinate 8,797,967 downwards.
AGAATATAAAGAAACAAACTAATAGCATGGCAACAGGCGAGCTGTAGGATTAAGCTCACCTCAAAACTCATAAGCTATTAGACACACAGAGACTCTTTTGAAGCAAGGAAGAGAGGGAAGGTGAGTGCATCTACTGCACAGAGAGAGACTATGAAGAGGTCTTCAGTCTTCATTAAATCACTCTGAATCATCTACTACAGACCAGTCATGCATTAAATAAATAAATAAATAAATAAACAAACCTTCCACATCAGTTTAAACATTCATTTGAATACTGACTTTGATCTATTTCCTGGTTTGAGCTGTTAGCTAACAAAATTTCACTTGGTCCTATCTAACAAATGCTGTATAACATATTAATTATTACAAAGTGTTACCACAAGGATTACCACCTAGACTGATATCATGTAAACACAAAGTACTGTCTTGAGTCTTTGCTGCATCAGTCTTTGCTGCATCAGTCTTTGCTGAAAGCTTAAGATTTCTTTTATGTTTTATCCCATTTATTCACCATTTCAAAGGTCCTATTTTTCACACTTTAGCTCTAAACAGACTCGGTCTTCTGAAAACAGCCATAACCCTTCTGGGGAAGAAGCTTGAAACTTTGAACTGACCAACAAATAAAGCCATGTGCAGCTCATTTTTTCACATCTCTTTTCTGCTTGCTTTTTGCATCTGAGTTTCTGATTAATGCAGAACCCAACCATCTAGATTGCAAACATTAGACTATTTGACTTCTGTTATTTGGCAAAAATACACTTTGCCTGTTTCAAGAGAAACCTTTTCATGTAGTAGAGTTTTGCCATTGCCTAACTTTAAAGCTGCACTTTTAATAGACTTATAGGAAACAATCATGGGACATGATGTCACAGCTCCAACTATCAGACTTCCCTTCATTTCTGTTTAAGAATAGAACACAAAGCGCTGAAGATTGTCTGTTTAAACTCTAATATGTGAGCTCGAGCAGTGACCCATTTGTTCTTTTAATAACGATGTGGCATCTGCTACAAGGAAAGCAGCAATTGACCATAGAATAGTTAATGAATTATTCATCTTATTTTTAATCTATCTGTTTATTTAGGAAAGGGGAAATTGTGTTTGCTCAACAATGAAATGACGATTAGCAGTACAGACAAAGGACTGCATGATTGACAGGCCTTTGTTAAACAAAGCTGCCGGTTAATAACATCGCTTTGCATGCAAACGCAAGCCTTGTATTTGTTCCCCATCGCTAATTAAACAAAATTACATCCAATAGCGCAGTGTTAAAGGCATGTATTGCTTCCGCCCCACTCACTAAAAACAAATGATGCAGTGATTTAGAGAAAAATGACAGAACGGCTGTGGAGGAAGGTACAGCAGGTGGTTTGTGTAAATGTGGGCTTGCACACATGTGATAAATGTGCTTGTGAGGTTTGGTATTCTTCTATACTTTCACATTTATGTCAGCTATTATGATAGACTCTGTTATTATGCTGTGCTGCATTTGCAAATTAGATCATTTGTATCCTTTTTGTGCCCAAACAGTCATGAAGCAGTGAAGGCGGCCAGTAAATGCATCCTTTTCATCACCTCTGTTATTCTGCAGCATCTATCTATAAATCTTACCATCAGATTCATCTGTGCATAAATCCAACTATCTATCAGCCTGTCATTTGTCTTGCTTTATGACAGCGCAGCATATGATCTATTACTCTGGCATAATCGCACAATTCTGTTCTGCAAAAGCAATCCATTTTTAAGAATGCACTGTTTGTGAAGCAGCTGTCCTTTTGGGAAAATTAACTGTCCTTTTGAGAAGTATGAAGCTGTGGAAACACTTTACTTGTACCTGTTTATAGGATAAATTTGGATCATTTTGTCATACCCACATATGTATCAGTGGATACATATTTTGCTAGGTGAATGTTAATGCAGTCTCTGTGGTTGCGAAACCATTGTGTCACAAAATGCTCTGAGACTTTGTAGAAGATCCAAGTGCAGCTTTAATGTAATAATCCAGAACAATAATCCAAAACAGCGCAAAAGACAGAAAGCACTAGCACAAGGTAATCCAGAACACCAGCACCAGCAAAAACACTCAGAAGGCAAAGTAACACAAGCATAACCTCAACAAACAAAAGCTCAGTGAACATGGCATATATCAGATGAACTTAACTGGCTAGTGACTCACTGCTGGAAGCAGAGCTGGTATAGCAGAAAGCCAGGGCGGACTTGGCAGGGCAGAAAGCCAGGGGGGAGCTGAAGAGCACAAGGACGGAGCTGAGGACCACCAGGGCAGAGCAGGTGGGCCTGAAGACCACCAGGATGGAGCAAAGGGCAACCAGGGCAGAGCAGAGCAGAAGACCATCACTGTAGAGCAGATGGGACCAAATATCCCCATGGCAGAGAAGATGACCACTACAGCAGAGCAGACAGGACTGAAGATCCCCATGGTGGAACAGAAGACAGATCAGGCGGGACTGCAATAAAAAGCACAGAGAGGTTAACAACAGTCTCTGCAGCTCCAAAAGGACAGGCAGACAGTTCAGAGACAGCATCTTTGGCCGTGATAGCACAGGCGAAGAGCTCAGAGATGGCCTGCTTGGCCTTGACAGGGCAGACTGATAGTTCCGAAATGTCCTCACTGGCCGTGATAGGGCAGGGAAGGTGGTCACTGTAGTCAAAACAGGACAGACAGGAAGTTCAAGAGTGACTTCTGTGATAGAAGAGGACAGGCAAAGAACTCACAGGTTGGCACCAACACAGGGCTAAGTTCTGGGGCTAGAGCGGACTCTGGAGTAGACTTCTAGACTGCAGCAGGCTCTGGAGCAGACTCGTAGACTTTAGCGGGCTCTGGAGCAGACTCGTAGAGTTGAGCGGGCTCTGGAGTGGACTCACTGGCTGGAGTGGGCTCATGGGCTAGATCGAAATCAGGAGCGGACTCGAAGGCTAGAGTGGACTCTGGAGTGGACTCTAAGGCTGGAGTGGGCTCTGGAGTGGACTCATAAGCTGGAGCGGACTCTGGAGGAACAGTTGAACTGTGTGTACCCTAAACACACAAAAAGGCCATAACCAGGAGTGCAACTGACAGCAGCACCACCTCTGAGACCCCAGACTTGTTACCACTGCGGAGATGTCAGCTGCTCGCACTGACAACAGAGGCGTGTCCTCCAGACTTGAAGCCATTCTCAAATGCCTGGAGGCTGCCTTAATGGTTTAAAGTGCAACATTCATAATGCCTGGGAACACTGACGTGGCATCCATATAAGTTGAAGTCTCTGGCGTGGCACCTGTGATGGCTGGAGATTCTGGAATTGCACTGTGTGCAGCGGGTTCTGGAACTGCTTCCTCAGGAGCAGGCTCTGGAACAATCTTCTCTGGAACAGCAGGAGTGGACTTTGCTGCCCTCTTTCTTGACCTTCACTTGCGAGATAGACACAGTGAAGCTTCACTAATCTTTCGAGGTGCTGTAGCAGAGGGGTTGCAGTGTGCACTGACTGCCCTGCTGCGGTACCAGAGATAGTCGATGAAGCCCCAAAAATCCAGAGTCTTAAGTCCCTCCATCTCCCACTGAGGCAAGGGGTAATCAAAGCATTCATTAAAGATGTTCATAAGCTCAGTACTGCTAAATTCCAGCCCCACCGCCATGGTCCAAAACATTTGAGCTAAGCTTCGTACTCCCAACCCCTGTTGGCGCAGTGCAGCTAATGCCTGATGTCATGCCATCCGCTTCTTTTTAGTAGCTGGAGGAAGAATTCGAATGCCCATGGTCCAAAAAGCTGATTAATACTAACTTGCTGCTGGATCTGTTGTGGTTGAAGTTGTCTGTCATGAAATGCTCTAAAACTTTGTATAAAATCCAAGTGCAGCTTTAATGTAAAAATCCAGAACAATGATGCAAAATAAATTTGTAAATATTATTACAAATTCAACAACAGAATCTGCGGATTCAGATGATGCATGTTTTATAACTGAACATGTATTAGCATGAGTCTTCAAATGTCTTGTATTAACCTTACTGGGGTGGTGGTCACACATGATAGACATTTCACCTAATTTCATCTCATACTCATAGGCAGTTCATTAGAAATAATTTTATAAGCACATGCAAAAACAGCCAGACAATGCCGGAGCTGATACACAGAAGGAATTAAAATCTGTGACAGCAGCTAATGTGTTACAGTGATCATTGTGTTCAATATCTCCTTTAGTCTAATCTCTTCATCGGTCAGACGGTCATATTGTGGTTGTTAACGGTATGTAAATCAATGTAGGAGAATATGAGAATGAAATATCTCTCCTTGTATGACATTTATGAGATTTTTATGGCTAATTACTTGGAACAAAACCTGAGAGTCACCCTCTTCTCCACATATCTGAATGCTACAGGACTGCCTCAAAGAGGGCAAATTAAATAGATGAAGCGATAGCAGACAGTGCACATCAAAGGAGATTAGATGTTATGGGACAACGAAAGCACACAAACAGCATTGTGAAGTATTGTGTATCTCAGCAGTTCCTCCAGATAAGCTCACCAGGAAGCACACACTGCATCTATGTCTTACCACAACATTAGTTTCATTGCTACACAATGCACAGTGCTAATGACAGTCATGATGAGTTTGGCCCAGTAGCCTTAGGTGGTGTTCAGAGCGGCTGAGGCTGTCTGGGAGAATTGAGTTTTCTCATGGTAATGGCCTGAGGCTTGCAGCAGAACACAGTTCTATCAGTTTGAAATCACAGCAGCACAGTCCATTGTTTCTGCATGGAGATTCAGTGACTCTGGGAGGTGATCCTGGCACCAGCACAGCAGCAACTGGCGGAATAGAGCTGTCACTGTTTTCTGATTGATGCTTTCTTCAGCGGGAACATCATACTAGAACAATTTCACCCCAAAATCTAAGAAAGAATTGATATTCTACCCAAAAACACAAGCCTATTTTTTTCTTTCTTTCTTTTTTTTAATTTTTTTATTTACATTTCTTTTCATGACCATTAGGCATATTCTCCACACACTGGCCCTCGAATTCTCATTCATTTGCATTTTATTGTTGAGTTATTTTTCACCATTAGGTTTATCTTGTTTTCGATGTTCATTAAATCAGCAAAAATGTAATTCAGTGCATCCAATACTGTGCCATTTTTTTTCCATATTACAGTAATTGTAATGCAAAAAAACAAATAATGCAAAAAAGTTTGTAAAACTGACTTAATTTTTGACTTGTTTTGTGAGACTCACCCATCTGTAAAAACAATAGAAGATTTGTTGCATTGTTTTATCCGTTTCACACAATATATAATGACGTGGCTTTTTAGACAGGGCAATTATTGAATAGGGAGTTATTGAATATGAACATATATATTTTGTCCACATTTATTGTTAAGAGCGTTGTTATAGAAACAATAATATAATCATATGTAAATCTTCCCATTCATCTTTTCTGTTATTATTATTATTATTATTATTATTATTATTATTATAAAATTATACTGTATTGTATTGTATTTGTTTGTTTGTTTGTATTTTGTGTGTGTGTATGTGTGTCACATTAAATGTGTCATAAAAAATGTACCAAGTGCACCATTTGTCCTCTTATTATTCTACATCTCTTCCTGTTCTGTGGACACTATTTCTTGGGCATCTTTTATTCAGGCAACGTAAGTGATGTGACTCTGTGGCATAAGGTGTAAACAAGAGCTGATCTGAAAATAGAAAAAGATTTAGCAGGATATTTACTTAGTTTGAGTTTTCTTCTTGTCCATAGAGGTCACTAAATCTCCTCTGAACGTTTATTGAATGGTTACACTTTTACTGATTTTGATTTTTTTTTTTTTTCTTAACATCAACATTTCTGCGATTTATTTAATCTAAATATCCATATATGTAATTAATGTACAGTTCATGAAGTTATTTATTAATGCAATAAATAAGGTGTACATTGCAATTATCTTTACTACTCATTTTTTTACATATGCATAGGGCAAGTGAATGGAATCATTCAATCATTCAATATGAACTTTCATTTATATGCATCATTTAACCACATCAACTACTTGACCCAAAATAATTAGCTAATTACAACCCGATCTCAAATCTCAAAGATACTAGAAAAGGTAATATCACTACTGTATGTTCCGTCTTAGAGAAAAATGGTATCTGTGAGGATTTCCAGTCAGGATTTAGACCATTTCATAGTATTGAGACTGCTCTCATCAGAGTTGACCTGCTCTTATTATCTGATCATCGTTGTACAATATCTCTCTATTATTGCTACTGGATCTTAGTGCTGTGTCTAACACTGTTGACCACAACATTCTTTTGAATAGACTAGACAATTATGTTGGCAGAAACGTTAATACATGCATTCATGACCCAAAGGGTAAATTATTGTAATGGTTTATTGGGTGGTTGCTCTGTGCACTTAATAAATTGGTTCAAAATGCAGCAGCTAGAGTTCTTACTAGAACCAGGAAGTATGACCATATTAGCCTGGCTCTGTCAAAACTGCACTGGCTCCCTATTAAAACTCCAGGCCATTTGATAATACCTAAAATATCAAAATCAACTGCAGGTGGCAGATCCTTTTCCTATTTAGCGTCCAAACTCTGGAAAAATCCACATTGTTCGGGAGGCGGACACACTCTGTCAGTTTAAATCTAGATTAAAGACTTATCTCTTTAACTTGACCTACACATAACTCATTCCTATAATCCAAATCCGTTAAAGGATTGTTAGGCTGCATTAATTAGGTCAACCGGAACCGAGAACACTTCCCATAACACCCGATGCACAAGACCACGGGAACCAGATGTGTCCTCTGCACAATCTGACTTTGCTGCAGCCTGCAATTAAATTGCTGGTTTCATCTGGCCAGAGGAGAAATGGCCACCCAACCTTTTTCCCCCCTCCATTTCTGTCACAGATGGAGTTTTGGTTCCTTGCCGCTGTCGCCTCTGGCTTGCTTAGTTGGGGACACTTAATTTTCAGCGATATCATCGACTTGATTGCACAGTTACAATTTGAACTGAACTGAGCTGGACGATGACATCACTGAATCAATGATGAATTGACTTTAACTGAAAACTGAGTGTGTACTGTTGTTTTGCATTATTAATACACTATTTTCCTATTTAATACTGTAAAACTGCTTTAACGCTATTAGTTTTGTTAAAAGCATTATATAAATAAAGGTGACTCGACTTGACATACAGTGCACTCGCATTAAGTGATATGCACTACAGGAAATCTCAGAAGCTTGAATGCTAAATAGTTGAAAAATGTAAACTATATTATTGTCCAGCAATATATTAAAAGTTGGATATATATAATATATAAAATATAATGTTATGTGTACACCCACAATCGTTAGATACTATATAGAAAAGCTTACAAAATGTGCTATTATTGCCAAGCCCTTGGCATCAAGGCATCTTTGTTTCTAGGCAGAACATTAAAGAACACAACACACACGTATGCCGAAAATCCTGTATAATTTAACCAATCCGATGACGATTTCAAAACTCCTGAAGTGTTTCCTGCTAAATTTGCCTTATGCATCAGATGTTCAGCCAGCTGTTCAGGGCGTTAGGCTGAGACTAAAGTATGTCTTCCACATACATACTATACTGGCATAATGCGATATATATACAGCATGTTTCAACTCCATTATTTATTGTATTGTTATGATAAACTTTAATTTCTCTTAAAATGCTATCATTTTCTGCATTACTTCATTTGCCTCTTGATCAGACTTTTTTTCAAAGGTGCCTTACAGGTGAGATTAAAGTAATTTATTTCCACTTAAAAGGCTTTACACTAAAGAAATTGTTAATATTTATCCAACTATCTCAAACCACCGCTGTATCTGTGGTTTAATGCAGTCTTGACAGGCATCTCACTGGGGTTTGTAGCAGAGCTGGTTTTCAGGATGGTCTCCAGCAGCAGGTGCTCTGTTGCTGGGTAACAGTGTTCCAGCATTGATCATGTGATGGATGCCTATCAGTATCATTCTATCTTGCTCTGGAGCTTTCGGCTTCATGACAGCTCAGAAGATGATCTTCCCCTAGAAGATGGCTGGTCTCACATGGCTACCACGGGCAGCCAAGGCCTATTTATGACCCATCATGTCTCATCAATCAACCATGAGGAAAAATGTCCACTGCAGGCCACTTGATCTCCTCATTGTCATTGGCCTTGTGTGAAAGCACTATTGTTTTGCCACCCTATGGGCAGATCAGACCTCGACAGCTCATCCATACGCAAAGGGTCATTCAGCATCTGCCTGTGAAGACCTGGTTAATACACTGGAGGATGCACACTGTCTGCATGATTCATTAAGAATACACTTGCTGCAAACTGACAAAATATGTGACCATAATCAAGTGAGATATACATACAAATAGATCCAAATTTTTATATCTTTGATTAAATAAAATACAAACCGACATACTGACAGACAGATTTCCCAAAACTGTGGTTGCAAGTTCCTTCGTTACCAACAGAGTTCAGCGGGATTTGCGACCATAGTTGGATAACGATGCTTTTGAGAAACTCACCCCAGATCTGCAGTGCTTCAGCTCCACTGCAGCCACAGCCAGACAAAGCCCAGAACAAGCTGATACAGAGCTATCTGTGATAGCAGCTAATGCATCGCAATGACCATTGTGTTCAATATCACCTTTAGTCTAATCTCTTCATCGGCCAGCCAGTTCATTGCGGCTGATAACAGCATGTAAATCAATGCAGGGGAATATGAGAATGAAATATCCCTCCTTGTATGACATTTACGAGATTTTTATGGCTAATTGCTTGGAACATTGACTGCGGTATCACAGACATCTCTGTTTCTGCGGAGTATCAACTAAGGTGGGGAGGACGGCAAAATCAGAAACCATCTTCAACAAATAATCCCTTCCCAATATTGCTTGACACATAACTATATTGCCTATTTTAAAACAATACAAACTCCAAATAAAAATAAAATTATCAAATGAGATGAGGTACCATTCATTTGCAATGTAGGTAATTCACTGGATGTTAATAATATTAATAAAAAAATAAAATAATAAAATAAAAATTGCTGTATTACCTTAAATATACATTACCCATAATATAATATATAATGCAGAATACTGTGACATAACATTGCAACATGAGATGAGTAACAAAAACTGTGAATATTTCATGTACCATCATATACGATTTCTGTCAAATCGCCCAACTCTTTCCATATTCAAGTCAATCACTGAATTGTAAGTGATGGTTGGCTGAAGACTGCTGTCTTCCACAGTGTCTCAGTGGTGAAGATTCATCCATAGTAAGCAGGAGGAAATACAGAGGGGTATTTGGACTGATGACTGCCAGCTGGGCTAAATGAGAAGGGCATTAGAAATAATGAGCACCATGCAGGCGTATGACACTGCAGGCCTTTGTTTGGTGAAGTTCAATGACAAGTGTTATTGATCGTTTGCCATGGAGCACAAACCTGGCACTGTGCATTCTGTGCCCGCTCAACGCATGCGTCCACACACTCCCCTGTGCAACACATTTCATTTGCACTTCTGCATAATCAAACTTACGTTGCAATAACTTCTGGCATCAAACCTGATTTTCAGCAAATTGCTGTTTTTTTTTTTTGTTGTTTTGTTTTTAAAATGACATCTTTTTTTTTTTTTTTTTTTTGAATGAAGATGTGGTGCAATGGAAGAATAATAAGCCTGAAGTGTGACATATCAGAGATCAGCGAGAGAATGTCTTTCACAATAGATCATATAGAAATATGTGTGAGATTTCTAATACAGCTCAGGCCCTCTGTTGGAGAGGCATGTCCATTCACGGTCCGTCCTTCAGCACTTCAGCTGAGATAATAGCGTCTGTCATAGTAGAGGACAGGTGACATTTGTCATTGGTAATAGGAAAATATTGTATGTTGAAAATCACTGCCCATAGCATTTTGTACATTTATGGTTAATTGTTATCTAATTCAAATAAATAATCTAGATTGTAAACGTAAACCCAAAACTAAATATTAAATTCTAGCTGCGAGCAGCAATTATTGGGGATCAAGCACATTCACAATGGGGAATACTCTTATTTCAATTTTTTTCTTCATGTGACCTCAGATTGAGGTCTTACATATGTGTGTTGAATTTAGTGTAAATATGTAATTCTGTTCTAAAGTTATAGCCATTTTGGTAAAAGAGGCTCCGCTCCTCTTCAAACATTTTGGTATGTCCCTTCCAATGTTGAATGAAAAAATAAACTTGATATTAGACAATTATTGATATTCATTCTCCAGGGAATCTTTTGGCACTGGTTTGGTTCTGATAAGGCAAATAAACCTATAACTAGTTTGCAGGTTTTGGAAGCAGGTACTTCAAAATTACAAAACAGCTGAACATTTGTTTTGTTCGTCTTGAGCCAAGGATTCTCTTGATATAAGGCAGTGTCTGTGATGAGCGGTGTATGAATTATGAGTGATTTTGTACTTTTGATTGCTCTAGCGCCGCCATCAGGCCGATCAGGGCGAGCTTTGGTGACATTGCAAATGAGATGGGTACTACCATCTCTATGCTTTACGGTTTCAATCTGCCTGATCACTTTTACGGCAGAATGGTGATCTTTGAAAATCCTTACAATTACAATAGGGTTTCAGTGGTACATGCTTGAACCCCTTATAAAATGAACAATTCCTGCACCACTAGCTACACCACAGAGAATTAAGAAAAAACTATTTCAAAAAGTATTAGTTGTGATATAATATTTAGACTTAAATCTCATATAGAGGTTTCTACACATGAAAGGAATTAGTGTAAATGCCCTCCAGGATGCATCTGAGACACTGTTCTGCCATTTCCATTGCCCACCTCCAGTTTTTCATAACCTGAAATCTAATAAAGTTTTAAAGTTCTCACAACTTAGAGCGAGATTTTTAATTGCTTATATTGGTTTGCTGTATTGATTTTGCTGCTCCTGCCTCCTCAAGTCAATTTTGAGGGATTTTAAGCATCTTCATTATAAGAAATCCTGTCGAAAACAGGCGAGTTCTTGGTTGACTCATAGGTATAACTGATGGCATAACTTCTAAAGGAAATTCTCTCCAAGCAACAAGGAAAGGACTATATTACCAAGCAACACTTCTTCTGACCATTTCCTAATTTGACCTTCCACACACTCCTGCCTTTAATCTCCTCTCAGCCCTCTTTCTCCATCTGTCTGTCATGCTTCAGTCTTAGAACTGCTGTACAATGCATCATCTTGTCTTTTTTTTCGAGACCTCCTGCCAATGTCCCTTGCAGTCTTCTAAACTCAGACACATTAATCCATTTTAGTGTTTGCATCAAACACCGTCTCCAGTAACACTTTAGTTTAGGGACCAGTTCTTACTATTATCTACCTGGTTATTGGCATGCATATTACTAGCATATTGGCATTTTATTTGTACTTATAATTACTATTTTATTTTTAGTTTATTAGCACACATTAATGCCTTGTTCTGCATGACCATATTGATCCCTTAATCCCACCCCATACCTAAACATAACAGCCACCTTTACTAACTATTAATAAACAGCAAATTTGGAGTTTATTGAGGCAGAAGTCATAATTAATAATTAATTAATATGGATAACTGGTTTCCAAACTAAGCGCTTGCATGTGAGCCCTGTTAAACTTGAATCACAATAAAAGAGCTCAATAAAATCAAGCTAAAATAAGCTTAATTTAATAAGGTTGAGGGTGGAGTTTAGTGTAGGTGGTACTTTATTTTCAAAGACGAAACAGCATTAACCTTGTAGCGCCACTAATCAGACACTTTGTGAGAAATCACAATTTATCTTTGGTCCAGTACATTGACATAACATTTTTATTTGTATTTTTTAGACATTGGTATTTCATTGTTTACATTATATTGGCCTTGTCAATCACAGTTGTGTTTTCTCTGTATGTATATATTTTGATTTTTAATTTCATTAATTGTTCATCTTGAGTGACCTTTAGGTACTGTCTACAGTGCTCTCAGCCTTTGTAACTTTGAGCCTAATGTGGGAGAATAACAATTCATCAGTAGATTCAAATAAATAAATAAATAAATAAATAAAAAAAATAAATAAATAAATAAAATAATAATAATAATAATGATGATAATAATAATAATAATAATAATAATAATAATAATAATTAAGGTGTAAATGTAAATAAAATAAAATGACAAATGCCACTGTTTCCTGAGAATGACACATTCATGTAGAAAACTTGATTGATTGATTGATTGATTAAAACTAGTGTTCTTACTTTGTTCTTGTTGACTACTGTCTTTTTGCCATCCTTTATAATTGAAACAAACAAAAATGTTTGCATTTCTTTAAAGGCTGCCGAGGGCATTAAACTAATGTAAATGTAATTGGCTTTGAAGCACTGAATATGTTTAAAGTGGAGGAACAGCACAGATTACAAGATATATGCACTGGGAATGCAAAGGCATATTATTACTATTGCTTTCTACAGCATTTTAATTTATGTGCAGACAGAAGCAATTACACAGAAAAAAAAAAAACAAAAAAAACTTGAATGCCTGTTGTACAGAACAGTATTATCTAAGGAATATACGAAGAAATATCAGGCCATGTCATTTTATAGGTGTTTATCTGTTTTTCTGCCAATCAGACCTTGCCTTTGTTTTAGTTTTTCCTTATTTATTTATTTTAAACTTTTAAATCACTATGTTTCAGGTTTAAACATTTGACAGAACATTATCTAAATTGTTTGCATGGTGAAATAAAAACCTGATTTCTGATTTGAAAACTTAGACACAAGAAATGGTTTCTTCTCTGAGAATTATACATTTGCACATTATTATACATATTATAAGTACATTATAAACATGTCAACATTTCAAAATGACAACCACTGGAAATGTTATTGAATTAATTGGTAATTAAGAATGAAATGCTTTGACATAAAACAAAGACTTGAGTTGATTTTAATACCATGTTTTGATACAGTGTATTGGTGTAAATTTTATTTTATTTTATTTTATTTTATTATTTTATTTTATTATTTTTTATTTTATTTTGTTTTGTTTTAATTTTTGGTTTGTTTGACTTTTAAAGATATTGGCAATGACAATGGCAATTTTCGCAATGGCTTGTGCTGAAGAATGTGAATGGCTTTCTGTGAACATTGTAAGTTGACCTACCAGTCAAGTACATTTTAGAATAAAATAAAATAAAATAAAATAAAATAAAATAAAATAAATAAAATAATACTTTGCTAGTAATGTCTGTGCTTGGGAACCAGCATCTTCACTGTGATATGCTTTTTGTCTGTTTGGTACCGGTTTATTTTAAGGTGTTCTTGTCACATGTTACATTCACTTACTATTATAATAACAATTAATTATGCATAATTACATGCAAATAACCCTGAGCCAAACCCTAACCCTAATCATATAGTAAGTACATGTAGTTAATTAATAGTATTCAGTACTTAAATGTAAAATTACACTGTAACAAGGACACCTTGAAAGAAAGTGTAACCGTCTGTTTTCTGTACTCTTGTCTCATTTTGGACTTTTAGTTTGTAGCTTTGATTGTTTTCACCTGCGTCTTGTTGTTATGTTACCTCTGCTTGTATATATAACCCTTGTGTTTCCCGTGTTCCTTGTCTGGTTTTGTCCATAAGACAAAATGTCTATGGCACTTGAGCTCAGTTCTGTTTCTTGCTCCTTGTTTTTTTCTAGTTTCCTGGACTTTCATTTTTTTAAACGCTGCATTTGGATCTCACTCTCTTCTTGTCGCTCAGATCCCTTTATGTGACAATCATATTTGTGACATCTGTGACATTTTTCAGTGAATGACAGTTAGATCAAATGCACAGTTCATGCCAAGATGAACATCATTTACTCACATTCTGTTCCACAGTACAATTGACTTTCATTTCATTCTTCTCTGTAGAACAGACACACAAAAAGACGTTTAGCACATTGTCCTAGTGCTCTTTTCCACAAATGGGACTGACATTGTTATGTTAAAAAAAGCACTATAAAATGTCCCCATGACTCATGCTATAATACTGAAAATTTAACCATCTGCATGTTCATAAGTTGGTGTAAGTGGTCATGTGACATGCATGAACCAATGGCATTCAGAGTCATTGACATCCAACTTGCCATGACATATCTTTATGCATCATGTTTGGAATTAATCATCTGGAATCATAAATGAGTTTTGAGAGCCGTTTCACAGTAGATCATTTTCAATAAGTAACTTAAACTTTATTCTGTTTCTCACTGTGTGATTTCAGAAGACCTGGAAAGTCATATATGGGTGTTATGGACTACTTTTATATTTGATAGTGCTGCTTCTTTTTAAAGCTTTACTTTGGTAAAATGTTCAGGGAAAAAAGTACAGCATTAAATCAATCAAACAGTACAAGCTAGGCAATTGCTGCATCTAAGGGAACATTTTTTTTTTTTTTTTTTTACTCTGTCATGCTCAACTATGGTCATTATGGCCCAAAAATGAATGACAGTGATGGGACAGCATGCATCAGAATGCTGTCAGAATGACCTCTCCACGCTCATGTCTAATGACACTTGATAGGCGCCTACATTTACCCTAAACCCAAAAGCGGCTATTGTATTTGATGTATTTAGACAAGTTTAGAGAACGTCTGTGAGTGACAGGGAATATTCTTTCAAAGCTTTCCTCATTCAAGGTCTTTCATGGTGAAGATGGAGATCCGCTTTATATTGATTTGCTGGAACCAATATCTGCTGGCACTTTCATGCTCAGGATCTCTTTTCCTTTTAGTTTCCCCCGTCCTCAGTGTTAAGTTATAATCAATTCAGTCAGATAACAGACTACGGCCTTCTGCGATTTTCTGAGCATTAATAATATCACAAATGGTCTAATGGGTACATTAAATATATTTTATTGCAATTATTCTTTTTTTCTCTAAGGGCAACCTTTTATCAGCCGAGGAAGTGAGTTTGTGTCAAACACTTAAAATAAGTTCCTTTTTAAGCACTTTGTCAGATCTGCCTTTATAGCTGCTCAACCTTAAATGTGAAATCTGTGAAATGGGCATCTCACATTGACAAAATTCTGCAGCTGGAGGTCCTGCCATTCAACACAATGAAGGACGCTTATATCTAAAGTTTCTATTCAACATCAAAGGACGATTCTACAAAATTTTACCCAGAATGACTCCAAACGTAAATTCCTGGCTTTATGTTTGTTGTGCACCGTGAAAC
The DNA here is from genome assembly GCA_036247105.1 of Cirrhinus mrigala. Lineage (NCBI taxonomy): Eukaryota > Metazoa > Chordata > Actinopteri > Cypriniformes > Cyprinidae > Cirrhinus > Cirrhinus mrigala. The sequence continues at coordinate 8,782,731 of CM070025.1, read as the reverse complement.
CACTGAGGACAACACAATAGAAAGATCTGTCAGTTTTTCTCCCTCATCACATTCAATTCAAAGTGCGAACTCACAACTCAGCTAAAATGTAATTTCTTTTGCCGTGCCGCTGTAGATGCAGTGATGTGGGAAAGACTGTAAGAGTATTTTTTTTTTATATATGATGCTCTGTCTGCTTTAATAGAGAATCATAAAACATCAACATAATCATGTGTCATTTGGGTCCAGTATTTCCAGTTCTGAATAAAACCAGGTCTTTTGCAGCCAAACCGCGCTCTAACAGTGTCATGTTAAAAGAAGCTGAGCATTTACTGTAGAATGCCTGCTTTGGGCTTACTGCGATAATGTATAGCAAAAAATAGAAGTGGAAATATCTGATCTTTTGTCTGGCCCCCTTTCATACCTTCTTTCAGCATATAATTGCGGGTAGAAACATAGATTGGTTGGAGGCAGTTTGTCAGTGACGCTGGCTGTGTGACAGACTCAAATGCGTACAAAGCTCAGTTGAGTCTTTGTAATAATGGAAGGTAAAGCTTCGGCTATATGAAGGTGGTGGATTAGTTATCAGGGGTGTCTAAAGGCCAAGGATGGCTTTGGGTAATTCCATAACGCTGTGGGAATAATTAGCTTCCGCTTGACCTTTAAGCAAAACCCGGCGGTAGTGAGTAGCGAGGTATCACTGCTACACAAATCTGACCAAGGTGCTTTGTCTTACGTTTTTACGTGGCATTATGGAAATTAATAACAGTACACCGACTGGGCTTTCTGTGAGAGCAGATAAAGCCTTGGCCGAACAAAGGTTTTCAGGTCTAACTAATTGCTTCTTTGTTGTGCATGCAGTTCAGAATTTGCTGCTTTAATTGCATCTTTATGTCAACATACCCGTCTATACCCAGAATATGTTGTTTGCTAGTGATATGGGTTTTTCATTCACTAATACTTCTGAAAAGACTACAGGTGGCCAATAGCCAGGGATGAGCAATATTTCAGATACAGGTATTTGAAATACAAAATACTTTTTTACTTTGTATTTGAAAATATTGGAGAAAAAAACTAATTTCATTTCTGTTTAAATACATATTTGTGTTTCATATTTGTGTACTATTAGTTGTGTTTTTTTCATTTGTGCCCATTTGTGGCAGTAGTCGACATTTGTAGCACTTGAGATATACTGTATGGTCCTAAAAAGTATTTAGATCTTTTTTTAAAAAAGTTTATAACTTTTGAGTTATATGTTTGGAAATTAAGCAAATGTTTGACTCATTAGTTGTCAAACATCATGTCATGTTTGCAAAGGGAGAGGTGTGCATTTAATTGCAGAGAAGAATACTACCCATCATCTGACTGAAATCAGACGAGCATGTTGAGTAACCAAAGAAAGCAAGGGAGCAAAAAATGATTTTGCCACATTTTGGCACAATAAGAGGTAAATCTAACCCTGAGGGCGCCAGAGGCATATCTCATGAGGCAAATTGAACAAATTCAGTGTTACAAAATAGATTTTGAGTGGACAATATCAAAAATATTGGATTCAGTGGTATCACAGCCCTTGCTATAAACATTCTCAACTCAGGGTTTGATTCTGCAAGCAGAGACAGCTTAATTTACTTCCCTGCAGTACTGGACACCTTGGGAGTGAGAACAGGTTGAGGTGACAGGATCAATATGAAAAATATTAAGAATTTATGGGAAATCCTATAGACGAGGAAAGACTAAGTTCCATAGATGCTCTTGATGGTGTAATACATGATCTTTATGGACATGGCCTTTGAATGTTACAGTGAAGAATATGAGACACCCTTTGTATTCTCAAAGTGTTTTAAGGCGAGTTAAAGTTATTGCCATCAGAATAAGAGTGCAAACAGCTGATAAAAACACCACAATGATCCACAAGTAATCCACACTACTACAGTTCATCGATTAACATCCTGTGAAAAAAAAATAAAAAAATCCTGCATATTTGTAAGAAACAAATTGCATCAACATGTTTTTAATTTTTGTCTCCCTGTATCCATAATATTGCTGAATCAACAAAACCAGGAGAGAAATAGGCATAGATCAAGCACTGTTTACAAATGAAAACAGTTCTAAACAAATATGTGTGTGGATTTTGATGTGAGAGGAAAACAGGAGATGGACTTTTTCACTGGAGGAAGCATTATTATGAATTATGGACTTTTATTTTGGCCTGAAGGTTTAAACGTTAAAATGTCGTAATGATGGATTTGTTTCTTACAAACACGTAGCTTTTGGCTTCACATAACGTTAATTGATGGACTGGAGTGGTGTGGATTATTACAATTGTTTTATTAGGTTTTTTTTTTTTTTTCACAAATTTAAAAACAAACAAAAACAAAACAGCAACAAACAATGAAAAAAAACAACAACAACCAACCCACAGCAACCGACAAGAGACATATGCATTACATGCAATGTTAACTAAAATAAACATATACAGAATGTACCTTCCAGCAATCTATGAAACCATATTAATATTTCCAATTTAAACACACCCGGCCTTTTTTACAAACTTACGTATTCTGAGAAAGATATTCAAAAAATGGGGACCACAAATGTTCAAATTCAGCCTCATTGCCATTACTGATGGCCCCAAGACGTTCTAAAGGAAGAATTCTGAAAATCTCATTATACCACTGGTCCACTGTTGGGGGCTTATCCGTGATCCAGACCTCAAGTATACATTTACGAGCCACAAATAATAATGTATTTGCCAGCTTAACCTGAAGACGTGACAGTCCACTGTCTTCTTCACTAATTCCCAAAATGAAAAACCAAGGATCTTTCTCCATATTGCAATTTAATATATGATCAAGCTTTTCTTTAACCTCATCCCAAAAGTGACTTATCAAAGGGCAGAACCAAAGCATGTGGGAATGTGTACCCAAATCAGATTTACATTTAAAGAAAACTGGTGAATACTTTGAATCAATCTTAGAAAGTACATAAGGAGTACAATGTATACGGTGCAATATTTTAAATTGTGTTTCTTGTGCCTTATTAGACAGCAGTATACACCACGTATTTCGCATGACATTTGACCATTTCTCCTCCTCCTGACACTTTTTTTTTTTAATTAGTTTTATAAGAATTATAATAAAAACGAAAGAATAAAATTTGTATATTTTCATAAAATCTAAACAATTTTATAGTTTACGGCACCTGTTCACTGCAGAGGATCCGTTGGTGAGCAAGTGGTTAAATAATGTTAACAAATTAAACCTTATTGTAAAGTATAGCCAACAATTTTAATAACCCATGGTATATATATATATTTGATAACACTCAAAATACTTTCAAAATATGTTTTGAGACTGAAGGTTAGTGCAAAATGACTAACAGGAAAATAACTAACAATCGCATGCACTACTTTATTTATGGTCAATTTTCTTATGTTTGTGCCAAGCATAATATTTTTTCCTGTAATAAGCTGATGATTATGACATTTCTCTAAAAATAATTATGAGAAAACTATTGAGATCTATTGAGCTTGATGAAAGTGCAATCATAGTGAACTAATGTAAAAAGCTTACTTCTGTTGAAGCCCTGAGGTCATGTCAGAAAGATTATTTTTATCAGGGGAACTGTCATAGCATAACAAGATGGCAGTGAAAGCATAGTATTTAATTATTATAATATTATATAACCCATTAAAATGCAATGCTGATGTGTATTCCAGGGAAAACAAAATAAATTGGCAATTACAAAATCTGACTGAAGAAGAACATTATGCTCTGTTCTGGTAATGTTTTCAGCGACAAGTTTCAGTTTAGTTCCCAGAATATTCTCCTAAAAGGTAGGATAACATTCTCCAAAAAAACATTCTAAAAAATATTTATTGATAACATTGTTAGAACATTGTTGTCTAATCGTCATCAAATTTTGGCTTAAAGTAAAAACCCAACCTTTGTTTGATGAAGTTCTAATCTTAGTTATGGCAAAAACAGGATGAGAACATGACCTTTGCTATTTTATTATCTGATTTAATCTAGTCTAATCTATGGTATTAGTTGCACATTATTTATTATAGCAACTCAGCAGTTCTATATACTGAGATACTGGAATTTCTAACAAATTAACAAACAGATATCTTCTTTGTCACACAAACATCAAGAATCAGTGTATGAATCTCAACAATGGTCACATGCTTCATGCTGCAATGTATTCTGGGTACATCATACAATACTCATCCAGGGCTCCCAGAATGCATTGCAGGATGAAGCATGTCAGCATTGTCGAGATTCATACACTGATTCTTGATGTCTGTGTATGTCTAAGCATTCAGTATTTCAAAGTGATTTGTGAACAATGTGTTTTAAAAATTATAGGTAAAAACACATTACTACAAAGAAATTAATAGCAGAGATTAAGCTCTAGATCAGGGGTGGTGATCGTCGGTCCTGGAGAGCCACAGCCCTGCAGAGCTTTGCTTCAACCCTAATCAAGTTCTGAAGGGTTACTGGAAAGCTACAGCCAGGTGAGTTTTAATTAGGGTTAGCTGAACTCTGTGGCTCTTCAGGACCGGAGTTTGCCACCCCTGCTATAGATAATGTCAGATCATTACATATGACGATAATGTTTTTATCATCACAAAGTAGCCAATATCATATGACCACATTTTTTCTTCTTCTTCTTCTTCTTGTCATAAAAAAAAACATAGACAAAGCAGCTAGAGAACAACATCAAAAAGTCAAGAGTCAAATTGCCCAACTAAAGCAATCACTTATCACCATCATGGTAACATCAAACCAAACTTTTACTTTTAAACTGACATCAACATCTAAACCACAGTTATCTCAATAAGAACTTTTGTAAATGTATGACAGAAATAAAGTCAATCTGGTTTATAATATGTGGAGCTGGAAAATGCTGTTTTTGGAGTTATTTATTGACGCTGGAGCTTGACATCATACAAAGGTTGAGTTTTCACTTTCAACCGAAATTTGACTTCTGAGCAATGTAAGTCCACATCTAGTGTGATGCTTTTTTAGAATGCTAGAGGATAATATTCTAGCAATGTTATCAATAAACACCTGAACAAGCTAATTATGGTCTGAAGATTACTGGAAAGCTACAGGCAAGTCACTTTTATGTTACTTTTAACCTATGTGTCATGTTTGTGTATGACTTGTGAGTAGAGGAAAGCTTGTACCCCAATGTCAAAAAACAAACCAATCAAAAATGTGCAAGAAATCGCACCTTTAGGGGTACAACAGCTTGCCACTATGACAGTACCCTCAAAAGAACAACTTTGTACTTTCTTTACTCCTAAAGGGTGCACAATACCATAAGAGTACATATACTCTAAGTTACCAATATGCACCCTTTAAGTACAAATGTGTCCTTTTGAGGGCACTTTAAACTTAGTGATGAGCTGATGTAGCCCTAAAGGTACAATTTCTGCACTTTTTTTTTTATTTGTTCTGTCAGTGCCTGGGTTCTCAACTCTGGCCCTTGAGGTCCACTTTCCTGCAGAGTTTAGCTTCAACCCTAATCAAAACACTTGAACAACCTGAACAAGGTCTTCAAGATTAATAGTAAGTAACAGGAAGGTAAGTTTGATCAAGGTCGCAGCTACTCTGCTAGAAACTGGGCCTCAAGAGCCAGAGTTGAGAACCCCTGGCCTATATACTGATCAAATTTGAGGCAACCTTTGGATTTCTGCCAACTTGTTTAAAAATTATCAGTAGGTGCTCTTTAGGTGCTTGGTGCCTGACTCATAATTCCTCTCACATGTTGCAAGCTGATACAACCAGTGGACATGCAGATATAACTTTAATAAATGTAGCAAAGGTCCAAGAAACACAGAAATGTGGAAAACAAGAACACAGAACATATGAACACAAGGTTAAACACAAAGCAAATACAAGGGCTTAATATGACTAACTAAACACAGCTGAATACAATAAATTCTAACAAGAAAGAACAGGAGACAGGACCAGAATAAGACAACCCTTATGAAAAAGAAGTTTATTCAAGTGTGCTATTAGGATAATTCTTTTAAACTAAAAATAGGAAAGTATACTTTCAGTCTACTTGTTACGTACTTCTCAGAAATATACTTAAAATGACATTTAAGTATACTTGACTTAAACTTAGGAAATAGTCCAAAATATACAGTATTTGAGCAAATATTGTTCTCCGAGAATCCATGTTTTCATTGTTATATGGCAGGAGGCGCTAGCAGAACCTGATTTTACCAAGTACGACATGTTCCTGGATCAACATCTTTGTTGACCCTGGAACAACTTTGTGATTAACCAATTAGATTTGAAAAAACAGTTTATAGTTTTTGTGACGTTTAGGCTTACAATCAGTGTTTTGTGCTTGTACATCAGTGTCATTCATCTATCATTTCCTCTGATTTTAGGGATTACTCATGGGTAAGGTTAGGTTTAGGTGTAGGGATGTGGTCAAGATTAAACTTTTGGATTAAAATGTTGTTCCAGGGTCAACAAAATCACACATCTAACACATCTAACTCAGCAAAATCAGGACGTGCGGAGGCGCTTTACAGAATTTTACAGAATCTACTTTACAGAATTTGCAAAACACAAGCGAAGAAGAAACCGAAACAACAGATGCTTCTACGTTTTTAACACGATCATCAGTCATAAAACAGCATCATAACTGTAACATTATGGAATAAAATGTGACCCACGAAGAGGTAATAATAATGACTGTCAAGCTTTGGGGTGTTGGTTTTGATTAACACTCTGAATCCAATTCATAGTCTTTTTTCAGCTTTTTGTTCAAAATGTTTTTTTTTTTTTTTTTATATATTTATTTATTTATTTTTTATTATTATTATTTATGAATCTTACCCACATTCAAGTGTTCATAAAAAAGCATGGATGAAGCTAGAATAAATGATTTTTGTTTAAAAGCAGATACCCTGTTTCTTTTGATATTTTATATGTTCAGGTATTCATAAAACAAAATATACAAATTAATACCTAATAGAGACATAGTAGTATACTTAAAGTATGATGTAAAGTTCACTTAAAGAAAACTTACAAGTATACTTGCAGTATAAAACTACTAAACTAGATGTTTACTGTGACTATATTTCAAAGTGTACTAAAAATGCTACAAGTATTTAATTAGTAAACTACCAGTATACCTATAATTTCACTTTTAGTATAGTTGCAGTACAAACTAAAATATAGATATAAACTAGTTGTATACTCAAAGTTTACTACTGTTATACTTAAACTATACCTAAATGTATACTTTTATATATTAGAATGTGGGCCAATTTAGTTTGAAGGAGTATTGAAATAGTACACTTACAAGTATAGTACTAGTACACTGACATGTGCATACTTACTACATAAAGTATACTAAAAAATATACTTGAACTTTACTTAAGTATTACTTAATGAAATAAACTTGAAGAATACTTCTTTTTAGTAAGGGAAACTACAAAAAGTAACTATGAAACACTATGAGCACTAGATAGAACATTACACACTATGTAACAGATTTTTTTTTTTTTTTAGCCTGGATAATATATTGAGCCAACCTGATTTCATAAGTATGTAAAAATTTTATGATTTTGTGCTTTCGTATTAATTTGTATGATTCGATTAATCTGAAAACCTATGATTTATGAGTATGAATGAACGGTATGATTGAAGGTTCACCTCTAAACCAAGCCCTCAGTGTGATCATAAAAAATGTATAAATGAAACTGTATAGATTTGTGTAAATTCACCACCAGTTAGCCAAAATACAAACTAGTTATGAATAGCCATGAGAGTATGGTCATCAGCCTGTTTTCTACCCTCTTTCTTTCTAGCACAAATAATTACAAATAATATGCAGAATACAGTTATTGATAGCCTAATGAAAAAAAATTATGTATGTCTCAGCTTATCTGTCCCCCTTATTTCCATAACAGCTATGTGTCTCGTCTCCACATTATGGCTGTCAAATTTGCACAGCAATATTTAATCACAGCGGGCATGAAACCTATTTGATTTGTTGGCTAGCTGCTGTCTTATGCACACATTCTGACAAGCATTAGTTTAGAGTAAACTCTTGACTGATTTCAATGGCATGATCATATGAACAAAATACTCTCCAGTGTCCTAATGCAGTCCTCACTGTAGAGTAAGCTAAAATTATTGTAAATGTGTAATAGATATTGTGTTTTAGATCCAGAATCATAAACCCTCGTCATTAATACCAAAAGGAAATAAGTGCAGAAATTCTTGTGACTTTAAACATTGCAAACTTCAAATTAAGCAAAGTACATTTCTAAGGATGCCTTCACATCAGTGAGAATGGAAGGTGATGAGCCTTATACAGTAAGTTAATAATTTGATGTATCTGTGTTTTAATATGCCTCTAATGACAGCGGTTTTTAGATGGATGCCAAGACTTTTTAGGTCAGGTAGAATCTGTGATTTTTGACCCGGTTCATTTGCTGGCTTCTACAGCTGCAATATGCTGCGTTTTCTACCAACTGGCAACCTTGGTTGTCAAAATAAATTCCATTAGGTAAATTATCAGTGGGTGGAGTCACACTGACCAAAAAAAAAAAAAAAAAAAAAAAAAAAGGCATTCCAACACTAAACACACATTTCAAAGTAAAATAACTGGCTTTAGCATTGTTTTTCAGAGAGAAACAAGTATGTGAATTTAACATGTTTCCGAAATATCTACATATATATAGCTGAACTCAAAGATCTAAGACTTTTTCTATGTACACAAAAGGCCTATTTCTCTCAAATACTGTTAAAAAAACTGTCTAAATCTGTGTTAGTGAGCACTTCTCCTTTGCTGAGATAATCCATCCACCTCACAGGTGTGGCATATCAAGATGCTGATTAGACAGCATGATTGTTGCACAGGCGTGCCTTAGGCTGGCCACAATAAAAGGCCACTCTAAAATGGGCAGATTTATCACACAGCACAATGCCACAGATGTCGCAAGTTTTGAGGGAGCGTGCAAACTGTCAGAAACCGTCTCAGGGAAGCTCATCTGCATGCTCGTTGTCCTCATCGGGGTCTCGACCTGACTGCAGTTCGTCGACGTAACTGACTCGAGTGGGCAAATGCTCACATTCGATGGCGCCTGGCACTTTGGAGAGGTGTTCTCTTCATGGATGAATCCCAGTTTTCACTGTACAGGGCAGATGGCAGACAGCATGTATAGCGTCGTGTGGGTGAGCGGTTTGCTGATGTCAATGTTGTGGATTGAGTGGACCATGGTGGCGGTGGGGTTATGGTATGGGCAGGTGTATGTTCTGGACAATGAACACAGGTGCATTTTATTGATGGCATTTTGAATGCACAGAGTACCGAATACCGTGACAAGATCCTGAGGCCCATTGTTGTGCCATTCATCCACGACCATCACCTCATGTTGCAGCATGATAATGCACGGCCCCATGATGCAAGGATCTGTACACAATTCCTTAAAGCTGAAAACATCCCAGTTCTTGCATGGCCAGCATACTCACCGGACATGTCACCCATTGAGCATGTTTGAGATGCTCTGAATCGGTGTATACAACAGCGTGTTCCAGTTCCTGCCAACATCCAGCAACTTCGCACAGCCATTGAAGAGGAGTGGACCAACAATCCACAGGCCACAATCAACAACCTGATCAACTCTATGTGAAGGAGATGTGTTGCACTGCGTGAGGCAAATGGTGGTCACACCAGATACTGACTGGTTTTTGGACCTCCCCGGACCTCCCCAGTACAGTAGAACTGCACATTTTAGAGTGGCCTTTTATTGTGGCCAGCCTAAGGCACACCTGTGCAATAATCATGCTGTCTAATCAGCTCACTGCTCTGCTCTGCTCACTAACACAGATTTAGACAATATTTGAGAGAAAGTGTTGTGTTTATAATTTTGGTCAGTGAATATTTGAGAGAAAGTGCTGTGTTTATAATTTTGGTCAGTGAATATATATATATATATATATATATATTCATACATGAATAACATATATGTATCAAAGCTTTAGTACAGTCAAAAAAAAAAAAAAAAAAAAAAAAACCTTGTGCTGTGTTGAAAATCTTTTACCTAATTTGCTGTTCCCAGTCAAAAATGATCTGCCTTTTAAATTGCTTGCAAATCTCTTATTATGCCATATCATCCTAATATACTGGAATCAATCTTTTTGTCAACTTGTATTCTTTCAATCAGCACAGGTTTTGTATTTCTTTTTGGAGCTGACTGATCGTAGGCCTCACCTCAAAAAACTGTGGTGCTTAAGCCCAAAAAGCATTAGCACAAAAAGCACAAAAATTATCAGCATTTAAGGAACATAGGAAGTTGTTATACTCTGTGTGAGCAAAGTCAGTAAGTTTTAGTCCAGTGCTTATAACTAGCATGGAAAAGGAAAATCCTCTGCAGGCCAAAATGACCAGAACACATGAGGGTTAAATACCATTCTTTCACGATATGACTGCGTTAAACGGATGGAAATCTTTATTTTTCTGGTGAGTTTTAGCCTGTTTTTCAGATATGTTATTTTATATTAAAGTTAGTGATATTTGTGTCTGCAAATGGGTTGCAACTCGCTGCACAATTGGTGTGAATAGACCCTTTGGCTGCAATTTATTCTGCTTTTTCATTTTGTTCTTGGTGTGAACAGGCCTTAAAACCACTGAAGAATACTGACTATAGCACAGCAGAAATGAAAGCTGTAACTCAATGATCATAATGCTCCACAGATCTTGGTTTGGCAAAGCTTTCTCTTTTTTTAGAAGTTTTGAAAAGGATTATCTGGATGTCGCTGATGCATCAGGCTTTGGAGAATCCTTAGAAATTCCCAGTCACCTCTAAATGTTCCTTGTGTGCTGTGTTTGAGTTTAGATTAACCTTCTGCTTCAGTGTTGTGGCTCGTGGGATTTCCTGTCTCTCTGAGAGAGTTGATTTCATTTGAACACTGTGATGACTGTTTGTATTCCATTTCATCTTAGATATTGTTTATATGAGAAGTTGTTACTGCAAGTTTGGTGCAGTCTGAAAGGTCAGTGTAATACATGTTATGATATCCACATCTAATTCTGAAACACAATATGGTTCATTATTGATGCAGATATGTTATGCCATTCATTTAAAAGCACCTAGGGAACTATAGGAAAGAATAAACACAATACATAAAAGAAAGCATGCTACACCGAAATTGTTGTCTGTTCAGTGGAATAACCTGAACTCTTTCAAATTCTGCTAGAAAGAAAATAGCTTCATTTTCTTGTGCTCATTATGTGCGAAACAGAGTACAAACAGGGTGGGTCACAACCCAAATAACGAGATTCTCTAGATTGCCTCTCGCTACAGTACTTTAAACTCAAGGGGCAACTTACTTAGGGTCAAATCCCTCAAGCATCAAGAGACAGATATTGCTGCAATAAGAAAACAGAGTCGTTGCATGATTGAGACGAGCAGAATAATACATTTAATGTTTCAGTTTGTAGATAGTTGACAATCCTTTTCTCGCTATCTACGCTGAACTCGCAGCTAGTGTCACTGCATTATTATCAGCATATAAAGAATTAAGGCAGAAGAACTAGGACAAGCATTTCTGTTTTCATGTGGAAAATATGTTTTGCTTTGAAGATTTTTAGCCTTGCATAAATCACAGCTTTCTTTCAGAATGATTACAAAGAGTAATTTTGAATCTTGGCAGCTGTTTCTCTCTGTTTTTATTGATAAAACTGTGCCAGAATTTCTTTAGGTGGTTTGTTTTCAGCACATCAAAAACAAAACTCAAGAGATGAATTCAAGCAAGCGTAGTTTCAGTCAACACACTGCAGCTGTTTTTGCTGATACAGTATCTCGCCATATGTGTTGTACTCAATTATATTGCTCTTACTGAGCAGTGATCTTTTAGCAGTTTTTCTAACCTCCAGGACAAATCTTTTTCCACAACTTCACAACTAAAAATTCTCAAATATCTTTATTAAAGGTGAAAAAAATACCATGGATGGGCAACTCTGCCACCAAGTTAAAATCTGTAATCAAATGCAAAATTAAACGGATAAGAAGAATTTAGCATTCACAAATCAACTCTGAACAAGTTTATGATACTGATCAGTGTTTTGTGCTCTATTATAAAGTAATCATTCTCAAAAACTGTATCAAATGGAGGAGAAGAAAAAATATTGAATGAATGAATGAATGAATTAATTAATTAATATCTTTATTGTCATTGTACAAGTACAATGAAATTGAATGCAAGCCTTTAGGTGCATAGTGTAACAAAATAAATAAATCAATAATCTAATAAATAGTAAACAGATGTCTAAATATATTTGAGCTATACTTGTGCTCTGAAAATCCATGTTTTCATTGTTATATGCAAGGGGCACTATTGCACATCTTCTGTATGCAACACAATTGTCAGACATAAAACAGCATCAAAACAATACATATGTAAAACTGTGTAACATTATGGAATAAAATGTCAGCCCATGAAGAGGTAATAATGACTGTCAAGCTTTTTTTTTTTTTTTTTTTCTGTTACATCTCCATGTAATGTTGTTTGTTTGTTTGTTTATTTATTTATTTATTATGAAACTTACCCACATTCAAGTGTTTATAAAAAAGAATGCATGAAGCTAGAATAAAATGTTTTTGTATACAAGCAGATACCCTGTTTTTTCTTTTGATGTTTTGTATGTTCAGATATTAATTTAACAAAATATATATAAATTAATACCTAAAGAGCGACACAGTAGTATACTTAAAGTATGATATAAAGTTCACTTAAAGAAAACTTACGAGTATACTTGCAGTATAAAACTACTAAACTAGTATTGTACTGAGACTATACTTCAAAGTGTACTAAAATGCATAAAAAAGTATTTAATTAGTAAACTATCAGTATACCTATAAGTTAATTTTTAGTATAGTTGCAGTACAAACTGAAAACATAGATGTAAACTAGTTGTGTACTCAAAGTTTACTACTGTTATACTTAACGTATACTTAAAATTATACTTTTATATACTAGAAAGTGGGCCAATTTAGTCCCAGGGAGTATTGAAATAATACACTTAAAAGTATACTACTAGTATTCAAAACCAGATAGCAAAAATACAACAACAACATATTTTCACTAGTGTTCTCCGATGATCCGACAACAATTACTGTCCATTTATCCTCCAGTGACAATAAATGAAACGATTATTCATAAGAAAGAAACACTGACACGATGCAATGCATCATCCTCACGGAGACATATATCACGCATCACACTGAATCCTGTATCAGTTGCATTTAATAAAGCAAGCGGGCATTTGTATTTGTAATATTTACTGCATTGTGCTATGGGCGTACAAAGTGTCTCTCTGCAACCATTTGCAGGCTGACTCATGCTTTTGGCACTCATAGTAAACAAACGTCCTGCTCAAGAGGGGAAAAAAAAAAAAAAAAGATATAAGATGGATGTGCTCATAAACTGAGTTGTAAAGAGAATATTACCAAAATAATAATTCTGTATGGGCGTGGTAAACCCATCACCAAGATTTATCTTCCTATTAGCCTGTGTGAAATAAACATAGGATGACATTTAGAGAAGTCAGAGGTTTCAGCCTGTGTTAAGTCTCCATACTGAACATGCCTATTATAAGGACCAATAAATGAATTATATGGACATAAGATGATCATAATCAAAGGTTCTACTTTTTTAAATTACCAATTATAACTCCATAGGAAAATATGGCTTCAGGAATAACAAAAACTCCCAGAGAGGCAGAAAAAACACACCAGTTAATGAGGAATACAAAATATATTCAGAGCTATTCTTTTCAACACAAGTACATTAATGAGGCTTGGCTCACTTTATCTTTTAGTTTATTGTGAAACAAATGAAACCATTTGTTACAAATTGACCTAGAATGTCTAGGATGAAGATTATTAAATTAGTTGATTTCTTGAAATCATTAGGCTAAACTTCATTTATGAATTTACTTCAGACAAATTTTCTATTTCCCCTTTCACACTTTTAAAGCAGTGAATAATGTTTTGACCACTCATTTTTTTTTTTTTTTTACTATAAATTAATCTAAGTTACATTAAAATGCAGATCATACATCCAATTAAATAAATACATTAGTAAACAGCATGAAATGTCATAGAAAGGACCTCCGCCGACCCTCATGACTGTGTGTCAAGGTCAGTACCTCTCTTAAAACATTATTTATGATTTATCTTTATTTGTAATACAGATGAGAATGAAAAAAATATCACATTCACGATCTAAGGAATATATTATTACTTTTTACTTTTTTCTTCCATGGATAGGCCACATAACATTTTTATTCATTTTAGTCATTAAATGAAAACTTTTCTTGAAAACAGTAAAAAAAAAAAAAAAAAACAGTTCTTCAAAAACAGAATATGAAGAGTAGTTTCCTGTGTTCACCATTAAAATGCAGACAAAGAGGTCTACTGTGATTAAATAAAACAGATAAATAACTAATCAAACTGAACTAAAGAATTCTTGATGTGTTTGTGATTCTTTATAAAGACAAACAGATTCATTATCTTGCAGAGTGTTTTAATCATAAATCTAAAGGCATCTAGACAGTCAAACATGAATGCGCGAGCGCTCTCAGGGGTAATGCCAGAGCGTGGGGATGCTGATGCTATCTGGTGTCATGACTAATTGGTGACAGAATCATTAAAACACAAAAATCTTGTTAAAGCTTGCCAAAGGCAGCTTATTACTGGCTTGCCATTTCCCACCCTTTAAGCAGCCAGATACAAATCTGTAATCGATAGAAGACAAAGCGGTGGTTTTCAGGTCTCACAAGACCTGAATCTATTTCCCACACTTACCTTACTTGCCAGGTTTTTGCAATTTACACATAATGGCATCTGATTAGGTGAGGGACCTTTATTTATGTGATATGTTGGCATGGTATTACATTGTCTCAATTTATTGTGATAAAATTGCAATGAGATGAGTTTCATTTCACCAGGGAAACATGGAACATGCATTGCTTTAACACTGCTATCTCACAGATTATTTATGTAAAATGAATAAATAAAAGTTTACATACAAACAGAATGCATATACATATAAATGCAGTTGCGTTTATTTAAAGCGGTCCTATTATGCTCTTTTACAAAATCTTGATTTTGTTTTGGGGGTGTACTAGAACATGCTTTCATGCTTGGTGGTTCGAAAAATGCAGTATTTTTAACATAATTTACATTATTAGATTACATTTCACCCAGCCTGGCACAAATGGCTCGATTAGTTCCAGGTTTAATGAAGGCCCGCCTTCCGAAAAACGAAATGTGTTGTGATTGGTTAGCTGTCCCACTGCGTTGTGATTGGCGAACAGCTTAGACGGTGTTTCAGTACTGCCACACCCCTTGTCAAAGAAGCAAGTTTCATGTACAACTGTTAGCGCAAGCTAGATTAAAGTGATTCTTACGTTTTAAATATGGATATTTTTCTAACAAAAACTACAGGAGGCCTTTATTAACCCCCCAGAGCAGTGTGAGGCACTTTTTATTATGGATGGATGCATATTATTGGACTTGTTTTGGACTGATGAGGAGAAACACCCATCTATGCCATTCTAGCTTGGGAGTGCCAGGATAAATTTTAATACAACTCCGATTGCATTTGTCTGAAAGAAGGAAGTCATATACACGTAGGATGCATGGAGGGTGAGTAAATAATATGCTACAGTAGTGTTGGGTCCTATCATCAGCCTGCGAGATTGCCAATATATGATATTATCATGCTAATGTATTTAATTATTTACATACTTCGTTTTATTGCCCGAAACCAGCTCCAGCATAAGGCTAAAAGCAGCCTTACATTATCAAAGAACATCATCACTGATTAGCCTAGCCTATTCTAGTGCAAGTTTATGCATTTTAAAAAACACTTGCGTTATAAGTGAAGCTATCTACACTGTATGATGAATAAATCTCTTACCACACACTGCACACGTCTGCGGCACGTTACGCCTCCGACGCGGCAATCGGAGTAGAACGCGGCTTCGGCATGTGTTTCGACCCCCTGTGCTGCACACGTCTGTGGCGTTACTGCTCTGAAGCGGCTACTCTAGTCAATGCTTGTGTTTATACCCGCCGCGCTGCGGATCGTTGAAGCGGTTCTAAAGTTAGGCTGATCCCCCACCTCGTCTCTACCCTCCCTCCAACAGTTCGAATTTCCGTGGGCGGGATTTAATTTAATGATATCCTAATGGACCGCATTGTGACATCACTGCATGCAGAAACAAACGTTGTTGTAACTCTTGAAAAGGGATTTTTTAAAGACGAAATATCTCCTTTTAGAGTAGACTTTGAGATTTGTAACTTTAAAGATATTTTTTATGCCCAAAGATACACCACACACTGACTAAAATTCAAAAAGGTGAAAAAGCATAATAGCACTCCTTTAATGGAAAACAGAGAGTCCAGCTAACAGGTATAATATATGTGGCAATGAATACAATAGTTTGCAAGAGTGTGATTCTAAACTCATTGAGGCTGTGCAAGTGACTAGTGAGTATGAGTTTATCTGTTTGTTGTGATGACGTTTAATGCCCCCCACAACTTCTTAGCGATTGCCTTTTTTCAAAACGCATAAAAGCTTAAGAAATCCATGAATGGGATATTACTGACATTTTTTATATCAGGAGAAAAAAAAAAAAAAAAAAAAAAAAAAAAGAAAGAAAATATCATGAGCTATGAGCTGTGTCAGGGGTGGTGAACAAGAAAAAAAAAAAAAAATCTATTGCCAAGTGTGCAGATGTAAATCATATGTCCAGTTATGTATCTGATGTAACAGCACCTCAGATACTGATAAAATATAATGCAAAATATGGTTTCATGGCATGTAAAAAATATAATTAGCTGTAAAAAAATATTTTGGATTGTTTCTGCCCTTCTGCGCCTCTCTCTTTCTCTGTGCTTTAGTGACTACAAGCATAGATTAGCCAGTAGTTACCAGTCCCAGGTCAGGTACTCATTGGTAACTAACGTTACCAATGAAAATTGCATATATTGTCAGAATAGTCTTTCTGTGATCCCTGTACCATTTAATGTGGAGTTCATGTATAGAGTTGCATTTTATCAGAAAGTTTTAGATACATTACCTGTGTTCCACTGAAGATGCTCCTCTTTGCAAGTTTAATAGACTCTGTCAGCTACTTAAGACGTAATGGATGATCTCACATCACGATGATCTGCCAGGTAACTTGCCTATTTAACAAGAAGAATATTCAGAAATTATGATTTAGAGTTTTGTGCATTTCTTTTAGTTATTATTTGAATCACTCTCAAGATGGGAAGCTTAGTCTAATGAGGCTCTGGCACTGATTTGTGCCAACCACACTGTGATAATGCGATTATAACTGATGCATATACAATATTTTGCTCAAACTGAGAATTGAGAGGAAGAGCAAACATCTTTTGTCCTATCTTGTTTCTATCCTGCATAGCTGACTGACGGCATCAACCCGCCACGCACTGCATCTCCTTGACTGTGCCTCCTGACAATTTAGCAGGGAAATTGTTTTGTGTCTGTTCATGAAGCATGTAGTCGCAAGTGAGATTGAGCTGAGACAGGGAAAGCTAAACAGGGATGAAGAAGGGCACAAATATTGTGCTATTATACTTTTTTTTCTTTTATTTATACTTTCTCTTTTTTATTTATTTATTTTTTTCTTTTCACTTCAGAAGTCACAGGTCTAGATGTCCTCTCTCACCCTGTAATTCACAACCCTGTCACAAGATGTGGATGTTTTCTCTGAGGAGAAAAAGATAATGTTTCCTCCACAATAAATAAATAAATAAATAAATAAATAAAAATAAATAAATAAATAAAACAGTGGGAAGAGAACATTAAAAAAATATAATTAAATAAAATAAATAAATAAATAAAAAATTACATGAGAGAAGGCAGCACTCTGTGATTGGCTGATGGTCTGTCTCTCTGTTCACAACCAAAAATGCAAATCGAGTAAAAAATTGACTACTTACTGAGTAAATAACTCACCCACTCAGAGGTCAACTTTTTAGATCATGTCAGAATCACAATGAACTTCACCGCCGTGTCTGCGACCATCACGACACCTGCAGTGTTTACAGAGGATTAACTGACTAATGATCTGAAATGAAGACTATAAATAACAATAATGGTGTGGGTTTCTCGAGGTACTTCTCCCACTATCCAAAGACATGCAGGCCAAGTGATTTTTAGGCATTATTTTCGCTCACTGGCAGCCTGAAATCTGAGGCAAATTGGTGCTTGTTCATGTGGTGTGATGATTGCACAGTGTGAATGATCAAAGACGTGATCTGAGAAACATTTGGCAGGCTAAATATCTGACCTGTTTGCGACTCACAGTCTCGCAGTGTGAAATGTTATTTTGACTGGAAATGACATCAGCGACGACCTACGGCCAATGAGAGAGCAAGATACAAATTCAAATCTTACGTCACTCCCTGTATCACTTCTCACGCATATTTCACTTTTCTCTGACACCACTCTTTCATGTGGACAGAAAACATTGTATCCTGTTCCAGACTTTTTTTAGTGATATTACAATTTATCCAGAATAAAAGCAGAATTAACATGATACAAATTTGTCAGGATAGATGATTGAAATGTGTTTAAATGTTTGACAGCTTATCTTATAATACCTCATGCAACCTGTAAATTGTATAAATATATTTAAAGTTGATACAGTTTTTCTTGATTGCTAAACATTATAACCAGTCTTTTGAACTAAAATTTCAAACCATAATGCCATTTTTCAAAAAGCACACCCATTTCCCTAAACTATAAACACTATTACGCTGCTTTAACACATGAGTCAGATTTGGTGACGTGTTACTGCAAAACTCTACACACAAATCCCTACATTTCTCATTGCTTACACCATGTGGTCATTTAGAAAGCACTAGCATTTAATATTGTTCACTCAAGTCTGCAAAGTTTGAGCTCAAGTAGCACACAATTACCCAAGTGGAAACACTAGGAGTCAAAATTTATCACAGACCAGTCAGAACCTTCGATGAAGATAAAAGGGCCAAAGTCAGCTTACAGTTTGGTGCATTTCTCAGATCAGGAATGAAATTCTCAAAACCACTTGTGCAACCTCCACATCATCTAGTCACTTGTGCACATCATAAAATGTTTTTAATTTTTATATTTTTTTTTTTAACAAGTTGCGTTTGCTTTGGTACGTTCATGCAACTGATTTTTCTGTGGTTTTCTACATTATCAGTTCCTATTGTCATGTTGCATTGTATTACATGTATATAGTTCTCTGTGCTATAGTCTTACCCCTTACCCCTAATAGACTTTTTGTAAATTTGCCATGAATTGTTCAAGTGAATACTGACTTTCACTAACGTAGAGACTACAGATCAACCAATGATAAAGCAGTTCTCTGAAATAGCTCAAAGGTACATCTCAACATCTCATGAACCTTAAACTGGAAAGCATATAGACAGAGGCCAACACAGGAGTTACAAATTCTGACAGTGCACTTTCTAATTTATATTTCCGCCTTTTTTATCTTGATATATATATATATATATATATATATATATATATATATATATATATATATATATATATATATATATTGATGCAATATCCTGCATACAGTAATGTGTAATTTCGAAGAGGAAGAGTAGGAGGTGAAAGAGGAAGAGGAGGAGAAGAAGGACGACGATGACAACAACTACATGGATGAGAAATAGGAAAGGCAAGGGCAAGAAAACAAGCAGTTTCATATATTTTAGTTGATGTGTGCCAGGGTTGGATCAGGCATGCAAGAGGATTTTAGCCCCGCTGCCTGTCCAGGGCCAGTTTAGTCTGTGATGTTGAGGAGGTTTTTTGGCCTGTCCCAGACCAAAGACAGGATGCTGGAGCAGAATAATATATTTTTTTTTTTGTTGTTTGCTGTTTTGTGCTGTACTCTACAGTACAATAAATTAAGGATTAAAACACTTGCAAATGCATACATGTGTTGTGTTCATCATGTGATTTTTTTTTTTTTTTTTTTTTTTTTTTTTTTTCCAAGCAACACTTATTACCAGTTTTCATAGTATTGTTTTGAATTGATCTCATCAGTGTGTAAAACTGTGTTGTAGTGTGTGTGTTTTTGAGGGTTTGTGCGTCATGTCTGAGAGCAAAGTTTGTATTTTCAGCAAGATTGAGTTGTTTTGAGTGGAGAGCTTCATTTTGACCTGAATATAGTATGTTTGGGGAATTGAGTTAGAAGTTACAGATTTGTGTTTAGAGTTTAGCAAAAAAAAAAAAAAAAAAAAAAAAAAAAAAAGGCATAATTTCAAGAAATGTGTTTAAGCAATTGAGAAAAACTGTAAGTTAATGATAAAAATGTATTTAATGTAGGTAGGTCAGGGCTCTAGACTAACTTTTTGCACTGGTTTTTCACTTTTTTTCTTAGGCGCACCAGCACAAAAGTTAGGTGCACCCAAATCTTCGACCGCATCGCATTTAACACCGCAGCTTTACAGGTTCAATTTTTTTTTTTTTTTTTTTTTAAATCGCTCAACATACACTCAAAAAAATGATTATTTAAACCTACTTAATTCAGTTATGGACAGTGGTTCCACACAACCAAATTGTTTTTGATGAACATGAATGGAATTTTTTGAATCTATGCAAACTCTTTGTGTTGTGACAACACAGCTGAATGAGGAAGAATTTATGTGAAATAGTAATGTCCAACCAACTCAATGTATTCACTTCCTTGTAACTTAAACCGGTTAAGTTCAGTGAACATGTTTTGGTTTATTAAAAACTGGCCAAATGTGTTTCACTTATCAACTATAGGAGGTCTGTTTCAGACAACTCATTTAAATTATGGACAATTTATGCATTTAGATAACCATAACCAATCCTTTGAGACTTCAGCAGTCAAAAAAAAAAAAAAAAAAACTACAACATAACAGTAAATAATTATTTTAGGTTCATTTCAAGCATAAGTAAACACCACTATTACTCAGAGACACACAGACATCAAGTACCAGCATATGAATCTCAACAATGGTGACAATCAACAAAATGCTTCATGCTGCAATGCATGCTGGGTAACAACATAGTAAAAACTCCCATCATGCACTGCAGTATGAATAATTATAGTCACCACTGTTGAGGATCATATGATAAGTGTTCATGTCTAAAATCCTGAGCAGATGCATGTCTTTTTTTTTTTTTTTTTCCAAAGTTGAAGCTTTATGGTGGTGATTGTTTAATAGGACCTTTTTTCAGCAACATGCCCATCAATAAACCAAAGAGAAAGATCACTTAATAAAATTCACACAAATGAGCTATTAGCAGAAAATGTCAAATAATCTGTTGCTTCAAACATTTGATTCAACAATGCACAAATGTTTGCTGTGAAACAACATTACAATTGCTTAGAAGCAAAATTATTGTAAGTTATTAAAAGGGTCAAGAGACAAACTAAAGCAAACCTTGACCACAATTATGGTGGCATTATGTTTTTTTTTTTAATTATTATTATTACAATTAAGCCAGTCTGCTTAGTAATGAGTGAAGCTGGTGATGCTGTTTGTGGAGTTGTTTAATCAGATTTTGAGAGATTTAATATCTTTTATTTCAGTTGATTTAATCTGTGTCTGAAGTCAGTTGTAGTTCTTGTGTTTCTCTTTTCTTCAGTGATTCTGCTTGTTAACAGCAGCTGTTCATCACTAATGCTCAATCACCTTTAATTGATCACTTAATTATCAAATTTTTTTGAACGGTGAAATTAAACCGTTTACGTTAGTTTAACGATTGATAATTAAGTAAAATGGAAACTTAAACAGTTTAAATTAATAGAGCACAATACAATAGTGTTTTGGCGGAAAAAGAAACATACTTGTGTTGTTTTAACAATAAATACCTGGGTAAAACGAACAGTGGCACAAAACCATTTATTTGAGTGTATAGGCAAAATTGACTCACCATGCGTCACCACGGTCGTCGGTTGCCACCGGCAGTACTGCACGTGACGTCACACAATCTATAACAAGCATATGCAGTGTTTCTGCAACAATGTTTCTGCTGTGGCCGTGTTTAGTGTCCCCGCCGGCAGCAGCAGCGAGCGCAAGTGCCTTCGCAGCTGCTGGAAGAGATCCGCGTTCAAACGCACACAATAGGCTAAAGCTTGCAAAGCTCCGGGAAAAGTAATTACCATGAATCTGTCGGGGGGAAATAAGGACATACTTGAATGAATTATTAATAAACTAGTGCTTTCTGATTCAGTGTCCCAAAGTTGACAATCCTTACTCGCCATTTGCGTATTGGACGCGCCTTTAGAGAGAAATGGATCTCTACGTAGTTTATAATGAAAGAGTTTTTGTTTTCGATTTTAATTTTTTTGTTTTAAAGCAGTAAAATAATAATTTAAAACTTTCTATAGATATACTTATCCTGACCGTAAGGCATGTATTCACTGAGCTTCGTTTCATTTTTGTGCAGTGCTCCTGTTCAACACGGAGACACCAGAAAGCGCATCTTGTTTTTTTTTCTTTTTATATATATATATATATAAGCACAACATTTTGTTGATATTGTGAGTGCACGCAAATAAAATGATACCCTTTACAGTTCCGGATGATATATTACGCTTACCTTTATGAGCAAAGATTATGGCCTATTTTATTTTTTTTGCAAGTGATTGCGCTGGCGCCTCCATGTCCTGCAAAGCGCATTTAGCTTCCACTCTACAACAAATGTTTGTATGCGCATAATAGCGTGCATTTTATTTTATTTTATTTTAGGCAAGTCGTGATGATTTGAAAAGGCAAAACTGACTTCACTATCCCTGATTGGTTTAGACCACGATATGGGCCTGTGTGTCAGTTGAAGCACAGTTGCGGAGACTTGGCTGAAAAGAAAAGAATCAAGGTGTTGCAATAGCCCAGTCCAAGTCCAGAGCTCATCCTGACTCAAATGCTGTGGTGAGAGCTGTGCATAAGCAAATACCCATAAACCTCAATAAACTGGAGCAACGTTGAAAAGAAGAGTGGTCCAAATTCCTCCAGAATGATGTGAGAGACTGATGAAGTCACACAGAAAATGAATGCTTCAAGTTATTGCCGCTAAAAGTGGATCTACAATCAGTTGACTCATAGGGTGTACTAACTTTGTCACGCATGGTCTTTCCCTCTTGGCTGTATTTTTCTTAAATAAATAATGACACTGTGCAATATGTCATGTGATAATGTTTATCTGAGGATTTATTTTCCAAATTTTAAGACCTGCCAAGGACCAGATAATTTTTTATTATGTCCTGATACAGAAAACCATGAAATGCAATAGGGTGTCCTACCTTTTTCACATGACTGTACATTTTAATTATCCTAATTATTTATGTCAGTATTTGATATTATATTCCTCTTCATATAATTTAAGACACTCATTAAATTATTTTTTTCTTACTCATTTAGTTAAGAAAGTGTTTGGGAAAAAGGCATTTAGATATAAGGCTCCAGCAGATTGTAATAATTTACCTTTAAATGTACGATCTTTGACTTCATTTTATATGTTCAAAAATGGTTTACTGTCTTGTTTTGAAACTTCTTGTAATTGCTTTAGATGATATATGTTTATTTATATGTGCTAGGTGAATATAAATAATATAAATATAATTATTAATAATTTATGTTAATATTGTAGTGGGGTGTGTTGTTTTGATAGTTGTAATTGTTGTTGTTGTTGTTTATTTTTGTGTTATGTGTTTGATTCTTGTGTAATAGGACCCCCTTGAAAAAGACATGATACATCTCAAGGGGTTTATCCCAAAGAATAAAATTTGTTGCAGTTAATGTGCAAGTTGCATTTATAATAATACATCTGAAAGTCATCACAATGGTGAACTCAAGACTTTCTTTGAAAGCAGTCAGTAAGGACATGCCACCTAAAGAATCACTGCAGAAGCTAATTGACATTGATTATATTTGAAGGAACAATTCACCCAGCTATTATTTACAGGTACTTAGTCTCATTTTCCCCCAGTTCCTTTTGTTTTATGATGCCAGACCTCCACTTGTTTTCATATATGTTACAAACAATTGTGACATGTCAGTTTGCATATGCACAACAGAGTATGACATGGTGTAATTTAGTTGTCATCACACAAAGCCATTGTATATATATATATATATTAGGGGTGTAACGGTACACAGATGTCACGGTTCAGTACGTACCTCGGTTCAAGGGTCACGGTTCGATACAATTTGGTACAACAACAACAACAACAACAACAACAACAACAACAAAATAACAAATGTACTATGCTAGGTTTATTTTAATTTATTTTAAACAGACAGTAGTACAAATTAGTACCGTAAGATTTTCTGCCTGACGGAGGTGACGGGCCAATGAAGTTACCCTGTTACCATAGCAGATGCAGAGCAGACATACTGTTCTGAGATGAGAGAAAATAGATCATTTTTGTTGTAATGATATATCAAAATACCTAAATATGAATCTTATATAAAAACTTCAACATACAAAACAATAACATACTCACTGTTTGTTAAATTTGTTATTATTCAGTAATTGATTTATTTAATGTATTTGACTGTTAAAATTAAGCTTTTTGTGACCACCGTCAGATGTGTCAACTCTGTCAGGTCTATGTCACCTTTGTCAGATGAATATTTTTAAAATATCTGATTATTATATTTTATATTTGTTGTGGAATTGTTGGTCACATGTGAACATGTAATCTGTCTGCTAACATGAGAATGTGTTTTAAAGTGTTAAAACATCTTGATTGCTTGATTGCAAAATGAGTGATGACAAGGTAAAAAGCACACTGTGGTACAAAAGAGAAAAAAAAAGCTGGGAGGTTGAATCAAAACATGGCTCAGTAGCTACATGTATAAATGCAGTTTCATTTGACTGAATACTAGGTTTTATTTGATCAATATTGCCCCCTTTTTTTTTTCCCACTTCTCAAGAATCAGTGACCTGTCAGTTCCTTTCTCAATTATCTTCAATGCAAGTGAAAAGGGAAAGAAATTAGTCAATTTTATTAGATTAGAAGAAAAAAAAAAAAAAAAAAAAAAAAAACACTGTTATAACAAATTTCCCAGGAAAACTATGAAAGCAGCCCTACATCCCGCATCTCCTCCTTTTACTTCTTTATTTGAATTGTGATGTTATTTAGATTTTTCTTATTTGGGTTTTTGAAAAAAAAAAAAACAAAAACAAAAACAATAATAATAAAAGCTATACATATGGATATTATTAGATTATTAAGTCTTGTGTTTGTTTGTGTGTATTTAATAAGTGGCATGGGGTGGACGTTTTATGGCACACAGATTTATAGATATTATCATATAGATAGATATTATAATTAGGGCTATCAAACAATTAATCACGATTAATCACATACAAAATAAAAGTTTGAGTTTGCCTAATATATGTGTGTGTACTGTGTGTAATTATTATGTATAAATAAATACAAACACATTCATGCATATATTTAAGAAATATTTAATATTTAAGTATATGTATTTAGTATAATTTTTATTTAATGTATATTATATATATATATATATATATATATATATATATATATATATAAATACAAATATTTTGTACATAAATAACATATTTCTCTTAATTATATACATTAAGTTGTGTGAATTTATATACACATAATAATTACACACAGTACACACACATATATTAGGCAAACTCAAACTTTTATTTTGTATCGCGATTAATCGTTTGGCAGCCCTAATTATAATTATAGATGTATGTATGTATGTGTGTATTATTGTTATTATTATTATTATTATTATTATTATTATTATTATTATTATTATCATAGGACAGGTAAGTATTGAGAGAAAGTGAAGTGGGAGAGAGAAGGGGATGCTGATGGCATACATGAAATTTACCGTATTATTTACCATTTGCATAAGCATGCAACTGATATCATAACTTTTTTTTTTTTTTGATTAAATTACAGTATGCATCACTACATAGTATACATTAAACCACATTTAGATTCACATATGACAAAAAAAAAAAAAAAAAAAAAAAAAAAAAAAGCAAAAACAAATTTATGTATCTTCAGCATTCGTGTGTGAATATATAGACACACACATAACTTTTCACAGTAATTTGATTTTTGAATTTTCTTTGATTTTCTTCAAGAGTAACAAAACTTACATTTTATGCTTTTTATTTTTATTTTTATTTTTATTTTTTATATTAGTCACCTTTTTTTTTCTGTAAACACTGTAGGTGTGATGATAGTCATAGGCATAGAGGTGCAGCTTTAATTTAATCAAGCTGGGTGTTTGCTAAAACAGCTCACTCTACATACAGTATTTTTAGAACACCACCAAAGGTGAGAAAATGAGTTCTTACCTGTGTAATTATTCATTTTGGTTCAGTTCAGTTCATTTCCACCAGACTGACATATTCAGGTCAATTTCAGAGAGTTTGTGATCATGATAGGTGAGATCTACTCACTGAAAGAGTAATCAGACATTGTGTAGCACAGCTGCCTCCCATGTGGCTTCCCCCTACCCCCACTCAGTATAGCTCAAACAATAGATACAGTATCTGTGATATTTGTCATCTTTTTCTCTATTCTTTATCTAATCTAATTGCCAGATGTTAAAGCAATTTGCTACAAAGCTAACCTTTACGTACCACTTGCTGAATTGCATATTAAATATTGTGACATCATCAGTGTAGCACACTAAATTTAATTTTAGAAAGTTATAGTGACTGCATAGTTGTTGTTTTTTTTTACTATTATTATTTTTATTAGAAATATGCTGTATATTCCACACGATAAACAGTTTGCTAGTAATTGCATTATAAACCTGGCCTGAGACTCATGTTCTTCCATCCTTTATTTATTCTGTCTTGTTGGGTGTTTGACAGAAATGAAGCCAATGAAAAGGTGATTACAGTGTTTAATCATACGATGTATTTTCTCATATCACATTGCTGTTGGCTCCAGTAATCCATCTCTCATCCAAATGACTTTTTAATGAACAGTCAGTGGTTCTGAGAAAGTCCTTTGTTCTTCTGTTTGGCAAACATCACAGAAATATATATGAACACCATGAATAATTTATGAAATATGAATGTTAACTGAATGTAGTTCTCAAAAATTGTTGCTTAAATTTTATGCAGTTCCATAACAATGTAATGGTAAAGGGTTTTTTTGTTATGATTAGTCTTGTAAGCTCTGGGGGTCTTGTAGAGCTTACAAGACCCCCAACCAAACTAAAACTGTGTTGTAGTGTGTGTGTGTTTTTGAGGGTTTGTGTGTCATGTCTGAGAGCAAAGTTTTTTTTTTTTTTTTTTTTTTTTTTCAGCAAGATTGAGTTGTTTTGAGTGGAGAGCTTAATTTTGACCTGAATATAGTAAGTTCGGGGAATTGAGTTAGAAGTTACGGATTTGTGTTTAGAGTTTCACAAAAAAGAGGCATAATTTCAAGAAATGTGTTTAAGCAATGGAAAAAAACTGTAATAGCATATTGGCTTTTTATTAGTACTTATAAAGCACATGTTAATGTCTTACTCTGCACAAAGATGGGAAGTAACAAGAATTCAAATACTTCGTTACTGTACTTAAGTAGATTTTTCTGGTATCAGTACTTTACTTCGCTGTTTATTTTTCTTACTACTTTTTACTTTTACTTCTTACATTTTTACACAAATATGTGTACTTTCTACTTATTACATTTTCAAACCAGGATCGTTACTTTAGTTTTAATCAGCATTTGGTGGATCACCATTCCATAACAAATCTCTAAGAAATCATGGATTGGTCAGTCTTGACTGGCAACGCGATTTGGCTCGCGAGCACACTCCGCGTCTCCGCCAAACGGTTTCTATCAGAGTAATCATTGCAAGTGACTCAAGAATGGAGTGGAAACAGCTGGGTGGGTTATAGAGGCGAAACTACTGACCTGGGGTGCATTTCCCAAAAGCATCGTTAGCTAACTATGGTGCTTAGGTCCATTGAACTCTATTGGTAATGACGGCACTTGCGACCATGGTTGGTTTTGGGAAACGCACCCCTGTTCAGGACTCCAAGTGCAGGTCAGTTTCATCTGTAAAAAGGCTGCTAGGTGTTGCTAGCAGTTTAATGCTTAACTAAGTAAACAAAGACAAAACCACAGCAGTAGTACTATAAACAAAACTAAACTAAATTACTATCATCACTCAAAATACTCTGTGCTAAAGGACATCATTATTATCTACTGTAAATTTACAGTAGTAATTTAGCAAACAAATGTTATAAAACATAGTTTTGTAATACGTTCAGAGGGAGCTAGAGCAGATAACAACACAACCCTTATGAAAATTAAAACCAAAATCCATGGTTACTATAGTTAAACCATGGTAACCACAAATCAACCATGGTTTTGCTACACTAACCATAGTCTAACCATGAGATGTGTAGTAAAACTATGATTGTAGTTAAATTAAAACAGATTGTAATCAATCCGCCAAAAACAAACAAACAAACAAAAGAAACATGGTTACTCTACTTTTACTGTAATAAACCATGGTTAATTTTAGTAAGAGAAAAATATGACTCATGATAATGAAATAACATGTTCAGTATTAGGATTTTTCTGTAAAGATATTGTCATGTTGTGCTCATTATTGTACTAATTTTGACATTTAAGCAATTTAGAAAATGTAGTTTTCTTAAATCTGTAGTATTTTAATCCATTTTAAGATAAAACAAGAACACCTGGTCATAATGTGATACTTTATATTGAACTTAAATAAAATTGTTACTGCAAATAGAATATAATGAGGTGGAGACAGTTCTGCTCATAACAGTAACAAGAAAATTTGTGAAAAAAGCAAACACACACAAAGTGAGACACAGAGATATATCATGGAAAATGAAGAAACTGAAAAGGAAAATGGAAGTTCAAGAGAGAGCCTTTTTCTTGTTTTGCATGGCCCCAGCCCTAGGTTTTAAACATTTATTTAAATAGATGGGTAAATAAAAGGGTTGTCCATGGTTTCAGAATTTGTTGTGGGTGTATGGGATGGCCTGGATGAGTGTGAGATTTCCTGGCCTGAAATTTTGTCCCAGTCCGGCCCTGTTCTACAAGGTGGTTGTTTAGCCTTGATACATTCATTAGCTAACAAAATTTAAATGTAAGTTATTTTGTATTAATGTGTCAATATGATGATAGGTTTAGTTACCAGTGTGACACTAAAACAGGTGGTAGTAATGGATACGTTTTACTTAAGTACATGTCTGAGCCCATACTTTAACTTAAGTAAAAAAGTGTAGTCACTACTTCTAGTTAACAGAGTATTTTTAAACATGAGTATCTGTATTTCTACTTGAGTGAAGGATGTGTGTACTTTTGACATCTCTGACTCTGACCATGAAGTTTTACATAATATATCATTATTATTTGAAAAGGAAAGTGTGATAAAGAATTTGCATATATTGGATACATTTAATTTGCATTTTGGTGTTCTCTAGCATTTTTTTATGCAATATCCACAAAATGTTCATACAAGTACATTAATAGAAACCCGACTGAAGACCCAGAAATAGGTCGACCAGGAGCAGCACTTTATGTTCCACAGTTTGAAACTTTTAAATTAATGTGAGTTTTTACTTTTGGAACCGAGTTGCTGCACACTGAGTTTTAGCTGTTTGGTCACTTATTTTTATTTATTTATTTTTTATAATAGTCTTAGGCTGTGCTCTATTTTAGACACTATACACCTGACTGTGAATTGACAAAATAACATAACAAATTTATTGAACAGTTCTTTTAATCATGTTGGATATATCAGGAGCAATTAATGAAACCAAATAAGGAAATGGCCATGTGCAGTTCCTTATAATGTGCTTTTAATCTTTGAGACAAACATATGAAGAGTTCAGATGCAAAAGCCGCTAAATCCATCTGACGTATTTCTTTAAAATTAGCATTTCTTTCTGGCTACTTTGTATAGGTTTCTAGGTAAGTACTGGTACTTCTGATTGGGCTGAGGCTGGAATTTAGCAAGTTTGAAGTAAAAGTATTTGATGGACGTATAATATGTGTCAGGAGCATTCACTCAGTTATCTCATTTTTGACCGAGATGGTTTTTAGCTGGTTTGGCATCTGAACTCTTCATATGTTACCGGCAGAAAAATAAAAAATGCATTGCATTGCATCATAATTTTTATTTTCCCTCCAACATCGTGCAAAGATTGCAAGGTATTCCAGATCATAATAGTACATTAGAAATAGTATGCTAAATGTGCCAAGATGCTTATCTTGGTTATTTCTGGGAAAAAAGAAAATAATAATGATAAATAAATAATCACAAATCATTTTTATGTAAACTACTTAGTGGTGTTAAATGTAAGATTGACACACTTGTATGAATAAAAACCATGAGAGCACATGATATTATCAGGTTGGGGTTGTCAAATGTCTGAAAACCAACAGCAGGATACACTTATTTTACTCATAAGTAGAAAAGTAGAAAAAAAAAAAAAAAAAAAAAAAAAATTTCCTCAAGGATTCTTCAACTCTATTACGATAGAATAATTTCCTCCCAAGACATTAAGGTAATTACATTCTGACCTTAAAGATCTGACATTCCATCAGAAGTAATATAAATATATATGAACGTTGATTCTCGTGTAAACATATTTCAGTTTTGCCATCCTGTTTCATTTGCCTCTCTAAAGCGTTGTAGTGAAGCATCTTTCTGGGTCTGACGGAGATCTGTTGTGATTGATTGAGTAAGAATAAGTCAATATTGCTCTGAGCTTAAAAAAAATGATGGAAAAGAGCTTAATGTGCTTGCAATTTTGTTAGTGTCCATGACCTTCACGTCACCCGATAAGTCTTGACATGTGGTACGGGTCGATGAATGAGAAGCTTGCAGTGAGAGGGCAGGGAAAGACAAAATTAGTTTGCGCTGACTGAACTATAGTCAGGATTTGAAAGGTTTGGAAAACACACCGTTTCGGTTTGCAAACCCTCAGTTTAGGTCTCTGTAGAATGACAAATGTATGTTTATTCAAAGCAAAGTCCTTGAAGAATTTAGTTGAATTATCTTTAATGCTAAATTTTGGTCTTTGAACTGATATTCATCAAAGTCTTCTCCATTAAATAAAGAAATGATGGTAAGATGATGGCACTTCGACTTAGAAAAGCAATTACACAAGATTCCTCGCCATCAAAATAAGCAGAAGCCCTCAGTCTTGAACAAAGATGAATGTAATTTCAGAATTTCTGCCCTGCAAAATGGGAGTGAATATGTGGCTTATGATGACTGACCCTAAAAAGGCTTCCAACGTTCACAAACAACAAAAGGAGAAAGACGCCCACCGCTCGGATGCATATCCACTGCGTCTCATTCCTCAAAAGCCTTCCCGAAATCTCGAGAAAATGCAAACAAGGTCAGGCTTTCGGATTTTTTAAGCCCCTTGACAAAAGAAAACTCATTTTTGATCTTTTGTTCGGAGCTAAAGAGCAACCAGCGTTCTTTACAAACTGATTTAAAAGGTGCCTGTCTCATCTCTGGATCACTTTGTAGTTGATGAGACATGTTTGAAGATTTAGCTACCTGAATGGGAGCCTCAAAAGGCAATTTATTTTCCTGTGATTCGCAATTCTCCTTGTTTATAGCATCAAAATGACTTTCAATACTTGATGAATGGGATTCGCATTCTAATTTGTCCAAAGCTTGTTAGAAAGTGATAATAAAAGTGTGCTTTGTGCCTTTAACAAATATCAACCTCAGTAACAGGGCCAGAGGAGAATTACAAGCAGCTTGCGTTAAACTACTTTTCCTTGATCTTCTTAAATTTTCATTAGCACCTTAAACATGCTCAGACGCAAAAACACGTTGTTTGGATGTGCCTTTTTCCCACACATTTAGACCTGGAATCTTAATCAGTATTTGAATATATGTATGGCATTTGTTTATAGATATTTACAATCATTTATCTACTGCAGTTAGTTATGTTTATGCAACAGCTCATAATTAAGCTATTATGATTTATTGTTTAGAATTTAACACTTAACTTTGCAAAGCAGGGGACTAATATGCCATATGGCTTATTATAAGCATAAAACATGAATGTAAACATGCAGTTATGCACTGTTTGTGTGTCACAAATGGCTCATTTGTTCGCTCATTTATTATTCACAATATATAGTGAAAGCAACATAGGAAATAGAGAGCAATTTTGGACACAGCTCACATAACAAAAGTACACGTCTCACGTTATACTCAGTGGAGCTGTTTACACCGGGACAGCGATTACAACAAGGCACATACGATCTCAGGCATACAAAACATACACTGTAAAACCCAATAGTTTACCTTACTTAGTTACAATTAGTTATCTTTACTTAGTTACTATACTTACTAGGTTTTATTAAGTTACAGCTACTTTCAAGGCAAATAAACCAATTTACTTACTTGCTTTGAGTGATGTTTACTTAAAATATCTAAGTATCCACAAAGAAACCAATGACATTAATAAACCAGTGAGAGGCAGCAGTGCACTAATATGTTGCTAATGTGCAACATGACAACAGAAGAAGAAGAAAATAAAGTTTTTGAGATGGGGCAATTTTTAGCAGACTTTTCACTCACATCTTTCTTTCACTAATTGAATTCACTCATTTCCCAAAGTCATCTTGAATGTTGAATTTTCAATACAACTGAAATATTTGAGAGAACATCATATAAACTGACTTCATAAATTAATGTTGATTTTCCTGAAAAGTTCTTTTTTTTTTTTTAATACTCACCATTATAGTGAATAGTGTTACTTTTGGTTGGGCATTTGGAACTTTGTTTATATTACTATAGTTTTCTTTCTATTGTTGCAGTAATGCAACATGAAATCAGAGTTCTTTGATTTTGAAGAAAGTCAAGTAATAAATAGGTTGCTTTTAGAAAATGACCTATATTCTAGTTAAATCATTAGGTTGTGTATTTTTCATGTTGATTAATGATATTTTACTGTTTTTCTTTTTATAAACACTATAAGAAGCTTTTACCTGTGTTGATACAATCTTTTAATATTTGGGGTAATGTGCGTGAGTCACACACAGACTTCAATATTCAGCATGTGAATCACAACAATGGTAACAACTCAGTTTTATTTATTTTTATTAACTGTATCAATAACCATTTTATGAGCTTTTTTTGTTTGTTTTTTGTTGTGCTACTACTGACACAAGACAGCAAATGAAATTGGCAAATACAAACAACAACAGTAAAGCACAGCAATTGCATAATTTATTCATGTCGCAATGCACTCTGGGAGTCAGTGAGTAGCTATTAGAGGAATGGAGTAATTAGATAAATTAAAAGCATTAAGTAAATTCAACTTTAAATGGTTGTTAAAATGACTCTTATATTTAAGTAATGATTACTTCAAGTTTTCCAGTAAACGTTACTTAAATATTTTAGGGCAACCAGTTTCCTTAAGTTTTTTAAGTAAATTCAACTTAACCGGGTTTAGAGTGTAGTAGGAGTCACTGATCGCTTTAAATGGCTGTCCATGCATCAATAACTGTATGTAGTTAAAGTTCAATGCTGTAACAATTTAATTTACTGTGTTCTTGTTACATTCCATATTACGGTGGCCGAGAGAGCTCAACACGCTGCAACTTAAGAAAACACATGCAAACAGAAAAAAACGACAACAAATTAAGAAAACATCTCCATCAGTTTGACAACACAGGCGCTGCAAATCCTCGCAACGCAAACACAAATACAAATGCGCTGCAAACTCAGGAACGCGCTGCAATCACACAAACGCGCTGCAAATAGCAGGGACCACAACAGAATTGTTTCACGGGGGACCTCAAAAAGTGACGAACCCAGCTGGGACCTAATTATTATTGTTATTATTATTATTATTATTATTATTATTATTATTATTATTATTTTATTCAGTTTCATCATCGAACAAAAAAAAAAAAAAAAAAAAAAAGGCAACATTGCACATTTCAAATTGCAAATTCAACTGCAAAAATAAATAAATAAATGCATAACAGCAGAAAGAGAAAACACAAAATGAACACAAACATACCAAAAGAAAGAAAAAAAAAAAAAAAAATTCCAGGAGAGCTACATAAATTTGAAAAGCTTTAAAAAGATCAGTGTTACAAAATGTAATATATAATGGTTTCTGACTTACTTTTGACTTGTGATTATAAAACTTTGCTAAGATAATTAAGAGATTTACAATATAAACCTGTTTATCAGAAAAAGAGGGGTTTGAAAACAAAGTAAAATATCATGAAAATCTAAATTAAGGGGTTTGCTTAATTTCCTTGTTATGTCTATTTTAAAGTCTGTCCAAAATGAAATAGCATAAGGTCAATAGAAAAATAAATGTTCAATATCTGGACCTGATTATTTTGTTTAACATCCTGATCATATGATTCATTGGTCTTTTGGATATTATTAGACTAATCTGACGAATTACACACTTAACTGTAAAACATTATTAACTTAATTGCAAATAAATATATAAATAAATAAATATATGCAAATAAATATAACGTTCAAAGTTCACAAAAAAAAAAAAAGGTTAAAATCAGGTCAAAATTCAGGTCCCATCTGGGTTTGTCACTTTTTGAGGTCCCCCTGAAACAATTCCGTTGTGGTCCGTGCTATTTGCAGCGCGTCTGTGTGATTGCAGCGCGTTCCTGAGTTTGCAGCGCATTTGTGTGTTTGGTTGTGTTGTGAGAATTTGCAGCGTGTTTCCGTATTTGTGTTTGCGTTGCGAGGATTTGCAGCGCCTGCGTTGTCAAACTGATGTAGATGTTTTCTTAATTTGTTGTCGTTGCGCGTTGAGCTCTCTCGGCCACCATACCATATGCTTCCTAGAGTAGTAACAGAAAATCATGCATACTTACATTTAACTAACCAAAAACCCTAACCCTATAGTACAGAAATATATAATTACATTGTAACAAGGATTAGTACTTGCATTTTGTGCTGTATGTGTTTTTTTTTTTTTTTTTTTTTTTTTTTTTTAAACTGTACTAAAGCATAAAAATACCATAATAAATTTTTAGATACTTCACATACTTATTTCTCTGAAAAACAATGCTACAGCCAGTTATTCTACTGTGAAATGCGAGTTCCGTGTCGGAATGTCAGTTTTCATTTTGGTCTGTGTGACTCCGCCCAATGCCAGTATGTCCAATAGTATTTTGATGCCCTGGGTTGCCATCAAACAAACTAGGTCAGAGATCGCAGATTCCACCCATCCTAAAAAGCCTCTGCATCAGTCTAAAAAGCTCTATGACCAGAGGCAGATTATAAAAGCAGATAAACTAATTAACGTACAGTGTAAGGCATCCCCGTGAACATCAAATCTGAGGATATTTAGAATGGATTGCTATTTGGACTGCTGTACCCATTTAAACCACTAGTTGTCAATATTACATAAGACACATTTAAGTTAAGATTTGAGTTTAAGATGTTTTTAGTATGGCACTCAAAAGTAGTGGCAGGTTATTACATGTAAATATATTTTTCATTAAGAATAAATTAAAGCCTGCACATTGCAGTGTTTTTACATGGGAGTAAATAAATAAATAAACAATTTAAAATATCTCAGTTTATGATGGGGTGTTTGTGGTCTGTCTCTCATAGCACCTTTTCTTCTCCAAAGACACTGAAAGGCCCACTAATATTTTCGCTTGCACCTCTTCTTTATATTTCTAAGACTTTAAAACAACTTTGACCATTTTTCACCCAAGTGATCTATTGTGCTCTCACATACACAGACACACAAAAGTTGCTGTGGCATCAGTGAAGCTCTTTTAAAGAATGAAAAAAACAAAAAAAACAAACAAAAAAAAAAAAAACGCTTTCATTTCTACTCTAAGCTGTCTGACAGACATTATCACCCTTTTGTAAGTGCAATCAATATTTCTGCTCTCAACATGCTTTTGTCACCTCTCTTTTGAGCAGTTCTGCAAAATTCATTTTCTACCAAAAACATTTGCTATAATGTCAGTTTTGTTAGAAAGCACTTTAAGAGATTTTTCTTTCGCCAACTTCGGTGACAAATATCTGAGGTGCTGTTTATGCCCATTGTAGTGACATGCCAAGGTGAGATTGAAGCCGCAGCTGTGCTGCACCACATAATAGCGCAGTAAACAGACAGTGAGCTCCAACTTTGCCTTTCATGGTCCTTCAGACTTGGCTTATTAAAGCAAAGGAGATTTCATTTTTGTTGGCAACATCTTGACTGTAAGGCCACAGAGACACAAGGGAGGACAAATGTGAAGCTAACCTGGCAACGTGTCATCTTCAGGTCTCACCAGGGTTATGTGAAAACTGATGACAGCTTTTTTCTTGATTTTTATGTCACGTAAATCAAGCCTTAGGAAAAATACACTGTAAAAAAAAAAAAAAAAAATGGAAAATAACAGATTTTTTTCAGGTTGTTTTCTTTTATTTTGAATTGCAGTCAAAACTTAAAATTATCTCTGAATAAACTATTTGGCTGCTAATTTACAAATGATGGCATTAATTCTAAATTACAGTAAATCACATTTTTATATAGAAAAACTACTGTATTTTTATACAGTATTTTTTCTGTTTTTAAAAATAACCTGCCGGTATCTGTATGTCAAATGACTGGCAGCAACATCTGCCAACAAACCCCCCCCCCCCCCCCCCCCCCCCCATAAAATGAAAGTAAAATCTCCTTATTTGGATGTTGTTATTTTACAGGTATTTTCTGATTTTTTTTTTTATGATCAAACTTCACTGTAAAACAAAAGGGGGAAAAAAAGTCAAATGACTGGCAGCACAGGGTGCCAGACAAAAAACCTTAAAATTAAAGTAAAATCTCCTTATAGACATAAGCTGACAATACTGTTATTTTACAGACATTTCCTAAATTATTACAATCAAACACCTTTACTGTAAAACTAATGAACTAATTAATTAATTAAACATCACATGACTGGCAGCAACAGAACATGAAACATTAACAGATCTCAGATCTCAGCATCTTCACTTATTACCAACCAGTCTGACTTTATTTATTTCATACAAAATGTCTTATTGAGAATTAACAGATGTTTAGATGTTGATGTTTTATTGAAAATAATAAAGTTTGAATTCATCATTGTGGAGATAAGCGTTTGGTTGTGCTTCTGACCCTTGTCTTTATAGCATCAGTTTTTCTCTGGCTGTTGTAACTGTGTGTTTTTAGGCACACTTTTTTTTAGAAAAAAAAAGTTTTGTTTACTTATTGATGATGATTTAGTAATCATATAGCAGTCTGATTGGCAGATCATATCATGAGTACTGTCTCTGAATATGATTGTAACACCCCTTGGACTGTTTGTGTTGGTTTTGCCCTGCTGTGCCCATATTTGGTTATTCCTGCTCTCGTTGTGTCCTAATTAGTTAACCTTGTTTTACCTTTGCCTTAATTATGTTCATCGTTATCACCTGTCTTTATAAGTTGCATTCAGTTCTGTGTTTGTCGTCCGGTCTTATCAACGTCAACTTGAATGTGTATGTATGCTAACCTGCCTGTGGATTTACCTGTCTTGGAAACTATCTGTGGATTATAATAAAGACTTTATCTTGAACCATCACCTTCGTTTGCCTTTTCCTTCCACGTTACGTGACAATGATAGCTTTTAACGTTGGATTTTTTTTTTTACAGCAGTCTTGTGATGTATGACAACACAGGATTGATTTTCTTTTTTTCTTTTTTTAAATCATTATATAGAAAGTATCTTGAATGGAAGCCTTTTTTTTTTTCTCGCATGGATCTCAACAATGGTGACAATCAAAGCTTGTTTTGTGACGATCAGAGCTGATTTGAATATTTTGTCGATTGTCACCATTGTTGAGGTTCATATGCAAATTCTTGATGTCTGTGACTCTATACAATCATGCCTGAATAATTTATTCAAAATGACTCACAAATTTTCAAAATACCAGCACAGGACTAGTTTTTATGCAACAAAAATCTACAACAACAAAAAAAAAAAAACATTAAACATTAGATTTCTGATGAAGTTAGTGAATTAGGCCATTATACAAGAATAAGATCGTCATCAATATGTAACCAACTTCGTCTGATCACAGATTTTCTTGCATATTCGGCTATAACAAATGTGCTCTTGAAACAGAAGTTTGAAACAAAGTTAAAACAGCTGAAGAAAGACTAAAAAAAAAAAGTGAAGGGTCAACATCTAAACCTCTGTTAATTCTCAAGACATTTTGTATGACAGAAACAAAGTCAGATAATGAGAGAAGATGCTGAGATCTAGAGAGATCTGTTAGTGTTCAATATTTTTTTTTTTTGTTTGTTTGTTTGTTTTTTTTTTTTTTGTTTCTGTTGCCTGCATTTTGTGGGATATTGTACCATAACCCTTTAACTGTCACTCCCTATCTTGAACATAGACATGAAAATGAAAAAAAATGAAAAAATCTAGAGTTACATTTTTATAATTCATGAATGAAAACATTTTGTAATATGATTTTGATGTACAATTTCCATGGTAATGCAATGTCTGATTTTAAAATGGTTTTCAAAGGATGAATTTTGAGATTTTAAGTTTTCAGGTGATATACAATTTCTAAAGATTTCTATTGCGTGATAGGGAAAAAGGCAAACAAAGAAAGCCTTTTTGTGACAAAGGTCAGAACTCATGTTATGATGTAGATTTTTGTCACTCTTGTCATAGATTAATCTATTACTTTTCCTACATAATTTGTAACACAAAAGAATGGTAAAATATCTATTTAGGACCTTAGACCTTCACAACGATATCTAATTTGTCATGATTAGATTAGGATTTATTTGTAAAATGGTGAAGTAAACTTAGGCGTCCCACAGAGTGAATGGTGACAGTTAAAGGGTTAATCTTCCAGTTTAAAATTGGACACTATAACAATATCAATGAACGTTTTTATTATTTATTTATTTATTTATTTATTTATTTATTTATTTAACTTTGTTGCCTCAAGGCAACATTGTACCACTATGGACAAAATGAAACATTTGATATTTTCATGCAGAAAAAAAACAAAACAAAACAAAAACAAATTATACATTTATTTAAAACATCAATTTCTTTAATCAAGCATTTGAACAAACAGATTTATCACACTTTTAATGTATTGCACATTTCATATTTAACAAAAAGTACAATTTCATACCCAAATGTTGCTTTCAGGCAACACTGTACCATCGTGGATCACAAGTATAACCAAACTATCATATCTGTTATCATACCAAAACATTATAATTAGTGTTGTTTCAAAGTAAACAAAAAAAAAAAAAAAATATCATAACTTTATGCTAATATATAACTAATCCTTACATGCACATACACAAACAAGCACATGCATGTAAAATCTCCTTCCTCACTAATGACTCCTCACTGCTTGTGAAAGCTGAGGAAGCACTTCCTTTCAACAGAATATGTGCATATATTGTATACGAATTACAATTCTTATAAATGCATTATAATATCATGCAAAAATGCAAATACATTTAGATCATTCTAACTTTTTCCTCTTACAAATAGAATATAATTTTATTCTATGCTATATGCCTGGTATGGCCATATGTGATTCCATTCCTTGAGGCAACATGCAGTTTTTTGTAATTTCCTATGATATATTTGATGATATATTAAGAAAAGTTTTTGAAAGCACTTCTTTACTAATCAGTGAAGGTGATTCAGATTTTTTGTCTGCAATTATATGAATGAAAATCGATGAAAAATGCACCGTTCATTGGACAAAATATGGAGTCGTGTGACGTGTGCACATGTCCTGAAAGTGGAAACAAAATGGACCCCTATGGGTCATGTGACCACTTTTTTGCAATTTCATTTGTTAGTATTTAGGTATGTTCGATTTAATGCAGTGCTGCGCAGCTCAATCAAATTCTGACTTGAAGCAGTGCATGCTGGTTAGAAATTTTGTCCAACCTGAGACGGCGCCAACGCCTTGTGACTGTCACGTGTGGAATCAAAGTACCGCGATAGCGATTCGAGAGCTGACTCAGCCGGCACAGTTTCTTCAGAGCGGCTGCAGGAGCTCTGATGACGACACAGCTGTTTCACGATTGGCCAGATTCACCGCATGATCACGTGTGTTTCTGCTTTATTCTAACATCCTCAAGTCCGATAATGCTCACAAATCTGTTTTTAGAACAGTAAAAGTGTTTTTACTGTAGTCGCAATGTTATATTGAGTTACGTTTGTCATAAAACACAGATAAAAGCATATATAACCCCACTTTATTACTATTTAAATATAATATGTTTGTGTTGAACATTATTCTTGTTCAGATAGCGCTGTATTAAGCAGTATATGAAAAATGTTTCTGTTGCTCATGAAAACGCTTTTGAAACATCTGTGTATTTGACAAGTATTGCATTTAATTCACTTCATCTGCGACAGAGTAAGCAAACACCGCAAGAGTGTCTCTAACGAGAGCAGAAAGTGTCCGACTTGACGGCTCCATTTTCAACTCCGCCCCCGACTGCTCTCGGCTATTCTCGTAGATCGCCGTCTGTAGCCGTAGTTTAAGTCGGACACGCCTAATGACTTCTTCTTTACTAAGACAGCACTGATCCATTAAATGGGTGGCTCATTTTATTTAAAAAAAAAAACAAAAAAACAAAAATAGGCTGTGTTGCCTGGAGGCAACATGGTACCATAGAGGGTTAAATCTCATTTATGAACAGTTTTTTTTTATTTTATTTTATTTTTATTTATTTTTTTTTCATGACAGCTCACCAGTACGGCAAGACGTTAAAAAATATAGACAATCAAAAGATCATAAGTATTATTATGCAGTAGGATGCAGAAGGACAAAGCACTTACAGGAAGCTTTTGAGATATGGTGAGTGTAGTCTGTTTGCTCACAAAACCATGTAATAAAGGCTATGAAATCAAGGCTATGTGCTCCTTAACAGAAGGTTTAGCACATCATAAAATCTCAATGAGGATATACTGTCATCTGTACGCTCATATTATATGTTTTATAAAGTGCACAAATTGGACTACCTGGAAACTCTGTTTGACTAACAATCCAATATGATTGTGAACGATTTACTTGCAAATGCATCTTCGGAAGGGGTAAATACATTTAGCAATGTCTACCTTCCTGTATAGGCTTTTAATTAATATTATATGAAAATATGATTTCCCAGGAAAGTGAGTAACGTTAAGTGAAATGTGAATATTGTAATCAACACGATTTGTCCACTATGAAGTGATGAGAAGCAGTGCCTAACTTGACCATGCAGCCTGATGAAACAAGGGCAGAAACTAACAGTTAACAAATTAATTTTTGTTAATATATCACATTAAATGTGGTCTCATCGCACCAGAGTGCTGTGTCAGATTAAAAGACAGGCCGCTGGAGTATGAGCTGTCACATGTGCTTAGATGAATGATCCATTTCATTGAACTACTCTTTGATTTTCTCATTTTCTTTGTAAGCGGCTCATTCTGTCAGACAGTCAGTGGCAATTTACCACACATTTGTATGGTACGTCAATATGTAACGTCGGTATGTTGCTTAAGAAAGATTTTCTTTTTCTCACAAATAACGCACAACTATGAAAGATTAAAACTTCAGCTTTGTAGTGAAGGATAAAATTACTGAAATGTTTTGCAGGAGGAAAAAAGATAATATATATATATATATATATATATATATATATTTGGTATTGACTGTGTTGCAGAGGTGAAAACAAAATTTTAAGTTATGTACAAAGAAGAAAAGAAAAACAGAAATGAGATTAAAGTAAAGAAAAAAAAAAAAAAAAAAAAAAAAACAGATATGAGATTGCAAAGAAAAGGTGCCTCTCATCAGTGTGTTTATATCCTCTGGTAAAAAGTATCCTGTAGCCTGAGCCCTGTTTCTCATTTTCATCTTATCAAAGGCACAGAAGAAAAACTGATTGATTTATAATCCTGGACTACATCCTGAAGCGGCTGGCTGTTTGAAATAGTTTGATTTTTCTTTTGCTTAACGTGAAATACTAACGGTAACAACTTAATGAAAAAAAAAAAAAAAAGTCTGACATGCAGTTTTAATTCTTATATATTGTTGAAACAGTTATACAAGTTGAGCAGTATATGCAATGCAGTACTGCACACATCTGTGAAAATATAGCAGTTTATGCAACAAACTAGTTAAAGTGAGTCAGATGTGCATAATTATTAAGCAGATTTTATTTTACAGGTAGAATGGGCCAGAAAAGACATTTAACTCACACTGAAAAGTCAAAAATAATTAAATGCCTTTGAGAAGGTTGCAATACTATAGAAATTGCTAAATTAAGCCATGGCCATTGGCCCAAAACAAACAAACAAACAAACAAAAAGATTGTGATAAATAGATATTCTTAACTCTTCAAGTCTTTAGCCATCTTCAAGAAACGGCTAAAACAAAATTCAATAAAAATGAAATAAGATGGACACTCTAACACTATCTATCTATCTTATACAGTATTAATGCTCTTGTTGGTTTGATTGCTTCGATTGTCCTCATTTGTAAGTCGCTTTGGATGAAAGTGTCTGCTAAATTACTAA
The DNA here is from genome assembly GCA_036247105.1 of Cirrhinus mrigala. Taxonomy (NCBI): domain Eukaryota; kingdom Metazoa; phylum Chordata; class Actinopteri; order Cypriniformes; family Cyprinidae; genus Cirrhinus; species Cirrhinus mrigala. The sequence continues at coordinate 8,740,131 of CM070025.1, read as the reverse complement.
ATGTAAATGTAATGTAAAAAAAAAAAAAAAACCTTTTAAGAATGTGGTCAGGAATACCATCAGGAACCCTTTAGTCTCCAGTACCCTTTTTTCCAGAACTGCAAACTACCTGAAGTCTCCAGAAGTGCAAGATGTTGGGTTCTCAACATGAAACATGACCTCCCAATTTAATAAGAATCACAAGCTGAAGTGTTGTGAAATGCAGGAGGACTGACTCATGTATTTAAAAAAAAAAAAAAAAAAAGTTTTATGACTAGACAGGTTGAGAGGCACTAGCAGCAGCTAAAGTCAGACAGCAGCGGCATTGGTGAAGGAACTCGTGGTGTGAGCTGCTACTAACAAGCTGCTCTTTCCATTTAGTTATTAATATTTATTTTAATGATGCTGCTGTGTTTGAGTGTAGCAGAACTTATAAAAGAAATGCACAGAAATGTCAAGTGTAAACTTTTGAGACATGTTCATTATGATGCATGTGAACCACAGTTTAGACATAAAAGATTATTCGAGACTCCCAGTGCTATAATTGGCTTCATTATATGTGTAACATTCTTATATTAAATATAATTTTAGATTCTTAAAAGACAAAATATTAAGAATCCATAAAACATCCACAAATTCATGAATTGTTCATAAAAAAAAAAAATTCACCTGATAAACTTCTTTAAAGAAAATGTGTATACCTTTAATACACTGGAAGATTTTATATATGCAATTACTGTGTATTTGCATTTTTAAAGAACATTTGATTATTTTTACTGGAAAACAAGACAACTCATTAATAATATGATATTATTGAAGTGCTCCCAGTAGGATCGATTGTTCCAGTGTCACAATCAATGACTCAAACTATATCTCTTCCAAACATAATAATGTAATTTGTCCTAGTATAAATAGAATGATAAATCAGGTACATCAACATCCTCACCAAACTCAATATTCTGTCTTTTTGTAATAAAGGGCTCTCTAAAATCCGCGGAAGCATATAAATTGAGAATGCAGACTTCCAGGTATCATTCTCTGGCCCTCTGTTAATTTATTATTATTATTATTATTATTATTATTATTATTAGGGGAAAATAACACTTTTTGTTTGAGCATTAGTAATTCAGTGATTGTTTGTGCTAGATCTCTCAAACTTTGATATATGGTAGCCACATTTGTCTACTACAAACAAAACTCACTTGAACGTGTACTGCATAATCACAGTTTATGTGTTAATGTCAAATACAAATAGCTCCGTTGTTACAACCTACCCCACTACTGGGGTGAGTTGTAACACAGGCTCTGGATAGATGTAACAGTGTGAAGTAATTTGCTGAAGTAAGACCCACACTTCCAATTTATGCAAAACCTTGTTTAAATAACAAAGAACAATCAGTTGCGCATAAATTCTAAACGTGCACAAAAAAAAAAAAAAGTATGTGCTCATTTGAGGTGGCTAGTGTTTTTATCCAATAAGAAGATGTGCATAAACTATGATGGAAACTTTGATGGATTTTACATAAATCCCTTGATGTGCAACAAAAACCTCACATGACTTTGCCTCAACAGAGGATGTGATTGGATAATTGGACTCATTGGAATCATCATAAGGAGTTGGTTGTAACATTTTTAATGAACTGTTACAACTACCCCCACCCCAAACAGCCATGACATAGTAAACTCTTTTAGCATGTGGGTTTTAAGTTAAGTATCAAACTAAACTAGAGAAACAGCTACTTTAGATATACAAGTCAAATAATTGTATCTACAACACAATGATTGCCAGGCAAAAACTAATCTTAATTAAAAAAAAAAAAAAAAAAAAAAAAAAAGACTTTCTTTCCCAAAAATCTGTTTTTTGGTCATAAAATCTACAAAGTTGCTCACATTCGCATGCCACTTCTCCTGTAATGTAAAAATGTGAATGGAGTGTATGATATTGATGACATCACCATAGCTCCTTTCTGACTTGTCAAACTGACAGTGTAACAACTAACCCTGTGTTACAACACTCCCCAGTCTCCCCTGTTATTATTACTTGAGCATGAACATGACCTTTCAAGGATGACAGTAATAACACTTATATCTATATATTTGGAAACAATCTGTTACAACAAACTAACAAAACTATACATGTGAGCATAGGTGTAATTTACAGGTGGGACATGTCCCCACCACTTTTTGCCAGGGCGATATTGTCCCCTCCACTTTTTTGAGGCATGGACGTACTAATGCTGATGAAACATTAGTTTCTGTTAAATAAGATGCAATCTGGCACTGGAATCTGTTGTTTCTGAAATCATGCTGAATGTTCGTTGCAATGTTATTAGTGATGGAACGTTCTCAGTGCGGCTCATGCTTAGTCTTCCCACACGAGCGCTTCAATCTATTGCTTAATGAGTTGCGGAGACTATCTGTTCATTCCGGTTAAATCACAAAACAAAATACATGCAAACGTGTCCCTTCTCTTGATACAGGATCACTGATGAACATCTTTGATTTTAATAAGTGGAAAAAACAATGTGCAGGGGGCGAATTAGAACCCAAAACATCACGTCTGATGAAAATTCTACCATTAGATTGTTTGGGAATATAAATAATTAATGCGTAGGCTACCTATGTATTTATTCACTGACATTAATTATCTCGGGGCTAATAATACATATTATTATAGTACATGTAAGAATAAAACCATCATGTTAAAAATGAGTTCTGTGTCAATACATTAACCCCCCCCCCCCCCCCCCCCCCCAGTCAGTGCATTGGAACTGGTGATTGCGGATGGCCTCCTGACCACAGAATTTCCTTCTGAATTCAGCCAAGACCCTCATGACTATTGGTCTTCCTCCTAGCTGAACATTGTATTTTTTTTTTTTTTTTTTTTTTTGTCCAACTCTGCTCATAAGCTGAGCAGTCTTTCTATAAAAAGGGGTTTATAATGCTTCAGGCATAATGCCTGTATGAAATGGACATTGTGGAGTAGCTTCCAGTAACTCTTTGGTGATAAACTGGCTGGCATCAGGAATTTGTGTATTGGAATTCACTACAATAAAGGCACAGAACACTTACTTTTGTCTCTGGGAAACTGTTAATACTAACTGTTAACTGTCACAGGGACTGTTAATAGTACTTATAGTACTTAAAGTCCATTGATCAGACTGCTTCAACACTCCATCAGTTTGGTCTGGCCAGCTCTTCAAGCCATCAGCCGGATTCTAAGCTGAGTCCACATACCACTAATCCTGCTTAGCTGCTGTTTCCTGATCCTGGTGCTGGCAAATACTTGCACCTGCAGGAATCAGAATGCAACCAGTTAAGTACTATTGCAGAACTGGACCACAAGGTAGTTTAACAATGATCAAGAGTAAGTTCTTTCCTCAACAGTTGTACTAATTGGGCCCCACAGAGTGTGATACAGAGTTTGAGCATTGGGACTAACAATTGCTTCTTGGGTGCAACCTTGAATCAAGCAAGTAGGAAAGCCAGTTGTACCTTTCCTTAGCTTTTCCCTGGCCTTAGATATGACCATATGAAGTTGGTCCCTTGATAGGTTTATCTGAAAACAAAAGAATCCCATTCCTTTGGTTTAGTCCACAGTTGTTGGATTAGGATCTTTGCTCTGGTTGTGTGAGGGAAGATGAATCCTAATGATTGACTGGCAAAGTCCTAGTAAAAATTATGAATGGTGGGCATTTTGTACTCCAAGGGATGGTGTTTGGTTCGGTGGGGAAGTGCCAATAAAGATCTAAGGTGGATTCAAGTACTTCTGTTTCTTTATGTGACAGCCAGAGTTCTTCACTGGTAGACTGTGCTTCTTTTGGTAATGGCTCTCTCAGATGATCAGTTAGCCTTTTTGCTTCCTCAGCTGTGATTATGCTCTTGAGGAAGTTGTCAACACAAAACTCCTTTGTATGATGAATGGTAAATTATCACCTAGCTTTGTACTGTCAAGAACATGTTTCTGTAAAGTGTTGGAAGGACTGTATGGCCTACAAGTGGTGCCAAAACGGAGCACCTGATACTCATAGACATCCAATTCTCTGTCTTGTTCCATATCCCTTAAGATAAATAAAAGGATATACTTGTCATGCTCCAAAAGGTGGACTTGTTGGAACATTTCTTTTATATCTCCATTCACAGGCATCAAATGCTCTCTGAATCTTATCAGAACTCCCAGAAGAGATGGACAAAATAGGTTACAATAAATCATTTAAGTTCATTCCTTTAAACCGACAAATGCCAGACGCCTCTTAGATGGACAGAAAAATACCCCATTACCAGGTCCAGAAAGACTTCTCATTGGTCCACACGCTGTTTATTTAACTAATTACCCTTCACCAAGGTTTAGGCTTGGACTGCCATGAAAATTTCTTGTGACCTCTTGATGCAGCATCTGTCAATGAAACACAAGTGGCACAAAGAAAAATCCATTGTTTGGAAACCTTAACAATTGCCATAAATAGATACAACCTCAAATGGATACGACTACGTTCTGAGTCTCCAGTCTGTCCAGTAAGAAATAAAGGATACAACTAGGTTCTCAATCTCTGGCCTGTGAAGAAAGAGACAATAAATACCAAGTTTCAAAACTTTACTACTATAGTAGAGTATGAGTAATTGTACAACACAAATGCAACAAGGAAAATAATGTCAACTAAGAAGTTACTTATAAACAACCCCAGCATAATCTTCTAAATTGCCTTAAATGTTCAAACTTTATTTGTATAGCGCTTTTCACGATTCATATCCTTGCAAAGCAGCTTTACACCAAATTGACATTTTTACAATATATGTAGTAGTAGCTTGATGTACATATGGCAGAGATGTGTGGTAAAGGTCAATTAATGACGTGATCAAACAGACAAAGAACACTATAAATTAGTAGCAGAATTCGGGTAGTGCTGTATGTTTTCAGGGTTGGCATCATCTGAAGTCCTCTGTGGGGTTGGCATCATCTCTTCTTAAGTGCTCTGGATCCACACTGGAGCTTGTCAATTCCTTGTTACCATGGGATGTCAATCCCATGGCAAAAACAGAGAACAAATAGGAACATAATTAGCGTAGCTGCAGTTCAAACTAAGAAAAGGAAGGTTTGTTAAACCAGAGCTAAAAGATTAATAATGAACATTTGATCAGATATAGCTGCAGAAAAAGTTTATGAGATGCATTATTTGAATGCTTGGCTAAAAAGATGTGTCTTTAATCTAGATTTAAACCGAGAGAGTGTGTCTGAACCCCGAACGTTATCAGGAAGGCTGTTCCAGAGTTTGGGTGCCAAATGTGAAAAAGCTCTACCTCCTTTAGTGGACTTTGCTATCCTAGGAACTACCAACAGTCCAGAGTTTTGCGACCTTAGGGAGCGTGATGGATTGTAGCGTGGTAGAATACTAGTTAGGTACGCAGGAGCTAAACCGTTAAGTGCCTTATAGGTAAGAAGTGCTATTTTGTAGCTGATGCGGAACCTAATAGGTAGCCAGTGCAGAGACTTTAAAATTGGGGTAATATGATCATATTTTCTTGACCTGGTAAGGACTCTAGCAGCTGCATTTTGGACTATCTGTAGCTTGTTTATTGAAGATGCAGAACAGCCACCTAGTAGTGCATTACAATAGTCCAGTCTAGAGGTCATGAATGCGTGAACTAGCTTTTCTGCATCAGAAACAGGTAACATGTTTCGCAGCTTGGCAATGTTTCTAAGATGGAAGAATGCTGTTTTTGTAACATGAGAAATATGATTTTCAAAAGACAAGTTGCTGTCTAATATAACACCCAGACTTTTGACTGTAGTGGAAGTAACAGTACATCCATCTAGTTGTAAATTGTAAGTCAAAAGATTCTGTGTATTGTTTTTAGGTCCAATAAGTAATATATCTGTCTTATCTGAATTTAATAGCAGAAAATTGTTGGTCATCCAATCTTTTACATTTTTAACACACTCTGTTAACTTCGATAATTCAGAAGTGTCATCTGGTCTTGTTGAGATATATAGTTGAGTATCATCAGCATAACAATGGAAACCAATCCCGTGTTTTCTAATAATATTACCAAGGGGCAGCAAGTATACTGAAAATAGTAGAGGACCTAGAACAGATCCTTGTGGCACTCCATACTTCACTGGTGATAACTGAGATGACTCCCCATTTAAATAAACAAAGTGGTAGCGATCAGACAGGTAGGATCTAAACCATTTTAAAGCCTGCCCTTGGATACCTGCATAATTTTGTAGTCGATCTATTAGTATGTCATGATCTATAGTGTCGAACGCAGCACTAAGATCAAGTAAAACTAGCAGTGAGATGCAGCCTTGGTCTGATGCAAGAAGCAAGTCATTAGTGATTTTAACAAGTGCGGTTTCTGTGCTGTGATGGGGCCTGAAACCTGACTGAAATTCTTCATAGATATTATTTTTTTGCAAGAATGAGCACAGTTGAGCAGATATCTATATCAGTAAGATCAATTCCATGCGATATAATTAAATCTAGTGTATGATTAAAACGATGAGTGGGCCCGGTGACATTTTGCTTGACTCCAAAAGAGTTTATTAGGTCAGTAAACGCAAGTCCTAACGCATCATTTATATTATCAACGTGAATGTTAAAATCACCGACAATTAGCACTTTATCAAAATTAACCAATAGTTCTGAAAGCAATTCTGCAAATTCTTTTAGGAAATCTGTATATGGCCCTGGCGGTCTATACACAGTAGCTAAAACAAGAGATAGGAGAGATTTCTTTTGCATATCTGGCAGAGTAACATTAAGTAAAAGTATTTCAAATGAATTAAACCTGTATCCTGTTTTCTGAGTAACATTGATAATATCACTATATATTGTTGCAACACCACCGCCACCACCACTCTGACGGGGCTCATGCTTATAGTAGTAGTTTGGTGGAGTAGACTCATTTAGACCAATATAATCATTAGGTTTTAGCCAGGTTTCGGTTAAGCAGAGTACATCAAAACTATTATCTGTGATTATGTCATTCACAATAACTGCTTTGGGTGCAAGTGATCTAATGTTTAGGAGCCCAAGCTTAAAAAATGGTTTCTGTTCGTGTATTTTGCTTTTTTCTGGTTTAATTACGATCAGATTTTTTCTAGATCCTGGATTAAATTTATGTTTTGACCTCACTATTCGAGGAACAGACACAGTCTTTATAGATTGGACAGTGCAAATACTATCATTTAAGCGTTCAGAACAAAAGCCATCATAGCAATCATTTGAGAATGTACTTACTAGTCAAATATAGCGTAGCGTCCTGGAGATGTTGTCCGACAGCAGCTCCGCTCCGACTCTGCTGGGGTGCAGGCCATCAGCACGGAAAAGCCTAGGACGTTCCCAGAAAAGATTCCAATTATTAACAAAGAGCAGTTGCTGTTCTTTACACCATGTCAATAACCATTCATTTAGAGCAAGAAGTCTACTGAACCTTTCGTGCCCACGTCGATACGTGGGAAGCGGTCCTGACACGATGATCCTCGTCGCGGGCGACGTGCTGCGAACCGTCTCGATCAGGCTGCTAAAGTCCCTCTTCAGAACCTCCGTCTGCCGCAGCTTGGTGTTGTTCACCCCCGCGTGCAGGACGATCGCGCCGACGCTCTCGCTGTCCTTCAGGATTGCGGGTATCTGCGCAGAAACAACGAGAACGCGAGCACCAGGAAAACAGTGGGTGTGGACTTTACCTTCAGCTAAAGTAGCACGAACGTACCGGACAATGGAGTCTCCGACGATCACAGCGTCGCGTTCCGTCTCGCGGAGGGGAGCGAAGCGGTTCCGGGTGGAGATCTCGAAGACCGGAGGCGGCGGAGGGGGCGAGGTCCTCGGCCGGGGCCTGGCTCGCGTCTTCCGCTGCTGCTGCACCCAGGGTCCGTGGTGTCCCGGCGCCGGAGTGAAGGACATCTGGGAAGATCGCGTCCAGGGTGCACGGGACCTGTGCAGAGAAGCACACGGAGTAGAGGTGGTCAGAGTGTTAGTATCGCGCTGTATACTTACCCGGGAGGATTCCAGAGCGGCTCTCCGCTCTCTCAGCTCGGTCTGCCTCACCAACAGCTCCTGGATCGGCTTCTCCACGCCCTCCAGCTCGAGCTGCAACGAGTGCAGCTCGAACGCATCCTCACCTGCACTCAAAGGTGGACACAAATTCGCCATTAAAGCAAGTAACAGTGAGTAAACAATGGTAATGTGTGTAAATAGTGTGTAAACAATGCAAGCAGGATTAGCGGCAACCACGCTGGTGCTGCTAACGGGCTATAAGCTAGCAACTCGGGAAATCAAAACAAAACTAGTTATAACAAAGTAATCCGGATGTTTTAGTTGTAAAATACAACAGGGGGTATATTCACACGTTATAAGAAACGAAAATGATGGTGTATAAATTTGATTTTAAATTGAAAAACAGACAATAAGAAATCAACTTGACGGAGCTCAAACTCTAAGCGTGCGACCGCAACAAACGGGAAGTGACGTGAAAAATGTCCTTTGCATCTTGTAGGTAGTTTAATGTCAGTGTACATCAAAGCAAATACATTTCTAATGTTTCTCACCTCCTACAAATACTTTGAGTAAAACATATTGTCTGCACTCCTGTGTGCTTATTTAATTGAATGAAATATATCTGTCCATAATCAGGGACCAAAGTATTCAGGCCAGACACCCTCAGGCCCGCTCGTGGCACAGACACTGTCAAGTCAAGCCATCTTTATTTCTATAGTGCTTTATACAATACAGTACAAACTGTGTCTAAGCAGCTTCACAACGATAAACAGGAAAAGAAGAAAATCAGTTATGGAAACTCATAGGGCTGCATAATTGGTAACAAGCCTCCACAAGCGTTGGTGGTTGTGGTTGCCAGATGTCAAGCGTCTTTCCGAACCCGGAAACCATGTGCACACGCTCTCTCTGCATTACAGAAAAAGCACTGATGAGCTGAATACACCGGCAAACATGTAAGTTGGGGTTTAGCTATCTCCATTGAGTAGTGTAGTGCTTGTGACAGTTTGTTCTGTGCACGCTTGTGATTTCTGAAAATTGACTTGTGTTAGTCATACCCCAGGATGCCTGGGCATGGAGGCAGGGACCACATTTACTTCAAGAGCTTCTGGGTTGCTTCTCCAGTGTGAACTGTTGGGGGAAACTAAACCATGCTCTGAGGATTGAACATGAGCATAACTTTTCCACCCAATAACTGTAACACATTACCAAACTGAAGTCCCAACTGAGACGTAGGCACATTCAAGAGAAACACTTTATACCTGTCTCTGAGTGAGCGGGAAATTCCGCTCCACTGCAAACATCATTGCCTTGCTGCGTCTCACCAAGCACGCAATATGTTTTGTGGCCCTCAGTGTCGAGTCTGAAGCCATGAGCAGCTCCCTGTAAAAGGGAATGTGTGAAGCTTTGCACGTACTCAGGAGTCTGCAGTATGGGCATCCGGATCCCTCCACATGACCGTGCATGGTGTCTTAGACACAGCGTCTGCATGGAGGCAGACACTTCTAAAACCCCATCTTTCCACTTGAAAGACAAATAATCACATATTAAAAAATGTGATGGCATGAAGTGTCCATTCAGAAGGGTGTTGTTACACAGTTTCTTATTGGTGGTGCTCAGCATCATCAACCAATGAACTGACGAGCTTTTGTGAGGCTTCAAAACTTGTGACAACTGACATGGTCCCGATGGGTCTATACGCAGCACTAAGAATCTCGTTGTAACACTCGGACCTATCATCTGAGGTTACAAAGATTAAAACAAAGGAGTGTTTAAAATGTTTAGATGTTGGGTGAGCAGATTAAAGACAGCAAGACGACAGATATAAAACAACAGTAGTGTATTTACACAAAACAATGACATAGAACTAAAACTACACAGTATACACTGAGAACTGAAGACTGCTAAAAGAGTCTTTCAGGTCATACCCTAAAAAAAAAGTCCAACAGCAACTCATGCAAAATAATCCTGGTTGGTAAGCAAATCCACAGGGTGTTCCTTCACAACTCAGGCAATAAACACATAGCAACCTGCTTTCTGGGTGAGGTGTCAGACCTCCATCTTGTGCTGCATTCACGCCATGTCGTAATTCCGAGATGAGAACACGTGACATTCTACCCGAGCTGAATATACGTGTTTCTATGGCAAAACTATAAACTCCTGAACTCTCAGTTCTTAAAGACAAAAGGTGTGTTCGACTTAACCCAGCTCAATCAAATTCTGACTTGAAGCAATGCATGTCGGTTAGAAATTTTGTCCGACTTGAGGCGGCGCTGATGCCTCGTGACTGTCATGTGGGGAATCAAAGTACTGCGATAACGATTCGAGAGCCGGCACAGTTTCTTCAGAGCGGCTGCGGGAACTTTGATGACGACACAGCTGTTTTACGATTGGCCAGATTCGCCGAATGACAATGATCACGTGTGTTTCGAGTTTATTCTAACATCCTCAAGTCCAATAATGCTCACAAATCTGTTTTTAGAACAGTAAAAGCTTTTTTACTGTAGTCGCAATGTTATGTTGAGTCACATTTATCATAAAACATGGATAAAAGGATATATAATCCCACTTTATTAATATTTAAATAGTATATGTTTATGTTGAATATTATTCTTGTTCAGATGGTACTGTATTAAGCAGTATATGAAGCATGTTTCTGTTGTTTATGAAAACACTTTTGAAACATCTGTGTATTTGACAAATTTTGCATTTATTTCACTTTATCTGTGATGGAGCATGCAAACACCACGAGAGCTTCACAAACAAGAGCAGAAAGTGTTCGACTTGGCGCCTCTGTTTTCATCTCCGCCCCGACTACTTACGGCTAATCTCGTTGATCGCGGTAGCGGTAGTTCAAGTCGAGCACACCTAAACACAAATATTTTTAGAAGGAGTAAAATGGACAAGGAAACATGTAAAACCTATTAAAACTCTGATACACCAATGTACTGTAATATACAGAGAGGTAAAACATGTCCTTCATGTGGTACTGTCACATCGTTATGAGTCACCAATGTAACTAATCTCTATGATTTAACATTGGGATAACGCCTTACAATACGGATCCATTTGTTAACTAGTTTGCTTAGGAAAGGTAGTGACTGACTACATAATTTCCATAATTCCCTATTTTTATTTCTGTTTGTTTTTCTCGGTTCAATTCATCACTTCCTTTGTGAGTGTGTTGTGTGATTGTACGTTTATGTTTAGATACTGATAGAGAGTTAAATTGTGTTCATTTTTTTTTTTTTTTCATTACAGTATATTATCATATATTTTATTATTAGATCATTATAAATTTTATTACAAATCAGCATATTTAACCCCCAAATTGTTGTTATGAAACAATGAGAGTGTGGTGAGTGTCAGGTCATGTTCTTACACTAGATTTCTCGGAGAGAAATGACAGGGAGCTCATAGGTTATTTTTTTTCCAACCAATACAGTTGAGCAGAGCACTGTTTCAGCTGCTGAAATTACTTTTTCCCCAAGTGGCAACAGTAATATTCAGATGTACTGTGTGTGAAGTCAGTGTAAATTCTTATGAGATCTTTTCAAATCTGTATTTGTCTTTTCTTTATTTTCCTAGTAAACTCTATGACAGCAAAAGAAATAACCAAAGAGTTGTCCAGATCGCCAGGGAAAGCTATATATGGGCCTATAATGATATCAGTGTTGAGCTGCATTGGGATGTTTGAAGAGTATTTGTGTGTGTAAATAAAACAAAAAAAAAAAAAAGTAAATAAATAAATGACATTATATATATATATATATATATATATATATATATATATATATATATATATATATATATATATATATATATATATATATATATATATATATACAGTGCACAGCATAAATGAGTACATCCCCTCTGAATAAATATAAAAGATGCATTTTCTTAATGATCACTAATATAATTCATGGAAAGATGGCAAAATGTAAATGTATTAAATGTATACTTAATAAAAACAACAAAATACATGCAAATATTTTCTGTAAAATAAGTAAATTAGCCAATTTATTTTAAATAAAGAATTGCAGAAATGAGTACACCCTAGATGTATTTTAGCAAATGTATAATATTCTAGTACTTAGTGTGCCCTCCAGAACTTTAAGTATACTGCTCTGACTCTTCTTGGCACTGAGTGTACAAGTTCATGACAAATTTTCACATCTGTCCTGTTTAACTCTTGGAGGACAACCTCCTTAAAGGAGAAGTAAAAATAAGATAATAAAATCTTATTTTGCTGAATAATCTTCTTTGGTAACTGATCAAGCAGGCTTGTTGAACATTATATCTCCAAAGAACCCTAACTTGTCTTCTAAGTAAAGAGTAATTGCTGAATTTGTTTAGTTTCAGAGGGGGTGTACTCCTTTATGCTGTCCAATATATATATATATATATATATACAGATCAATCATATAATTATATATTTGAATAAATATTTTGGTGGATTTTCCCCTCCAGAATATCATGCACTGTGGGCACACTCAGGGGCATGTATTGAGAAAGCCAAGCTTCACATTGACTTTAAAATGTCGTGTCTCCAGCCTGCTAGCAGAAAAATTGGCCATGGTAGTCGAATCCCAAGAGGAAGTCAATCATCTTGGACTTTGTCATGCAGATGTGTGAAAAGTAAAATTAAATTTGGTTTTGTAGTTCCTCTAAGCCCCTAGTGACAGCCCTTACTGGACAAAGACAGATTTATTAGATGTAATGATTTACACTGGCAGGGGTTCCAATCACTTCTGCATTACTTCACAGACATAAGAGTCCCTGTAGTTTTAAATATTCAATCATGAAAGCAATTTAAAATCTCATTTTGTACATAAGATCAATTCAACATGCCACATTCATTATTCTTATGGCACATTAAATATTGTACAGTTAATGGAACACAAAAAGCAACCTTGTTGTCCTCATAGCAGAAGCATTAATTAATTGTTTTACTGTGTGCTAGTATGAAAAACAAGTGTCTTACTGATAAATTATGAACACAAATATTTCAGAGAAATTATCATTTGAATGTCACTATTACATGTCTGTATTAATAAAAGCATATTTATGTGTTATTGGTTAATAAGACTTCAGTCTGCATGAGTATTGTAGACTGTCCTGTCAACCTCCTGTCAACAGAATGACAAAGTGGATTTCCTGTAGGCCAGTTCTAATGAGATAAAAAGTAATCTTCATTTGGGGACATTTCTCAGTGAATATTGATAAACACAGCTATTTATGATTAACTCACTCTCAGAAATAAAAGTACAAAGGGTACTACCCAAATCCTGGGGTGCTAAAATGTACCGTTTAGGTAGTAATATTTATGCACCCATTTAAGGTGAATAAAATACAAATGTGTGCCTTGTGAAAAGGTATTTATTTATTTCTTTATTTAAGTTGGACTGATTAATTTATTTTATGTTCCACAAGGACTTTTCATTAATAAATTGCACTTAAAATGTTGCATATATTTTAATTATCTGAATAATTCAAATACTTAAATAGCAATCAGTCAAACAAACAAATAAATAAATAAAGCTTTTGATGAAATTATGTAGTGGTCTACAACCTAGCAGGAAAATATAGGCTATGTTGCATATCCATGTTTAATTGATTCTGAGAGACTTGGATCTGGGATTATCTGGGGAAAACTGGACTGGCCTTTGGCATGCCTGGATAAAAAAACGTAATTTCTTTTTAGGGGAAAAAAAAAAAAAAAAAAAAAAAGCTATGGCATGTCTTTAGGGGATTGACTCATGTAAGTGTGGGAATGTGGTGAGTGTGACAGTATGTCATGCTTGCTGGTCTTGCACTTTCATTTACCCTTGGGTTCAAATGAGAATAGGGACAGCGTATTCAGATAAGACTTTCTTTCTGTTTTCCTTTTCTGTTTTGTTGTTGTTGTTGACAAAATGAACAAATGAGTTGGACCCTCAGAAGAATTGCAAAGCCACTGGCTTCCTGACGTCTGAATGACAAATTGTTTGTTTGTTTGTTTGGTGTCCAATATTACTGCAGCCATCTGCTGTCAGCATATGCTTATGAGAATCACATCCAAACCTACTGTAAAGTTAAGGCTTCAGACAGTGTATGCTGTCTTTGATTTGCTGAGTTGCTGAGTGCCTGATATATTAATTTACAAAATAGTTAATAAAATGTTGTTTTACTTTTTTTTTCTGCTGACTTTTATTTTGACAGCTGTTTGTTTAACAGCTCTTTCTAATAATTAAAATACTTAAACAATTAGTTAACTTCCAGAATAAAAATGTCCTGATAATTTACTCAGCCCCATGCCATCCAAGATGTTCATGTCTTTCTTTCTTTCTTTTTGAGGAAACCATTGCTCGACACGATCTCAGCCGTGAAATAAAGGTCTAGTATAGTGCAGCAGTAATTTTATAAAAAAAATAAATAAATAAATAAAAAAAATTCCTTCAACCTTCAACCTGTAGATCCCGATTGAAGGCCACTATATGAAGAAAAATCCTGGAATGTTCTCCTTTTTTTTTTTTTTTTTTTTTTTTTTCGAAATGAACATCTTGGATGACATGGGGTTTGGGATGAGTAAATTATCAGGATTTTTTTTTTTTTATTATTCTGGAAGTGAACTTCTCCTTTCATACTTTGTTCAGTATGCATTCAGCAATACACAGGGCTTTGGAGACATAGACATTAATGTCACAAATTACTTTTGGTTTGGTGATAGATGTGCTATATCTTTATTGAAAATACAGCCTCCTATAAGCACAAGAAAATTTAACTGCAGGTGTCGTGTACAATTGCATTACACAATTTACACAAGGTTGGATAATAAAAGAGCCAACATTAAATAAAGTGTCTTGTATTGCTACACCTGTGGCGTGATCTGTAGGTATGACGTCAACTGTGCACGTAAAAGTTATTTTAAAACAGTACAAAATCAATGATTGCTTCTTGCGTTGTTGCTTGGCAGGTAAAATTGAGGTGTCGTAGACTTGTTAAATTACCACAACGCTTCACATTTCTACTTACCACTTTAAAATGTCAAGTGAATAATTTTATAACCAGCACCCACACAGAAAAGCCATCCAAACTGCTCTGAAAGAAAGCCAAACCACATTATTTAAATGACAAGTTTTCATCCACTTTATTGACTCAGTCACTGATTCTTTTCTGCTTTAAAGGGGTCAAGAGCTAAGAAATAAAAATGTTCCTGATATTTTGTTGAATTAGATTCAGGTCTGGTTTTGGTGTAGGGCCAGGGTTGTGTGCCATTCAGAATTGAAATGAGGATGTCTGGATTGCAATTTGTGTTTAAATGTAAGGAAGTAGAAATAGAAGTAAATAAAAATTATAATAATCAATAAAATTTGGGTGAAATTGTATATGAGAATGATACGAAAGGTGTCTTCAGTTCCAGCAGACCTCAATAACAACATGAGCTCCCTTACCAAAAAGAATTATACTTCAAGTTTATTTCATTTAGTTCAAGTATATTATCAAATATACTTTATGTAGTAAGTATACAAATGTAAGTGTACTAGTAGTATACTTGTAAGTGTAGTATTTTAAAACTCCTTGGGACTAAATTGGCCCACTTTCTAGTATATAAAAATATACATTTAAGTATACTTTAAGTATAAAAGTAGTAAACTTTGAGTACACAGTCAGTTTTTTTTTTTTTTTTTTTTTTTTTTTTATCTGTACTGGTTTGTAGTGCTACTATACTAAAAGTGAACTTAAAGGTATAGTCGATCAACACTCCAAAGCTTGATAGTCATAATTACCTCTAAATGAGTCACATTTTATTCCATAAAGTTACAGTTTTTATGTTGTTTTATGACTGATGATTGTGTTAAAAAAAAAAAAAAAAAAAAAAAAAAGTGTGGAAGCATCTGTTGTTTCATTTTCTTCTTCGCATGTGTTTCACAAATTCTGTACAGAAGATACAGAAGTGTAATAGCACCCCTACCATATAGCAATGAAAACATGGATTCTCAGAGAACAATACTGCTCAAATATACTAAATATATTACTTTTTATATTATATTAACTATATTAATTATATAAATATATTATATATTATATTATATATTATATATTAAGTATACTTAAATGTCATTTAAATATATTTCTGAGAAGTACATAAAAAATAGACTAAATGTATACTTTCCTATTTTTAGTATAAAAACAACATGGCGTAAAATAAATAAATAAATAAGTATAAGTCAAGTATTCTTAAATGTCATTTTAAGTATATTTCTGAGAAGTACATAAAGCAAATTTCTGAGAAGTACATACAAAGTAGACAAAGTATATTTTCCTATTTTTAGTTTAAAATAAGTATACTAATAGCACACTTGAATAAATGTCTTTTTCATAAGGGCTGTGAGGTATAAATGAATGAATTGGGTGTATATTTGACTAAAAAGGTCTAGTCCCAAACAGCGCTAGGAAGACTGTTCTATAGTTTAGGAGCCAAACAGGAAAAGGTTATACCTCATTTACTGGACTGAGATTCTGTGAACTACCAACAAGCCAGAGTTTTGTGACTGCAGTGAACATGATTGATTATATCACAATAAAGGCCATGTGAGTAATGAAAGTCTAGAACACTAAAAGCTAATTAGCAGAATTTTAAAACTGATTTAAAACCTGAAAAGCAGCCAATAAAGAGATGATAATGTTAGGCTGATTTGAATGCATTTCTTTGCTTTAGTAAGCACTCTAGCTGCCGTTTTTGAACCAGTTGAAGCATGTTTATTGAGCCTGCAGGACATCCACCCAGTAACGCATTACAGTAATCTTGTTTTGAGGTCATAAACGCATGAACACAATTTTCAGCATCAAAAAGGGACAGCATGTGTCTTAGTTCAACAACATTTCTAAAAAAAAGACTGTTCTGCAAGCATTGGAAAAATGATTTTTAAAGCACAGATTACAGATAAAGTCACCTTTATTTCTATAGTGCTTCATGCAATACAGACTGTGTCAAAGTAGCATCACAGTGATGAACAGGGAAATAGCAGAATCACTGCTGTGATGCAATGATATGGAGATGTTTTTTTTTTTTTTTTTTTTTTTAGCTCATTATTTAGCTCAAGCCAGTTCAGTGTTGGTTCTGTTCATATAGCGCTGCACAATAAATCGTATTTTAATTGTGATCATGATTTCTGCTTCCCTCTATTTATTAAGCATAATCATCTGCAATATTTAAAAAAAAACTTTTAAAAAAAGGTTAATTTTAATTTGATATTTGCATTATGTTGCATTGGTAACGAGCCTCTACAAGCTTTCATTGCTGCAGAGATAAAGACTACAGTGAGTAAGCCCAGGATTTGAATGGTAAGTAATCAATTAATGTGATCTTGTGCTGTATGACTACTGTTTTACCCAGGGTGTCTGAGGTGGTGCGTGATCATGTGGAGATCAACTTTAGCAACTCTTCCTGATTGTCAACGAGTCAGTGAGTCCCACTGCGCAAACTCAGGCCATTTGGTGGTAAGGCACAGTATAGATTCAGCATTGCAGCTGTACACAGGAAAAATGGCGGAGTAGTTTTTCCAGAGTTAATATTTTTTTCCTCAAAAATAGTTGTTTTTGCTCTATTTTGAGTCTACAGAGTAAAATTTACCCGTAGAGTGGGAGCAAAATTACAGAGTAACTGTGACTCCTCCCCAATTTGCTCTCATCCCTTCGTTGATCCGCCATTACTGTTAATCACGGCCATCGACTGCTGCTGCTTGCTGGGTTTAGAAGACAGAACGTTTCTGCTGGATGGTAAAGTAAGTAAAGTTTCAAAGTCTTACTATTTATTTTAATTATATTCGCCTCTGCTTTGAGCTCGGATCATTTTGCCACGTTTTGAATGTTTAAGAGATCGCTTGCCTTCTCCTATCAGCTTGAAAACTAGTTAGGCAAAGTTTGAAAACAAATAGCTAACATATATATTTTGAGCATTTTTTTGAACGTAAATTGAAATTAGCTTAGTTGTATTTAGACTGTAGTTAACTGTTTCTCATGGGAACAAACTGTATTTTTAACATGTACAGGGGCTAGTCGGTGATTTTATTGCAGAATGTCAGTGTTTCAATTCAAAATTCACAATTTAATCCTTTTTGACCACTGCGGATAACTTTACTTCTGCGCTTCACTGTAGTTTGCGTGCATTTTTAATATGTAAACTTTAATTACTGAAATGCTGGGACGAACATAAAAGAACAATATTTCATAAACGCTCCACCTCAGTGACAGAGAAAGAGGGAAAAAAAAAAACCATATAAAAACGTTGGAAATGGGCCATACAACAATGCAATGTTAATATTAGCCTACAATTAGGCTATATACATTAAAGATATAAACCAAGGAATTATTACAAATTAAAAACATTAGTGAGCAAAGATAACTTATGTTGTGCACTAATTGATATTTTTTCATCATCTGACTATGAGTGTTATCGCCTTGTGTTTAACTTTGTAACTTTGTCTTTTTTGGTTTCTTCAGGATATAAACCAACAACATTGTCAGAATGAAGTACAAAGAAATATTTTTTTCCTTCAAAACCTTTTAGATTTAAAATGTTTTGGGAATGTGGTAAGAGAAACTTTAACATTTTTAATATCATTAATACTTTTCATTAATAATGTATCATTAATACATGCATACTTTTTAAAATAGTAATATAATAAGTGTATGATTGTGTCTTATGTGGAATAAAAATAACTTTCTTACTTCCTTTATTTGTTTTCTTACTGCTGGCACTTGTCAATTTGCCAATAGTTTATCTTCCTTCAGCTGCCAAAAAAAAATCTTTCTACAATGGATGTTAATGTCTTTGATGACTCGAAGACAGAGACTGATGAGGAGCCATTTGACTACCTGCTGACATGACCAGACCTTGGACCGAAGACGTGACATGGTGAAAATCTTGGTAGCACATTTGAAATGAACATGGGTAGGTTGTTCATACCATACTTTGTTAATTGATGTTTATGATGTTATTGGTTTTGGTTTAATTGGTTTATGTTTGTCTGTGTAGAAAAAAAACCTTCCCATAGAAGGGAATCATCTCCCTATTCCCATGCTTGGTTGACCCCAGGAGCAAGTTTGATTATGTAATTAGCTGTTGCCTCCAAATCTTTTTCGATTTATTTTCCAACACTTCTACCGTAATCTTTTCGCAAGGGCCTAGTACAGGAGTTGCATATTTACAGTAAGAAATTGTCTTTATTTAGGACTCTGATTAAAAAAAAAAATAATGTAGTAAATAAAGTATAAGTGTATGACTTCATTTCAATACTTGTAGAGGTTTCAGCTCAATTCATCCACACATCTGTAGTCATCAAGACTTGGTTGTGATGAAAAACTAAAAACCTAAAAGCCTTAAAAAAAAATTATTTTGCTTTCTGTATCTTCAGGTTGGAACAGCATCATGATCACAAGTGTAATATTGTAAATGTAAGTGTGTTATTATTTAAATAGGCGCTTGGAAAAAAAAAAATAAAATTGTGAGACATGAGTATACAGTTTGTGGTAGACTTTTTTTTTTCTTTTCTTTTTTTTCAGATTGAAAAGCAAGTTTTTCATTTCTATTTTTAGGGTTTTTTGAGGATAAAATATGAATGGTGTAATTTAAAAGATTAACTAGGGATAGAGTTATTTATTCTTTAAAGTTCACTCATAATTGATGATAAACAACTCTGGAGGAGATGTACATTTTGGCATAGTAAATTTGACTTTCCTCTGAACATAGTAAAAAACTAGCAGAGTAAATTTCTTGTACTTCTGAACTAAGTAAAATAGTACAAGAGTTAATTTCAAAAAACACTGTCAAATATAACAGGAGAGAGTAAAATATTAACACCAAATTGAGCAAAATTAACTCTGGAAAAACAACTCTATCAAAAGAGTAACTTTTACTCTTTTCAAAGAGGGATCAAATGTTATCTGGCACAGAGTAAAATTTTCTTCAATTTGAGTAAATTTTACACAGGCAAATTTACTGTGTAAGAGAATGAGCTTGGGTAAAGGGTGTAGGTGTAACCTTTTTCAGACCTTAGCCCATACTTGCTTCGTCCCATGTCCAACACAGCTTCTGTGGCACTCAGGAAGTCCAGACCAGCAATAAGAAGAAAGGAGAAGTAAGTGTTTTTCAGGATATATGTATCCACACTACACTCTCGGTTATGCGACTGAAATCATTTTTTTTTTTTTTTTTTTTGCAGGTCTCTGGACTGGTGAATGATTCCATACCCCATAATAAATCTCTGATGGTAAGAAGTAATGACTGTTTGATACTCACCTTCTAATTGTCTCCACAAATTATCTTGCACTGATATGTAAGTACTTCCTGTCTCTAGTAGTTATTTCACTTCTTTTCCATTTACAGGCATGATGAGGAAAGATGTTACCAGATGGGGCTGAACTACAGTTACTCCAGGCAGGTTTTTGTTGATGTTACACTCTGCAGATTTCCTGGTCTTTTCTTTGCTGCTGTGAGTGCCGACATTTTGCCAGTAATCCTTGACTCCCAAACAGTCTTTTTCCACCACTGACCCAACCTTCACCAGCTGCTCCACAGTGGTTACCATCCTATGCTGACATCCTGCAACCCTGGGGCTGATGTCGTTCAGGATGCAGTTCACCAATTCCTTCTTTGAGTTGCAGGCTTCCACTTCAAACAGAGGGCCCGGCAGTCGTAAGTGAAGTTCCCCATGCATTGGCATAGCGGTTGGACCAACATCCTCAGCTTCTCCTCTACTTCTAAGAGGTAATCATCTAAAAGAAAAGCAGCCATAAAAGGCTTTTGAAAGGTTACCTTGGCCTTCTCTGCTTTCCACCAGCTCAGAGCTGGTCCCTTCAGGACTGTGCTTAATGTTCTGATGAGCTCAATGCTGGGGAGTGGCCTGATCTCCAGGAAGTTCTCACATTGCTCAATGAAGTTAAGCCCATCTGCTGTCTTGCAGGAGTCACTGAAGGAGGGGAACTCGAGGCAGGCGTCTTTAGATACTGGAACAAGGGTCTCTGGACAGTAGACAGAGTACATGTGGGAGCTGGTGTATAGGCCTGCAATCTGTAGAGTGTGGGAGTGCCAGTGAGTCTCATATTTATTACTTATATATATACTTATTTTGCATCTCACATTGTTGTTAGTCGATGTCATCAGACAAATGGCTCAAAATGTTACTTTTGGAGAGAACTACAGTATAAATAACTATGCTATAATTATTTTTTTTCTACTTTTGGAGCTATTGTGTGCTTTTGCTTCTTTGGTTATTATTTTATTATTTTATTTTTCTTTTGGAGAGAACTACAGTATAAATAACTATGCTATAATTTTTTTTTTTCTACTTTTGGAGCTATTGTGTGCTTTTGCTTCTTTGGTTATTATTTTATTTTTTGGGCTTTTGTGACTTTAAAGGACCTCGAGATGGGAATCGAACTTGGGTTGCCGCGAGCATAGTTCAGGAAGAGCTTTATTGCCAAGTGTGCTTACACACACAAGGAATTTGTCTTGGTGACAGAAGCTTCCAGTGCACAGACAGGATCACAAGTGACAAGATGCAGATAACAGAAATAAACAAGTGATTAGAATAAATATATGAAAAGACACAAATAATAGACAAATAAACGAGTGATTAGAATAAATATGTGAAAGACAATACACAAGACAATATAATGTAAGTACAGATGTTCTATATACAAATTATACAAAGGAATTGAATGTATGGAATCTATAATAAATATAGGTATGGATAGCGGTATTGCACATTTTATTGCACAGTGGGGGGAATTTAACTGTTCATGAGGTAGATGGCCCGAGGGAAGAAGCTTTTTCTATGTCTGGCTGTTTTGGTAGTCCGTGCTCTGAAGCGCCGACCAGATGGCAACAGTTTATAGAGGAAGTGGGCTGGGTGTGAGGGGTCCAGAATGATTTTGCTAGCCCTTTTGCTCACTCTGGATGAGTACAGATCTTGGAGGGTAGGGAGGGTTGTACCAGTGATTCGCTCAGCAGTCCGGACTATCCTCTGTAGTCTTCTATGATCAGTTTTGGTAGCTGAGCTGAACCAGACGTTATTGAGGTGCAGAGGACGAATTCAATGATGGCCGAGTAGAACTGTTTCAGCAGCTCCTTCGGCAGATTGAACTTCCTCAGCTGGCGAAGGAAGTACAGCCTCTGCTGGGCCTTTTTGACAATCAGGTCAATGTGATTGTCCCACTTCAGGTTCTGAGTGATTGTAGTGCCCAGGGACCTGAATGTTTCCACTGACGTTACAGTGTTGTTCATGATAGTAAGTGGGGGGAGAGCAGGGGGGTTCCTCCTGAAGTCCACTGTCATCTCTACTGTTTTGAGCTTATTGAGCTCCAGGTTGTTGTGACTGTACCAGACAGCTAACTCTTTAACCTCCTGTCTGTAAGCAGACTCATCTCCATCACTGATGAGGCCGATGAATGTGGTGTCGTCCACAAACTTCAGGAGCTTGACAGAGGGGTCTTTGGATGTGCAGTCGTTGGTGTACAGAGAGAAGAGCAGTGGAGAGAGGACGCAACCCTGAGGAGCACCTGTGCTGGTGGTGCGGCTGTGGGATGTGAATTTACCCAGTCTCACTAGCTGTTGCCTATCTGTCAGAAAGCTGGAGATCCATTGACAGACAGAGCTAGGGACAGAGAGCTGGGCTAGTTTGGACTGGAGGAGTGTTGGAATGATGGTATTGAAGGCCGAACTGAAGTCCACGAACAAGATCCTCACATAATTCCCTGTTTTGTCTAGATGTTGCAGGATGAAGTGGAGTCCCATGTTTACTGCATCATCCACAGACCTGTTTGCTCGGTAAGTCCAGTGATTTTGGGTTTCTTTGGGACGGGGATGATGGTGGAGCGTTTGAAGCAGGATGGGACTTCACACAGCTCCAGGGATCTGTTAAATATCTGTGAGAAGATGGGGGCCAGCTGATCAGCACAGGTTTTCAGACAGGCTGGTGTCACACTATCTGGACCTGGTGCCTTTCTTCTTTTGTTCTTTCTGAAGACCTGGCGCACCTCATCTTCACTGATCTGAAGAGTAGGAGGGGGGAGAGGGGGGTCGCTGGAGGTGTTAAAGGTTGTGAAAAGAGATGGTCAGAATGGGTGTGGGGGCTTTCAAACCTACAATAAAACTCATTCAGGTCTTCAGCAAGTCGATTCACCTCAGTGCTGGGGGATGATGTCTTGTAGTTTGTAATGGCTTTCAGACCTTTCCACACTGAAACGGAGTTATTTGAAGATAACTGATCTTCCAATCTCTTAGCGTAGTTCTTTTTAGCCGCTCTAATCTCCTTATGCAGTGTGTTTCTGGCCTGATTATACAAGACTCTGTCCCCATTCCTGTAGGCGTCTTCCTTGGCCTGGCGAAGTTGTTTGAGTTTTTTAGTGAACCATGTTTGCGCTATATGTTGGTACACTAACCACAAGGCAATCGGCGCTAACTTTTTTTGTTGTTGTTGAGCAACCTCATTGAGCTTTTTTGCCTGTTAGGTGTGTATACTTTTTGTTACATTTTTGTTAAATGCTATACTATAGCACCATACTTCTAGGTAAGTGCCATTTATCAGCTGATATGTTGCATAGCCTGACACAAGGATATGAATTGACCACTGTTTAACAGATAAAACCTGGGAACCAGGAGTCAAATCCATATCTAGAATGTAAAATCTGATAAACATTGCGGAGAGTCTCAGCCTGCTGCAACACAAATATAATTCAAAGGCGTACCTTTAGATAATGCCTATGACAAAGTAACATCCTAAGTAGAATCAACTTGAATACTAAGAAGGGACGTTTGCATCCCTCATAGGTAAGAGAAATCACATTCCTTACTCAGTGCAATGTCCTTTGTTCTATAGGCACAAAACACTTTTTGCGAATACCCAAATAAACAAAACAAAACAAAAAAAAAATGTATCTGATTTACAACACCGGCTAGTGTGGCTAGTACTGAGAAAATCCTCAGTACTCTCACAGGACAGAGCTTGTGCAGTCTCTCGACTTCCTGCTACTGCAAAGGAGAAAGCTCTGCAGAATCATGGAGGGAAAATAAGTAGAAGGTCATGTAAAACAAGGCATACTGATCTGAGGGCATTGTTCCACTGAGCAAGAGTGATAAAACTGTCGTTCAAAACATATGAACAGTGGTCTGACTCAGTTCTTTACTGACGCGGTCTGGATCTTCATTAAAAATAAAGTTCATCCACTCTTTCCTAATGTTAGGATAAGAAGGAAGGCAATGCAAAGACTAATCTTCCAGAACTTTACACTGCACAGCATCTTGCTGTCTTTGGAGTCTTCTTTTTCATTTGGTTTCTGTGTAGACCCATGTTTGCTATTTACATTACAAGCGTGGATCCGATGGATTACAATCAACCAAAAATTCAGACAACAGTTAGTATGATGATATTTATACAAATATTAATACTTTAATCACTTTCAATTAGCAATGCTTAATTTTATTCAGTCTGTGGTGTAAAAAGGTTGCATTAGTAATTAAAGAAAAACAAACAAACAAACAAACAAACAAAAAAAACACTTAAAGCAATTAACAGAAAAAAACACACGCAAAACATTTTTGATCCCAAATATTTATCAGTTTTACTGATATGAACAATTTTTGGGTGTAGAATGTCACAGTTTAGTTTATTTTGCTATCCTCACTTACATAAGCAAACTATATAGTGTTCTGCACCCACTAGTTAAAAATAAATAAATAAATAAATAAATATATAAATATATAAATATATAAATTCTGAAAGGTGTCTGAATAATTTTTGGTTTGACTGTCAATCAAAAATGCAAGATTTAACTGTTGTCATCCAAACATTGCATGGGACAAAACTCAACATTGTGTTCCACATCATATCCCCAAGGACCCTTTTCTAGAAAAGCAGGTGAGTTTGCAAGCAGTTCTATATTAAGCATGGCTTCCGTATCACGAAAGCCCAAACACTTATAAACAAGAACATCCTAACATGTGTTCCACCTTGAGGTTTATATCCACTCCAGTGATGGTCGCTCAAATACGATATCTCCTAAGCACACAACCACAGGCTCTAATACAGTCTTCTCGAAGAAGAGGAAGAGTGTTCCCATAGCATGAGCTACAGACACAGCATCAAGTCAACTTATGAAAGGGAACTTATTATTGTGGAATTGTTTGTCAGCTTGAGTAACTACTGCAGATTGTTTTGTTTGTGTATGTTGGTATTTCTACACCGCTTTTTGTGCGTGGAGCTCAACAAATGCCTTATGTTTACACAAAACAAAAATCAATCAGTACTGCCAGGACATTTCACAAAGATACACAGAGACAAGAAAGTTAGATTTAGTGTATTTGCTTGAGAGTATTCGAGCTCCATATGGTGCTGCAGTAATGCTCATGACACTCTCCACTGCTAAAAGTGAATTGCAGCTGTGATTTTTCCACCGCATTCAGACTGTGCACGTCATGTGGAGAATTGGAAATTATTTTATTGTTAAAATGGGAAGGAATGTATCATATGCCTACCCGCAGTGACTATTCCTTCAGTGCTGAAGAAATCTTCCAGTTCAAACAAATATTTATAGGTAAGAATAAAGCTAATGTAATTGTCATGTTGTCTGATGAATCAGATTGAATCTTTTATGGTAGAAGGATCAGAAATGCATTTGACAACATCTGATCGAAAACAACAAGGTTTCCCATTTTCAAGAAAAAGGAAATAGCTTGCTTGTGGGATATTAAATGATCCAATGCATAATACTTCCAGTGCCAGTGCTATGTAGCCATAAATATATTCAAAATATAGCACATCCTTGCATACTTACTACATGATCTCATGATGAAAATATACCTGTGGCAACTTTTTTGCAAGACTAAAAATACATACCAATAAGTATATATCACTGCAGTTTCCAACAGAAATTAATACTAGAGGCAGTAAAACAGTGAGCACTTTTAATTATTTTTGTACACAGTTACAATTACAGTTCCATATGTTTCGCTTTCCGGTGTTGTGCTGAATTCTGATCCCCGCCAGATTACTACCCACCTAGTACTGGTAGGTTTAGAGTTAGGTATGGGGGTGGGGTTAGGTTTAGGCACCCATGTAGCGGTTTAAATAAGAGTGGGTAATAATTTAGCATAACACCAGACCTAACAAGCTTGCTCAGTAGCTCAGCTGGCATGGAAGTGGACTTAGGTTGCGTAATCCTTGGGTATGAATCCTGTGAAAAACATGATTCACGATGAAAGAACTGAAAGATCGTAGAAAACAAGCTAAAACAGTGTGCTTGCAATTGTGTTTTTACGTCACATTCGCTTTTGTTTATACTACCGGGTAGATTTAGGTAACAGATGGTACATTATTTTAAAACGTCACGGAGCATTAGAGTTATAGCACCACTCAATGAACATTTCAAGTCAGAACTGCGGTGGCACGTACAAAAACAGCATATTGTAAAACGTACCATATGTACATTCATCTGTTCTGGGGGAAAAAACTGAACAATCTTTTAGCGACCTTTCACTAACTGGATATTTTACAACGAATATGTCTCAAAACGTACATGGCGCTATGTATTTTGCATCTTGTGAAAAAGTTCCTGCAGGTACGTTTTCGTTATGAGATAAGGTTGCATACTTTTATTCCTTAAAAAACTGCTTAAATAGTTCCCAGGTAATGAAAGCAAACAGAATACACTACCAAAATGTTGCAATTACTACAGTGGGGTCTAAAAAGTCTGTGACCACTCAAAATATACATATAAAATACAACGAGATATGTTCATTAAAAAATAAGAGAAATATTGTCAAATTAGTATTTTTTTTTTTTTTTTTTTTTTTTTTTTTGTTTTGTTTTGTTTTGTTTTTTAATCAGCTTTCCACAATTCATAATGAAAATACTTTCTGACAAGACAAGTACAGAAGTTGCTCTCTTTGTCATGTCCTATAGTGTACTGATTAATATCTATATATGGCTCCTTATTAATCTCTGTACTGAATTTTGAAACAAAAATGCCAAAAATACATCATGTGTCATCTGAAAACCCATCCATCTATTCTCCAAACCGCTTGTTCTATAAAGGATACCGAAGCCTAATCACTGAACATGATGAGTCAAAGAAAAGAGCCAGAACTCGGCCAGTCAGAATACTCTGTCATCTCCAATAGTCTGCAGCCGGCACACCCCTCATTGTGACATAAAGAGGTCAATGGACCCAGTGCTCCGAGTTTCCCCATATACCTCCCACTGGCACATTTAAATCATACACCCTATGACATAGCTCAACCTCCCGTTCTGACCACAAAGAGATTCCCACACATGCCACAGCTTTCTTCATTTCACTTCTCTTTTTGTTCCTCTTTACATCTATCTCTCTCTCTCTCTCTCTCTTATTGGCTGAAGCCTTATCATGCAGACCCAGCTGCTGTTTGTAAGTGTTTAAGGAAACCCAAGTCAGGCAGTATCACTGCTTTGGGACTCCAGGGAGTGTCTCTGGTTATTTTGAAGCAGTGCTTTTTTTTTTTTTTTTTACAAAATGAAAATTCCCTTTCTCCATTAAGTTTTTGCATATCCTTTTTTTCTTTTTTTTTTTTTTTTATTCAAGCAGCATTAGTATGCATTCAAGACCACCTCATATTATTTGGAGTTCTTCCCCCTTTCTTTTGGAGTGCATGCTATAAGCTTAGCAATCCAGTAGCAGCTGGTGTTGGTCTTTAAAATTGCCATAAGCAATTGTGTCCCAAGTCGAGCGAGAAACAGCTGACATGCTAGCAGGAACGCTGGTTAAAGGACACTTTGGCAATAACTGGTAAGATTGGAAGATTTCTTGATTACCCAAAAGAACATAATGACAAGCTATAATGACCACTCCATCTCTTTTACGTATCCCACTGTCCTTGCAACTGTCATCACTGTCACAGTCTCTCTCAGTTGCTCAGAAAAACAACTAGACTCAGAAAGTCAGTAGATCCCTGAGCACTCACAAAACTGTCCCTTTACTGAACAGCAATCTTCTGTTCCACCTGCTATTGCCTGACTTTCTTAAGGGCCAGAAACAATAAATAATGTATGGAATCTAAAAAAAAAAAAAATGCATTATTATTATTATTATTATTATTATTATTATTATTATCATCAACAACATCAATTTTGAAATAAATTAACTTATAACACAGTTACCTGAAGGTGTAAAGCTTCAGCTTGCTAATACAAATAACAGTGTGCAGTCCAAGTTCAAAAAATTATAATTTTAACAAGGCTTAACAAGGCTTAAGCCTAGTCCCAGACTAAAAACCATGTCTGGGTTGTTTTAACTGACAAAAAAAAACTTGCACTGTCTGACCTTAAAATATGTCAGTATAAGGCATGTCCATAAAAGCTACTTAAATCTCCCAAATGAACCATGACCTAAACCTGGTTTATCCTAAGAACTGTTTGTGCAACCCGGGCCAATGTGTATATTTTAAATGTCAAGTTGTAACTCAGAGTTATCAGTATTAAAATGCTCTGATATGTATGCAGCATGCAGTGTAGTCTGACAGTGTGAGAAATATTGCATTATGTAGTAGAATCTTGTTGAATCCATGTTTTTAGTTCAGGTAACTGAATTAAATGATAATCCTTAATAAAGCTAGGGCTTAGCGCTGAACTTCATATTGTTGTGAGCACTGTAAATGGAGAGAACACCAAGTCCTTGTATATGAATAATTACAGTTTGCATGCAGGTGTCTTTTAGATTTGTTGATCCATTGTCTTTCCATGACATCGCATGAAAAACTAAAGTGATTTACCATTGTGCATTCAAGAAGCTTTGTGGTTTTGTGATATCCTCTACCATTGTATACTTTCACCTTGTTCGCATCAGTCTTCTTGCTGAATGAAGATTCTCATGCTAACTGGGTGTATTACTATTTCTCAAGATTTAGTCACTTTGTTAATCAGGTATAAATGCAGTAGGTGTTGAGCTTTCTTTATCTGGCTTCCTCTGCATCCAATACCCCCTGAGGACCAACTATTGAATGCCTATAAAATACAATGCATGGCTCCTTTAGGTAAGACTTGAAGACTGCAGCATGAAATACAGCAAAACCAAGGAAAAATAAAGATGAGTGAGGAGGTGTTAGAGATCATATTGAATCATCGGTAACACTTTCTATGAAGCCCCTATTTATAATACATTATAATGGTATTTCTAAGGCATTATAATGAATGCATAATGCATTATAAAAAACCTTATAATATGTTATATCATCTTATGAATAATCATAACAAAATTATAATATATTATAATACTTGAGTATTTGAGGTTATAACTTTTAAGATTATGATCATTTATAACACACAATGGACAGCATATAAAATCTACTTAATCAAACACACTTGATTCAGATAATGGGCTCATTAGTAGAGACTCCAAGACCTGATATGAGACTCATAATACATTATAACTATGAGGAGGTAATCATACTCTTAAAAGCTATAACCACAAATAAGTAAAAGTTATAATACATTAAAACTGTTCTTATGAATACTCATGAGATGATACAACATACTATAAGGTTTTTTATATTGCATTATGCATTCATTATAATGTCTTAAGAATACACTTATAATGTATAATAAATACGGGCTTCATAGAAAGTGTTACTGAATCATCTTCTCAGAGCAACTGCATAAAATTGCATAAAATGATTTGTCAGACTGCCATACAAAGGTTTGGTTTGGTAGATGAAAACAAAACACAATGGCACAGGTCACATATCTATGAAGTGCATACAAGAACAATTAAAATGCAGTACAGTGGAACACAGCTTAAATGCATACTGTCATCCTAGTTGTTTGAATTTTTGTTTGAATCTTGTTAGAAATCCATCCATTTCTCCGCATATAATGCAATTATGGGACGTCCAAAGATGACACCTCAAAAATGGTACAGAAAAGTTACCCATACACCCCATGTTGATAAATCAATACTGTCTTAAGCAAAAAGGTAGGTGTGTAAGAAAAACAATAATATTTTTAACCTCACTGCCATTTGTGTTCATTTGAAGAAAGTCAGTCATCTTTCTTGTTGGGACGGCATTAGGGTGAGTAAACAATAAGAGAGTTTTCATTTTTGGGTGAACTATCCCTTTAATGAGCAAGACTTGATGGAGAGGCCAGAAACATATTTTAGACGGAACACAAGAAGGTGTGTTAAATTAATGATGAGTGACACAGAATCACACAAAATTTACTTTTAAAGCCACTTTTTGTGTTGTCTGTTGAAACACCTCTGTTTGCAACAATATTTATGTATGTATGTATGTATTTATTTATGTATGTATTCATGGATTTATGCGTTTGTTTTATTGTTCACCAGGGACATTTTAGATATATATATATATTTTTTTTTTCCCTCAGCAAATGTTGATATATAATTATTTGTGATTAATTAAATTAATGAGCTAATCATGCAATTTTTTAGATTAAAAAAATATATAATAATTATAATTATTATAATAATGATAATTAGAATATCACTCATACTATATAATTATACCACTTAATACCATTCAGTATATATTTGTAAAATCACTCCCTAGAACTTCACTAACCATTATTTTTATAATCATTATAACCATTTAGCCAGTATGTATAGACAGCTAATGGCTATATCAAAATTACTACCTCAATATGATTTAAAGGCAATCTTTTCAAGTCTGAAATTTCACAGATGAAAGTTAAAACTGAAGCTAAAACACATGTGCTTGATGCACAAAAACATAACTGGCTCTTGCACGTCAAGCGTGCACGTTCGAGCTTCCATTTACAATATTTATGTGTGTATGATAAAATAAAACTGCAAAAATGTAACATATACTTACTATACACATACACATGTAATTAAATAAAAGTACAAGCAGTCAGTTTAAATTGCACTTGAGTAAAGTACAAGTCCCCCAAAATAAGTAATCAATTATAAGTACAGTAATCAAATAAAATTACTTAAGTATTTTACAATCCTGGTGAAACTGCACATTTTTGCTACAGCACTTCTGCCATTCTTCTTGTGCACTGATTCAGTAAGACGGACAGCCAATCAGAGTGATCCGTCTCACTTACTGCCCGACTCCGATTCAACATGTCTGATCGGCCAAAAAGCTGATGACGGGGTGCAACTTGTACTGAAAATGTAAAATACACCGCAAAGCCTGAGCTGACAAACCCTCAAAGACAGGCCGGCAATGGCCGATGACTAAGTGTCAGCTTGGTTTGTCCTGCCCTTTATGATTGTGGTTAGGTAACAGTATGTGTAACTGCTGAATTTGAAAACAACAAGAGTCCAATTTAGCTAAGTAAACGTGTTTGTGTATGTGTCTGTGAAGTCACTTGGTTTTGCTTTCCTATATAAATAAACAAATAAATAAATAAATAAATAAATATTACTGGAACATGTACTGTAATGTATCATATACAATGGACAGCGGCCAGTCTAGTTTTTAAAAAAGAATGTTGGTTTCTGTCCAAGATTCTAAATAAAAGTGATTCATTTTAAAATTTAAAGTAATACATTTAAGGAATTTTAACTGAAAGTTCAGGAGCATGCTCCTCTAACCCTGTCAATCACAAAGGAAATCTTCTAGCACCTCATTTCTATTTTATTATAGACTACCCATTAGTGTAAGATATTTTCTCGAACCCTGCATTGTAGACAGCAGTCCAAACACTTCGAACACAATGCTTACGATTATATGTACTTCTGAAATGATTTTACTATAGTTACACATTTAATAAACCAAAGTTATTGTTTATTAGTAATTTTTAATTTTTTTTTTTTTTTATTTTTTTTTTTACTATAACTTTTATCATTTCCCATGTTTACAGTACAGTATAGAGTATTTTTTTGTTGTTGTTTTATTCAACCAAATTTACGCTATTTACCAGACTAATGTAATGCTTTGAAAACAATAAGCATAGCCACCAAAACAAACTTTTACTGTAGCAAAACTTTTCAGTTGCACTTCATGATGAAGTCATGCTAACATGTTTATTAAAGGGTTCTCTTGTTCAGCTACAGATAAACAAATCAAGTGTATAGCATCAGTTCTGGCAGGTTGTGTTAGCCAAGCTCCTCCTTACCCAAGCTTACCCAGCTCCTCCTCTTGTCTGAATTTGGCCTCTGTCATTCCCTAATGTCATTGTCATTAAGAACATAACGTATCATGGATAGTATATTGTTGAGGGATTCTGAACTTTGTCGCGTCGCTGGACACACCCCATCCGGTTGCCAACAGTCACTCTAGCTCGATGTCGCTCTTGTCGCCGGAATCACCAGCTCTCCATTGAAATGAATGGGATCGTGTCGCTTTGTCGCTGCCTGTCGCTTGTAGTGTGAACGGGGCTTAAGGAAAGAACAAACAACAAACATGTGCCTCAATATCTCCGCAGGATTGCTTGGAGAAGAGTTACTTTGTCATAGGGGTCATTTTCCATCTCCAGGATGAGAATAACTCGACAACATACAAAAAAGCACCATCATGGTCATCACATGGACAATTTTAAAAACACTTCAGGTAGCCTGACCAAAGACATTCCCCTCTCTGCACTGAAACCACTGTGGATCTGCTAACATTAGGCTGAACTCTCTGTCCAACGTCTCTCAGGGGAGAGACCATGACTCATAACATGGTTAATTTGAGTGGTTCTCATCTCATTCGCGTCCTGTCTACTTGTCTGTTCCAACCTGCTGTCCTCTTCCTCTCTGCTCACACCACTTTTACACTTTTTGCTCTTTCTTGAACTCTTTCAATGCCTGCTCCTCCGCTCCCTCTTCCTACACCATCCGTTATTTCTTTCCCATCATCTCTTTCTACCTCCTCCGCCTTTCGCCTCTTTCTCATTGTTTCTCTCCACTTCGTCTACCCACTCCACCTCTTCCTGTCTTCTTTGTCTCCCTCTTCTCGCTCTTTCTCCAAGGTACTCATTACTTATTTGCTTTGAGTTTTCACAGGTGTTTTGAGAATAATGGCCTTAACCAATAGGAGTCATGACGTTTAGGAAATTAATTAAATTTAAGATCTCTCATTTCATGTTTCATTTATGAACATAATATCACATGGCAATCCTTAAATAGTTTTTGAGTGGTCTGTAATTTGAAATTTAGTGGTGTTAAACTACATAACTTATATAAGCTTATATGAAATGTAATACTGCTTCACAATAAAACCGTAGCAGTATTATGGTGCAAGAGAATGTTTTAATATCTACAGAAAATCCAATTCCTCATGGAGCACTTCTGAGCAGCACATCAGCGCCAATGATATACTTCATAGGCTGAGAGAGATCTTGAGTGATTCAGCGTGCCCCAAGTTTTGGTCTTAGCATAGCATGATTACTTGGAATAAGTTGAAATACTTCTCTGTCTTCTGCTATTTTCTGCTATATGGTCTGAACAAAACAGCTTCCTGAAATACATCTAATGGATTTGTTTCTAGAATAAGCACCTATTAAATGCTTTCAGGCTGAGTAATAATAGAAATGGTACTTCCTTTGGCAGAACACCTGGTGTCTCCACCATTTTTTTTTTTTTAAGGTATCTCTCAATATCCTCTGCCTCAGTGCTATAAGGCAACATCTCTCTCATTGTC
This sequence comes from Cirrhinus mrigala, assembly GCA_036247105.1. Classification (NCBI taxonomy): domain Eukaryota; kingdom Metazoa; phylum Chordata; class Actinopteri; order Cypriniformes; family Cyprinidae; genus Cirrhinus; species Cirrhinus mrigala. Next base: position 8,706,531 of record CM070025.1, on the reverse strand, counting down.
ATTCCTCTCAAAACTTTGGATATTGTCAAAGTCTTCTCAGTAGATTATCCACATACACACAAACAAAAAAGAGAGTGAGACAGACAGATCGACAGACAGATAGATAGATAGATAGATAGATAGATAGATAGATAGATAGATAGATAGATAGATAGATGGCTAACTTAATGCAGTCAATTGAGTCAATTCAGCAATATTTTAGACCTAAATGAAACTGGTTCACTGGAAGCACTTTTTTTATAGATTATATGAATGACAAAACATTTTTACAGCATAGGTTAATTCTCCCATGAATCACTACTTTCTCTTTGCCACAGCAGGCGTCAGTTGTCCCGAAGTTTTAAATACTGTTTCATAATGTCACAATACTGTTTCAGTTGTTTGGTGCTCATAGGGGTTTTTGGGTAATATGTAATCAATGTGCATTGTTGAACAGGTGAATAGTTCTGTGTGACCTCAGAGGTTGGTGGTAGATTAGTCATTGTTCACACACACTAACCAGAGAGCTGCTATGATTGCTTATCAAAGAATCAGTACTTTTCATGTCATTTAAAAAAGCTATTTATGCCTACTTTTACCACTGCTAATTAGGAACACCAAATACTGGATCTGCCATGGTATTTTCACTGTAAAAGATCCTCCTATCTAGGATTTAAACACTTTGGAGACTTAGTCAGACTTAAATGGATACGCTAAAGGGACATGTCCGTATCCATATCAGATGGTCACTGCAGTCACCCGGATCCGGTCTGTATCTAGACCAGATGGTGGATCAGCAACTAGAGACAACCTTTGGCAGCCCTGAATGTCAGCAGAGACCATGTCAACTAGATGAGCCCTAGAGACAGATCCCCAGCGAAGACCGTGTCACCTAGACAACCATTAGCACAGTCAATGGGAACCAGACAAGTTTTCTGCAAAATTTCTGACTTGTGTTGCCTGGAATTAAACCACGCCATGCTGGCTGTGTCTGACCAGAGAACAACTGGCACCCTGACTGAGCCTGGTTTCTCCCAAGGCTTCCTTAGTTGGGTGCACTTCATTTTTGGCAACATCGTCGACTTGATTGCACAGGTACTATTTGAACTGAAATGAGCTGTACGGTATAAATGCATATATATATATATAAGGTTGTATGAATGTAGTCAGTGTAGTTCCTCTCTCCAAACTAAAATGTACAAGGTTCCAAATATCTAAAAGGTTCTAAGCAAGGCTATTTTTTCTGTGATTTAGTTTATTTGGTGCATTTTCCCTTTTAGCATCTTACAGTCAACAGATGGAGTTTAACCTTTTCCCAGGGACCTCTGAGAATACTCTTCAATTAGTGGCTTGTTACAGGAGGCGCTAACCTTTTCATAAATTCACTCTGCATATTTCAGATCTGTGCACATGTTGGCTGGGACTAACAGTAAAACTGCAGGGACTAAATGTCTGAGATTAAATGAGAATATCACTGTGTATGTGTTTAAATGTATCACATGCATATGGACATGACACAGACATACTGGCATAAAGACTGCAGAAGACTCAAGTTCAAGGACATCCAAATGTACTGTATGGAGCAATTTATGTGAAACATTTTTGCAACCTGATCTTATGACAAGAACATGACTACACATACACTGAACAACACACCCATTATTATTAATAAACATACCTAGCCTTACCCGGATAGTAAATTTAACTGTAAATCTAATATGATACCTAAGAGAAAGTTTATTTATTTATTTGTTAACACTTTAGGGACCAATTCTCGCTATTAACTAGTTGCTTCTTAGCATGCATATTACTTGCATATTGACTGTTTATTAGTACTTATAAAGCACATATTAATGTCTTATTCTGCATGACCAAATTTTAGATCCCTTAATCCACCCCATACCTAAACTTAACAACATGCATTCATTCATGCATTCATGCATTCATTCATTCATTCATTCATTCATTCGTTCATTCATTTATTCACTCATCCATCCATCCATCCATCCATCTATCCATGCAAGTGTTTTAGAGCCACTCAGTGGACATTTCACTTGGACAGTGTTCTTATCTTCATCCATGCATTTATTTTGCACAAATGTATGCAAACTCACTTGTTTTCACTTTTAATGCTTGTGACTATGACTTTTACAGATCCAAAACAGAGAGCAGATCCTCTCGTGTTTGTCAAATTAAACATCACTCGGCTGGGGATGCCCCAGGAGCCTCTGCAATTGTTTCAGCAGTACCACTGTCCTACCTCTGAAGGAACTCAGGCAGTCCAGCACTGATTGGGCTCGCTCGATAGTGAGACGAGCCGTCATACTCACCGAGTCCAACTCCATACCGAGAAAAGAGATTCTCTGCACGGGAGAGAGTTTGCTCTTTTCCCAGTTGACCCGAAGCCCCAACTGGCTGAGGTGCTGAAGCACCAGGTCCCTGTGATCGGACAACTGTTCTCGTGACCGGCCCAGAAATAGCCAGTCGTCGAGATAGTTGAGGATCCTGATGCCCACTTCCCATAACGGTGCAAGGGTGCCCTCCGCGACTTTGGTAAAGACACGGGGGGACAGGGACAGCCCGAAGGGGAGGACCCTGTACTGCCATGCCCGACCCTCGAACGCAAACCGCAGGAATGGCCTGTGTCAAGGAAGAATCGAGACACGAAAGTTAGTGCCCTTCAGGTCGACCGCTGCAAATCAATCCTGGGGCTGAACACATCTGATGATGCGTTTCTGCGTCAACATCTTGAATGGATGCTTGTGCAGGGCCCGATTCAAGATCCAGGATTGGCTGTAGGCCACTGCCTTTTTTGGGAACGATGAAGTAGGGGCTGTAAAACCCCTGCTCCATCTCGGCTGGAGGGACCAGTTCGATTGCACCCTTTGCCAGAAGGACAGCAATCTCCTCATGCAAGACAGGGGCATCTTGGACCACCACCGAGGTCTCGAGGATGCCGCTAAACTTGGGAGGTCACCGGGCGAACTGAAGGCAAGTCGAATTGTTCGAATGAGCCAACGGGACGGATTGGGAAGTGTGAGCCACGCCCCCAAGCTCCATGTGAGTGGCACCAAAGGAACGACCGACATGCCCGCGGTGGTGCAGTGGAGGGAAGTCATGCTGCACGGTGCAGTAGGCATTGCCCCGAAGGGACTGGCCAGAGATGTGTGGGAAGGCACTGCATCCCCGAACCGCAGTCTCTTGGCTACTGGCAAAGGGGGGCATTGTGGGCGTGAGAAAAGGGAAACTGCTCTTTCTTTGACAATGTGGGTACCACTGGCCCTTGAGCCAGCAGCGGAACAGAAAGAAAACTGAACAAAGGATTCTCCACCCGGCCCTCCTCCAGGGGAAGGAGCGTCGCTGAGCCCGCCGTCTCCTGGAAAAGAGCAGCTTCCCTCATCTCTGGGTTGCCCATGTCAGGGCTGCTTTGTCGGCTTTCTAGCCAACTTAGGGGCCGACTGGGACACGGGGGACGCCACACTCCTGTGAGAGGCTCGACGCGCCGGCCTAGCTGTTACATCAGCATGGGACGGAGCAGCTCTGAAGGATGCAGAAGGGCTTCCACGGCGACGAGCAGACTGGGGCCCGGCCCGCGGGGAGCGGTGGCAGATGGAGCGTCACGCCAGGGCAAGATGTGCTGGATGGCCTCAGTCTGCTTCTGTACTGCCGAGAACTGCTGAGCAAAATCCTCAACAGTGTCACCGAACAGCCCAGCCTAGGAGATGGGAGCGTCGAGAAAGCGTACTTTCTACTGTCGCTCTTGGAGTGTTGCCTCCTCCTATGCACTGGCACACGGCGCCTCTCTGGCAGACATCTGTAGAGCTGCGGGCAGGGTGACACCAAACACCTTCGCGAGATTTTACAGTCTCCACGTTGAGCCAGTTTCTTCCCGTGTGTTAAGTAGCAGGTAAATACCGGGAAGAACAGGCTGGTGTCACGCTTGCTGCACCATTCCCCCTCACCCGGGGATACGAGCGCCTTTTGTCCCCCTCCAGTTCAGTTCCTCGGATGGCGAACCCTGGTGGAGTCCTTCAACACCCCCGGCAGTCAGACTGGGCAGAACAGTCCGACGCCAGGCCCAGTATCAGGTGTTAGCTTGCCCTGGGTTTCCGGTTGGCCCCTGTACTGGGCTAGGTGTCCATATGGCTTGATTCCCTGTGGGCCATCCCATATGTGTATTCCTCCACGGTGAGGTTTCCCGCTCTGTGAACCCGTGTCTTCCCTTGGACAGTTCACTCTGTCAGTCTCTGCCGGCAGTCATTCCATCCCTACTCTCAGGCAGGAGCTGCCTCAGAGACCCATTACATATGTAGTACTTCCCCAGGCCTGGGTCAGTCCATATCTGAGTCTCCACATGTCACCTCCCTATGGGCAGGATGTGGCCTCCATAGCGCCCTTCTTTGGAAGGATCGCTTCCCCACCGTTATGAACAAGCTGTAACTACAAATAGGAAAGACTTTGAAGCCATCTTTCCCTAAAGATCAAAATCCCTTCTGGTAAGTATTGGATGAAAAGAACAGCGGCTTGGCTACCACCAGCAGCGTTATACTCACCTCTGGTCCTTGCGGGTACCAAGGTCAGCGAATTTGCGCTTGGGTGGTGGGAAGGTTACAACCTTAGCACAGTATTTGTCTTACACGCGTCGCTTGCCAACATTTGCTATACCCAGGGTTGTGACATGGTTCAGGTTGTGGTGCTTTCCATGGACCCCTAACGTCACGACTTAACTCGTAGTGACCGACCGAGAGGGAAAGTCTCGGTTATGTCCGGAGACATTATGTCCTCTTGCCACAATCTTGAACCATCGCTGGTGGCCAGGGAGACTATCTCGGCTCCTCAGCGTAAAAAAACTAATGAGTGGATGCACCTGCACCTCTTTATACCCATGTGCAAGGGGAGTGGTGCATTATGCAAAATCCACTAGCTAAATTTTATTGGCATTTTCTTAATCAGAGATGATCGGTACTCCCAGGTAAATCCCCTAATGTTGTCACGACATAACGTCTCCATTCCCTCCTTCAGGGGATGAGGGTTATGTACGTAAACGAGACGATTTCTATGATTTGTGTAGGCCAGTGGTTTTCAGTCCGGGGGTTGAGGACCCAGTAAGCTCTGCACATTTTGTGGGTCTCCCTTATTTAACACACCAGATTAAGATCAACAGCTCATTAGGTGAGAGCTCCATGAACTGCACTGAGTCTGTCAGATAAGAGAGACATACAAAATATACAACAATAATCTTGTATGGAGGTTTTGCGTTACTTTTTGTGACCAGGGCTGGGCTTGTTCAATTTTAATAACAAAAAAACCCTAAAAGTTATATTTTTGGCAACTGTAAAGGCCCTTTCACACCAAAAGTTAAACAAACAAACTTCAGGCTAAAGGAAATCTGCTTCTGCCTCTGTACTGTCTCACAATTTCTTTTGACATAGGGACAAGAGAGTTGTCAGTGATTAAATGTAGAAACAAAATAGTTTATTCACAGTATGTACACGGTCTGTAAAAGTCATGTGGGTGGTGAATAAAAATGGGGGGGGAAATACTAATAAAATCTCCAGATTGGTGATGAAATGCCATCATGGTTAATTAAACAGAAGAGCTGACTGTAATGTATATTTCAGTGCTAATTAGTATCACGTCTCTAAAGACACAAGTGATTAGATTGCTAAAATGTCCCTGATGGAAACTGTTAAATTGCTAAAGAGCTGTTCAAGGGCTTTTCTTGGTATTTTCAGCACCAGAAACACCAGGCACACTATTCTTCTGAACGACGGAGCAGGTTTCAGAGGTTCACAGCCAGATGCTTGAAAATCCCCTATGGGAAAAGTACTTTCTTACATGTATGACAGCTAAAATTAAACTAATAAGAATTTGCCTTTTTCTAAAGATCTTTGAAAAGCTCTAGAGTGTTGCATGGATTGTACTGACTGAGATAAACCATCATAACATTTATTTTAGTAAATTAAAAATCTGTCATCATTTACAAACCATCCTGTTTTCCAAAGTCATATGACTTTTTTCGTAACCCTACAAAGCCTACTGTATCAACATGATCAACACTCTGCTGAAAAAAACCTGTTATACATAATCCACTAAATGTCATTTCAATGATCAATCTTTAGCTGTTTAGCATGTTGTAAAAATATCTACCTTCAGGTCATGGTTCACATCTCTTCATGCTGTGAACACTTTACTGATCTTTACTGAAGTAAATATAAGAATACATTTTATATCATTAGTACTATTTCAAGATGAACATTTACTGGACCAAAGTAATTTATGTTTACTTGATTATCCTTCCATCTTTTTTAAAAAAAAAAAAATAATAATAATAATAATACTAATAATAATAATAATAAAACAAACAAAAAACATTAAAACGTGAATATGAAATATGATCCATCAGGCTTTTAAGGAACGTTCATTTGTATGTCTCTTGATCATCATTGCATTACATTTTTATGATTTGCCTTCACAATTTAAAAAAAAAAAAAAAACAAGACAAAGCTTTTGCCATAAAACTATAATCTTACTAAGACATAGGCCTATTACTGGGAAATATAGAGCGACAACTGATATTATTATACATTTCATGTCAGCAGTCAGTTATACTATCGTAAAGATCTCTTTGCTTTACATTGCAAGCTATCAGAATTTCATCTTACTGCTTGGCCATATAGATATCAGAAACTGCACCAAATTTCATCTCATTTTAGGCTTCTGAATATATATTTCTCTCCTTGAGTCTGCTCTATATTCTCAATATATAAACATACTATTTAAGCCATAAAAAGCTTAATGAATCACATTTGATACCCAACAAAAACAGATTGATTTTTTTGTACTATTATTTCTTATGTCAGGCTTTACAGGGTTAATAAGATATTTTGAAGAATGTCTGAGCTGCTGTTTTCCATAAATTTGGACAGTGAATTTTAATGTCCATCTTATAGGAGACATGGAAACATAGAAAGAAAACAAGTCTCTGCCTTTTATGTTAATAAGCCTGAATGGCACTGCACAGTAAAAAAAAAAAAAAAAAAAAAAAAAAAAATGTTAAGTCAACTTTAAGTAATTTGTTACCCTGCAGACTTAAAGTTTTAAGTTGAGTCAATTTGAATATGTTTAGTCAACTAAACAATGTTAAGTTGTATTACATGAAAACTTAGATATTTGAGTTGACTAAACAAACAATTTGGTTTGTTAAAGGAGTAGTTCACTTCCAGAACAAAAATTTGCAGATAATTTACTCACCCCTTTGTCATCCAAGATGTTCATGTCTTTCTTTCTTCGGTCGATAAGAAATTATGTTTCTTGAGGAAAGCATTTCAGAAATTATTTCCATATAGTGGACTTCAATGGTGCCCCCAAGTTTGAACTTCCAAAATGCAGTTTAGATGCAGCTTCAAATGGCTCTAAATGATCCCAGCTGAGGAAGAAGGGTCTTATCTTGCAAAACGATCAGCAATTTTCTAAACAAATTGACAATTTCTATACTTTTTAACCTCAAATGCTCATCTTGTCTAGGTCTGCGTTTTTCTTCCGGTTCAATACGGTCAATACAGTTAAGGTATGTTGAAAAACTCCCATCTCGTTTTCTTCCCCAACTTCAAAATCGTCCTACATCACTGCGGAAGTACCAACCCAGTGTTTACAAAGTGAACATGCAAAGAAGATCAAACGCCCTTTACAAAAAAAAAAAAAAAGGTAAAACACCGATGTAGGATGATTTTGACGTTGAAGAAGAAAACGAGACGGTAGAGATGAGCCAAGATGAGCATTTGAGGTTAAAAAGTATTAAAAGCATTTGAGGTTAAAATGGCTGATCGTTTTGCTAGATAAGCCTCTTCTTCCTCGGCTGGGATCATTTAGAGCCCTTTGAAGCTGCATTTAAACTGCATTTTGGAAGTTCAAACTTGGGGGCACCATTGAAGTCCATTATTTGGAGAACATTCCTGAAATGTTTTCCTCAAGAAACATAATTTCTTATCAACTGAAGAAAGAAAGACATGAACAACTTGGATGACAAGAGGGTGAGTAAATTATCTGTAAATTTTTGTTCTGGAAGTAAACTTCTCCTTTAAACTTAAAAGCTGAGTTTGTACTCAGCTGCCTTAAAATTTTAAGTTGAATTAACTCAATTAGCTAAGCTGTCACTTAGTACAACTTCACATTTCAAGTTGACTAAACTTTTTTGTGTTGACTGAACTTAACATTCTTAAGCTGAATCAACAAACTGTTTTTTACAGTGTGGTTACAATCACCATCCATTTTAATTGCATGGGAAACAGTGGTTCTTACATGCCTCTAAATGTCTTGTTTTGTGTTCCATGAATGACATTCATATGGGCGAGTAAATTATTCCTTCAAACATCCCTGATGAACTCCTGAGGCTCTTTAACAGCCTTTTTACAGGTATGCAGGATAATTTTGTTTGAATGACTTGAACTTTTAATCTTCCTCATGATAGATTGTGCACTAACTCTCTCCTGAATCACTCAAGAGCATACATACAATAAATTCACTCACTTTTTTTTTTTTTTTTTTTACATTTAGAACATGCTAAATCCTTTTAATGACTTGGTTAAGCTTACTGCATAGCCGCAGTTAAGCCAAAGTCCATGGCAACCGTATCTCAGAGAGTCTGGGGAAGACAGAATAGCCTTTTGTGCTGGGAGCTCAAACAGACTGTATTGCACCGGCTCTTTATTCTTTTTCTCTATTGTAAATGAATGGGAGAAAAATCAAATAGTGCGACTAATAAGCCGAATTCAGAACAGGTGCAGGGGGAATGTAGCCCGCAATCACTCAGAGGCTTAGTTAAACAACGCAGAGAGTGTGTGTTTGTGCCTGCCTTCAATTTGCACACAGTACACGTGCCACTAAAGAGTCCATTTTGCATTAGTGTGTAAAATGTATCTGCCAATACTCTGGACGTGCTGAGGGTTTGTCAGTGGGGCATGTTCACCGGTAAATACAAGATGGTGCAATTGCTCTGGGGATTATAGAATGAATAGCTGATCAAAAAATAGATTGGAGTGCTTTACAAAATGAATTACTGTATGTACAATGAATTGTGTCATAGCTGTAAGATGTTGCAATAAGAGTATAATAGTTTAAAATTGACAAGTACAATAGAAAGGAAAACATACTTGCTCACTTCAGTATCCAAATACTGTTGACAGAAAGACACAGAATAATGTGCTTCAAAACCTTTGAGCTGCCCTCTGTCTACCAGCCATATAATTAGTTGTCTTTTATAGCAGCACGCAGCGATATAATGACACACAATGCCATTTATATTTAATGCAGAGCCAGTGACTTCTGGCGTTATGAGTGACAGCAACTGGATTGGATGTGTGTGTGTCCAGCAGCACAACAAAGTTGACAAATGTTTAACCTCAACCAAATAAACAGGGGCTTTTGGAAGCATTACGAGTGAAGTCTCGAGTGCAGACTAGACAGAACAGATAATTTATGGCATGATTTCACAGTTTTATGTCATTTGTCTTCAAACACTGTGTGGATATAATAAACAAGAAACTGTCAGAGCCTCAGTGAGTTTGATTCATACATTGACAGCTTTTGTTGATTATATGTTGGAATGAGCAGCCAAGCACAGATGCAGTCAAAGGTGCTGTATATATAATTTTTTTTTGTTCTGTACTAAAACATAAGAATACCATATGTTTACAGATATTTAGTTCACATACTTGCTTCTCCAAAAATCAATGCTACAGCCTGTGAAATGTGTGTTCTGTGTTGGAATATGCATTTTTCTTTTGCTCTGTGTGACTCTGCCCACTTCATACTGTACCTTTAAAACAGTTTCCTCTGCATAATGTTTAATAGTGAAAAGAAAAATTTATTACATTTGGTTTATGTTTTGAATTTATTTATTTATTTATTAGTATGTTTTTGTATGTGTTTTGCTTTTTGAGCAAATTTAAATTGTATTTTTGTAGATTGTTCATCTGATTATTACACTAGCACTGCTGAAGTTTATATAACAACACTCCAACAACAGAATGTTATTTCTTTATCGACAAGAAAACTAGTCAAATTAAAATTATAATGCTCTCTTAGTTTTCACATCAATATGTGATCATCTGTGATCATGTTTTCTACAGATATGTTCAGAAGTGTAGTCTACCAATAACATTAGCGTGACAGCACAAGGTAAGCCCATGAGCAACTTGAAGTACAGAGACAAGCGGCATGCACGACAGTCGCTGGCATTGTAAACACATCTTAAGGCAGACTCATAATCAAAGTGGAAATTACAAATTACTAGTATGAAATGCTGTACATAGGGATTAATCCTGCATGTCACACAACACAAAAAAAAGGTGGTTGGCTGGTTCAGCTGGTCTTTTTATTGGATTGAGATTTTGGGCACTCAACAGCAGGTCAGGTGGAGAGACCAGATAAATGAAGTTAAACAAACTAAGATCAGCAAACCACCTTATGCTGAATTAAGCTGGGTTGTGCTACAGCATCGCTTGCCACTGATGTGCATATATTTCTGCCGAGGTGTCGTAACAGGAACGAGCACTTGAAAATGAGTGTTACTACCACAATCCCCCCAAAAAGAGCTGAATGCCAGTTATTATAGTGAATGAGATTTCATTTTGCATGCAATCTTTTTTTTCTGTTTTAATTTCTTCGCTTTTCAGCAGAATACTGCAGCTCGACAATAAACCTTTAAGCTTTTATTTTTGCACAAATCTGAATGTCATTACAAAGCTGGTGAAATGTGATTTGGTGTGCTTTATAATCCAAATTCAAAGCACCTGGAAGGTTTTACTATGAACTGAATCAACAAGCTGTGACCTGAAAGTTTTTTTACTATAGATTATGGTTATGAATCATAACTACCTTATACTACTAACAAAAAACTAGTAAGGTAATGACACCTCTGTTTTAACTCTCTGACATGCTCTTTACCATCTCTCTCTCTCTCTCTCTCTCCTTCAGCTTGCTCCCTTTATCAGGGGTCGCCACAGCGGAGTGATCCGCACAGCCGATTTGGCACATGTTTTACGCCGCATGCCCTTCCTGCCGCAACCCAGCCCTGAGAGTGCACTAACTTGTGCGCTCTTTACCATCTGATAATTTAAATTAAATTAATTTAATTTTAATTTAAAAAAAAGTGCTTTTGGTGTTTCACAGTTCGAATCAGATTATATCCACCAATCTCTAAAGTGGCATATGCCTTAAGATATGATATTGTGTGCATATGTCAACAGCATGATGGGCAGCACTTCAGGCCATCATGAACACACCAATCACTGGGTTGCCAGCTCTTACACGTCATCTGTATTGTTGCTAATCACTTATAACAGCTCTCTGCAAGGCTGTGCTTACCCATTTGTCTTCATTACTGTAACTGTGAACAGATCTTGACTGACAAACCAAAGTGCGAGGGTTATGTTGTGTGCACGTGACTAAAGATAAAAGCATGTATTCCACGTGGTAACCTTTTTGTAGAGGTGCCAGAGGGAGAAAAAAAAAAAAAAAAAGAAGAAGCAGTTGAGGAAGATTTATTGCTTCAGGGAGCAGGATATGTTGTTATTGTGATTGTTATCCTCATCATGATCTCATTTCTGACAGCTAAACCCAGTAACCTTTTAATGCATGGTCTCCACTGCAGCGGACAGATCTTTAAAAGCTATGTTCAACCATTCTCTGTGTGATGTTACATCCACACCACCGTGGGCAATAAGCTTTGACCCTTAACCTTAATTCTCTGTGACTGCCCTTGACTGTCTATGACTATGTTCAGCATGGAATACTAACACTGCTAACTGGAAAAAAAAAAAATAAAAAAAAAAAAAAAATAAGCCTCAATATATATTTACACTGCACACTACTTTGTAAAAAGTGAGACAATATTCAAAAGAAAAGACACTGTGCAATAATAAAGTGCAATTAAATTAGTGTCTTTGCAGAACAAAAATAAGTGTCTTCCAGCAGGGACTGGCATTTTCCAGACATGCTAAAATGAATTTTATGTTCTTAACCATTAGCCAAACAAGTGATATGAGTCAGTGGTATTTTAGTGAGATACAGCAATAGTTTGAATCAGTTTTCCTCTTGAATATTTTTATTTTACTTGTTTTAGTAATTTTGGTGTATATTTGTCTTTATTTTCCCCAATAATTTTACTTAGGTTTAGTTTAATTATTAAAGTACATTAAACTAAATGAAAATGAGAAATGTTTCTTTGTCAACAATCTATATATGGCCAAAATATCATAATTCTGTCAGAAAATGCAGAAAATTGCAAATTTTTTGGTATTCACATGCTTATTGTTTTTGTTTGCACTGCACACACACACACACAAAAAAAAAAAAAAAAAACAGAGAAGAAAAGTCAAATGTGATCAAATTTCACACAGAACTCAAAAATGGACTGGACAAATTTATTTGCACCTTGTCAAAACTGTAAGAAATAATTGCTTTTCAAACATGTGATGCTCCTGTAATTTGTATTTAGACAAACCTGTGGCAGGTAACAGGTGTGGGAAATATTGAAAAAGTTGACTCAACCTTTGTGTTGTGTGTCACACTGAGCATGGAGAAAATAAAGAAGTGTAAAGAGTTGTCTGTGGATTTGAGAGAAAAAAAATTGTGGAAAAACATGGACAATCTCACGGCTACAAGTCCATCTCCAGAGATCTTAATGTTCCTGTGTCCACTGTGCGCAATATCACCAAGAGGTTTGAAGCCTGTGGCACTGTAGCTAACCTGCCTGGACGTGGACGGAAGAGCAAAATTAATGAAAAATTACAACAAAGGATTGTTTGAATGGTAGATAAAGAATGCTGATTAACTTCCAAACAAATTCAAGCTGATCTGCAGACACAGGGTACAACAGTGTCAGCTCGCACCAGTTCTGAAATGACCAGTAAAGAGTCCAGATCTGAATCCCATAGAACACCTGTGGAGAGATCTCAAAACAGCAGCTGGGAGAAGACATCCTTCAAATCTGAATGGCCTGGAGCAGTCTGAAAAAGAAGAGTGTACAAAATTCCAGTAGAGAGGTGTAAGAAACTCCTGGTTACAGGAAGTGACTGACCAGCAAATCATTTTGTCCAGTGCATTTTTTGGGCTCTGTGTGGAATCGTATCAGATTTGACTTTTCTTCTCTGTTTTTTTGTGCTGTTCCAATGCAAAAAAAAAAAAAAAAAAAGCATGTGAATACCAAAACAATTTTCTGAGAGAAGGGTTGCATTTTCTGACAGAATTGCAAGGGTGCCAATATTTTTGGTCATGATTGCATATGTGTGTGTGTGTGTGTGTGTGTGTGTGTGTGTGTGTGTGTGTGCGTGCACCTGGTATTTATCACGTTATGGGGACCAAATGTCCCCACAAGGATAGTAATACCAATAAATTTTGACCTTGTGGGGACATTTGTGAGGTCCCCATGAGGAAACAGGCTTATAAATCATGCAGAATGAGTTTTTTTGAGAAAGTAAAAGTGTGCACAGTCTCCTGTGAGGGCTAGGTTTAGGTGTAGGGTAGGTGTAGGGCGATAGAATATAGGGTTTGTACAGTAATAAAACCATTACGCCTATGGAATGTCCCCATAAAACATGTAAACACAACATGTGTGTGTGTGTGTGTGTGTGTGTGTGTGCGTGTGTGTGTGTGTGTGTGTGTGTGTGTGTGTTACATGTCTCCTTGAGTTTCTGTTTATTGGACTGTTCTATTCTTGGTTTCTCCCATTGTCTCCCCCCATTGATCTGTCTACTTTGGTTTAGTCCTTGTTAACGTTATCTGGTTCACCTGTCTGTCATTATTAGTTACCCTTTATAAGTCTGTCCTTGAGTTCATTACCCTGTCGGTCTTTATTGTTGATGTTTAATGTTTCTACGTGTGTGGATATTCCTGCCTGTTCCTGCTTGTGCTACCTGAAGATTATATTAAATATTGTTGCCTGTTATCTCGTCTCTCGTCTCGTTCCGTCCAGCACGCAGCTACACCGTAACAGTGTGTGTGTGTGTTTAAAGTTAACATTTATTTTATTCCATGTAACTTTTTTTTGGGGGGGGGGAGTTTAGTTTTACTTTCGTCAAAATATATTATCAAGTATTGTGTAACATACATTATGTCTTACAACTATGGTGCACTTTCTATTTTATTCATTTTCTCTTAATCAATCTCCTTATAATGCTTCAGATCATCGGTGCATTTCTCTTAAGGATTTAGAAGTACTCTGGAGGACTTCTAAACTGTCCTAGGTTTAGGAGCTTCTTTTAACGTTGAAACGCTTTGTGAATTACTTTTTAAATTAAACATTTTAGTCTAAAATTAGGAGTGACATTCAATATAGCTAGATCTCAATCTGGAGGGTAATTTATATCATCATCATATATTACCATATTATCCAGCACTAAAGTAGAGCAATATTATAGACATACTGTAACAGTCTGACTTTCTGTAGAACTGCTTTAAAACAGTCTGTATTGTGTAAAGCATTATACAAATTAAACAATAACATATACTGCTTAGGCAGTTTAGGTTTATGTAATAGTTTATGTGATTATTAAATACAATGAAAATTATGTGAGGTACGGGGGTTGGACAATGAAACTAAAACACCCGGTTTTAGACCACAATTAATATGGTGTTGGGCCTCCTTTTGCAGCCAGCACAGCATTATTTTGTCTTGGGAATGACAAATACAAGTCCTGCACAGTAGCCAGAGGGATTTTGAGCCATTCTCCTCTTGCAGAACAGTAGCCAGGTCACTACGTGACACTGGTGTGGGAAAACGTTTCCTGACTCGCTCCTCCAAAACACCCCAAAGTGGCTCAGTAATATTCAGTTCTGGTGACTGTGCCATGGGAGATGTTCAACTTCACTTTCATGTTCATCAAACCACTCTGTAACTCTGTGTCTTGCTGTGTGTACTGGTGCATTCCCTTAAGAAAAATACATTTATTCAAGTGTGCTATTAGTATGCTTCTTTTTTTTTAAAGATTTTTTATGGGCTTTTTTATGCCTTTATTTTGACAGGACAGTCTGGAGTAGACAGGAAAGCACTGGGTGAAGAGAGAGGGGAGTGGGATCAGCAAAGGACTACAAGCCAGGAATCAAACTCGGGTCGCCGTGAGCATAATTTTGCTGCATGTTGGCGGACTAACCACGAGGCTATTGGTGCTGACTGTGCTTTGTTTAAGCTAAACATAGGAAAGTATACTTTCAGTCTACTTTTCAAGTACTTCTCAGAAATGTGTTTTACTTCTCAGAGATGTACTTAAAATGACATTTAGGTATACCTGACTTGTACTTAGGAAAAGTCTAAATATATTTAATCTATACTATACTAAGCTTTGAGAATCCATGTTTTCATTGTTATACTGTAGGGGACGCTATTACATGTCTTCTGTACAAGAAAACACAAGAAGAAGAAGAAACTGAAACAACAGATGCTTCCACATGTAATCTAATACGATCATCAGACATTCGAAAAAAAAAAAAAAAAAAAAAAAAAAAAAAAACACACAGCAACAACAACAAAAAACAATAAAACTGTGTAATTTTATGAAGTAAAATGTTAAGCCATGAAGAGGTAATAATGACTGTCAAGCTTTGGTGTGTTCATGGCTTCAGATTATCATTCTGAATCCAGTTTGGTCTTTCCTCTGCATTTTGTTCAAAATATTGTTTATTTATTTATTTATTTATTTATAAATTAATACCTAATAGGGACATAGTAGTATACCTAAAGTATAATGTAAAGTTATACTTGCAGTATAAATCTACTAAACTACCAGTTTACTAAGACTATACTTCAAAGTGTGCTGAAAATGCTAACACAAGTATTTAATTAGTAAACTATCAGTATACCTATACGTTTACTTTTAGCATAGTTTAGTATAGTTTAGTACAAACTAAAGCATAGATAAAAAACTAGTTGTGTACTTAAAGTTTACTACTGTTATACTTTTATATATTAGAAAGTGGGCCAATTCAGTCCCAAGGAGTATTTAAATAGTACACTTACTAGTACACTGACATTTGTATACTTACTACATGAAGTATACTTTGTAATATACTTTAACTTTACTTAAGTATCCACCTTATTTTTTCCCATAAGAGTGGGTGCAGCCATTTGTAATTTTTTTGTGTCTGGCTTCCGGTCCCATCCACTTCCAGCTATTTTCAGCTGCACAAAAAGCTCGTTTTGCTGCTTGATATTTCAAACTGGTGTGTCTTCCCTTACCAAAAAGCAGTATACTTTAAGTTTATTTTATTATGTATACTTAAGTAAAGTTCAAGTATATTTTTAAGCATACTTTATGTAGTAAGTATACAAATATCAGTGTGCTAGTAGTATACTTTTCAGTGTACTACTTTAATACTCCTTGGGACTAAATTGGCCCACTTTCTAGTATATAAAAGTATACTTTTAAGTATGCTTTAAGTATAACAGTAGTACACTTTGAGTACACAACTAGTTTACATCTGTTTTCAGTTTGTACTGCAAGTATACTAAAAGTGAACTAATAGGTATACTGATAGTTTACTAATTAAATATTTTTTATGCATTTTTAGTACACTTTGAAGTATAGTCTCAGTAAACTACAAGATTAGTAGTTTTATACTGTAAGTATACTCGTAAGGTTTCTTTAAGTGAACTTTATATCATGCTTTAAGTATACTACTATGTCCCTATTTAGGTATTAATTTGTATATATTTTGTTATATGAATCTGAACATACAAAACATTATGAATAACTTAATCTAATATGTAGACAACGTGTTTGTTTGTAAAGCATTTTATAAAATTAAGATATCCAACAAATGGATATAAGTGGTTGAAAGTATCTAGCCCTCAAAACTAGATACACAAACCTCAAGAACGGTGGCAATCAGCAAATATTAAAAAGATGAGATCTTTACATCATAGTACAAGAAATAACTAACAATAATGACAAAACAACAACAAAAAAGTTTAAATGAAGTCAGCAAACAGCAAAACAATAATCCTATAACAGTAACTGGATAATTTATTCATGCTGCAATGCATGCTGGGAACTTACAAAGCCTTAAAATTTCAACAATATGAAATTCTTTGCTCAGACAACTGTGTTTGACTAGTTGGGACAACGTTTGTGTCATTTTGTTGGTCTGACAAGGGTTTTTAGTTTCAAAAAAATAGCATTTTTTTAGTATTTGAGACAAAATGTGAAATGAAAACACAGATTTTGTACAAGTATACTCAAATATATTTAGACTTTTTCTAAGTATAAGTCAAAGTATACTTAAATGTAATTTTAAGTATATTTCTGATAAGTATATAAAGCACATTTCTGAGAAGTACATAAAAAGTAGACTGAAAGTATACTTTCCTATTTTTAGTTTAAAAGATTTATCCTAATAGCACACTTGAATAAAATTCTTTTTCGTAAGGGTTACCATATTATTTTAATGTATTATCTTAATTATGAACACACTGGTTTGTAGTGCAAACTCTTTTACCGTTTACTGCACTTCAGTATTCTTCTCGTTATTCCCCTATAGCGGATTATGAACCGGACGTCTAACACATTACCAGAAAACAGCTTACTTCCGCACTGAAAAATAAAGTGGATACGTGAAATAAACTTGAAGTATACTTATTTTTGGTAAGGGTTATCATCCTGTTACACTGCACCAACTTCAGGGTACAATGTTTGAACCATAGTCAACCTTTACACTCTGCTCTTACTGGTGTAATGTACAATCAGTGAAGACTGGCCACCAGGCTGGGCAAATATAGCCGTGAAACCTGTAACACTATATTGGCCAGTGTTTCAGTTTCATTGTCCAACCGCTGTATATGTGATTAATATGGTGTATATAGCACTAATATTTCACAGTCTTACTGTTTTTACTGCAAGTTTTGACTAAATCAATGCAGCCAGAGTCCAAATATTTGAACAGGGGAATGGTAGAATACCTAATGGAATAGTACCTAACTGGAATGTGCTGAGCATCTAGACTCAAAGTGGTAGAGTATCAACTGCACTCTTTTATTGCAGTTGGCAAATGTGTTACACTCTCTTTTCACACATACAGAAATTGGGAATGATTGCTTTAAAGTAAAAAGAAACATAATTTTTTTTTTTTTCTCCTTCTGCTGCTGTGATTTAGTAAATCATGCATCAGTGGCTTAATTTCCTGTCCACATCACTGAGCCAAAATGGACCCTGCCTGAAGTGCAGTATCTTCACAAAGACATTTGGATTTCTTTAGAAAGTCGTTTGACCCTTTTTCAGGCAGGTATTGAAGGTGGCATTGAAACCTGCACACCCACCATGTGAGGGGCTTAGATGGGGGCAAATACTGAGCGTTTTTCTTTTAGCTGAGGTTATACTGAGGTTTTTCTTTTAGCCGTACAGACAGCAGATCTTTGTTTAGGCTTTCACTGCTGGATTACCCAAGTCTGTGCACAAGGGAGGCCATGTGTTGTACTTTAATGAGAAATGTGAGTGTTTTTGCTCATGATTTGCATGGCAGTGTCAAAATTTTCAAGGTTTATAAAAATTCATTTTTGAAATTTGACAGAGGCAAAGATGGATGGATTGTATGGCCTTCATTGTCAAAAACCATGAACAAAACCACACAAAGTAAAATACTTTACAACAGACATCATGTCTGGTTGCATAAAATGCTTAGACTATACAAGTTAGTCATCTATTATTTTATTTTATTTTATTATATCATATTTCCATGGAATCCCATTTCTACCACTGAATAAAATAAATAAAATAGGTAATTGGAACTTTCTTATCTCACTTTTTTTTTTTTTTTTTTTTTTTTTTTAAATTGTGTGAGAAAGTCACAATTGCATGTTATAAAATCAGAATTGTGACCTATAAACTAACAATTCTGAGAGAAAAAGTCAGTGTTTTTACCTCAGAACTAGACTAGACAGTTGTGAGTTTATATCGCACACTTGTAAGAAAAGAA
Source organism: Cirrhinus mrigala (assembly GCA_036247105.1). Taxonomy (NCBI): domain Eukaryota; kingdom Metazoa; phylum Chordata; class Actinopteri; order Cypriniformes; family Cyprinidae; genus Cirrhinus; species Cirrhinus mrigala. The sequence goes on along the minus strand of CM070025.1, from coordinate 8,687,586 downwards.
GTCAAAATTGTGAGTTTATTTCTTGCAAATCTGATTTTATTTCTCTCAATAATGATTTTATTTTCTGCAATTTTGACTTTCTAACTCATAATTGTGTTTGTCACTTTTTAACATTTATTTATTATTGCTTAAAGGAGAAATCCACTTCCAAAACAAAGATTAACATATAATGTACTCACACCCTTGTCATCCAAGATGTTTGTGTCTTTCTTTCTTCAGTCGTAAAGAAACTATGTTTTTTGAGGAAAACATTTCAGGATTTTTCTCCATATAATGGACTGATATGGTGCCCCGATTTTGAACTTCCAAAATGCAGTTTAAATGCGGCTTCAAACGATCCTAAATGCGGTTGTAAACATGTCCAGCCGAGGAAGAAGGGTCTTATCTAGCGAAACGATTGGTTATTTTCATTTAAAAAATACAATTTAAATACTTTTTAATCTCAAACACTAGTCTTGTCTCGACATACAGTTAGGGCATGTTGAAAAACTCCAATCATATTTTCTCCCTCAACTTCAAAAATCGTTTCAAAGTCATCCTACATCACTGCAGAAGTAAACGAAAGTGAACATGCAAAGAAGATCAAACACCCTTAACAAAAAGGTAAAACAGTGGTATAGGACGATTTTGAAGTTGAGAGAGAACATGAGATGAGAGTTACCCTATACCCTAACTGTCATGAACCGGAACAAAAACAGTCCAGGCAGAGTAAGACGAGCGTTTGACATTAAAAAGTATATAAATTGTATTATTTTTATGAAAATAACTGATCGTTTCACTAGATAAGTTCGGCTGGTGTTATTCTCGGCTGGACTCATTTACAACCGCATTTGGGATCGTTTGAAGCTGCATTTAAACTGCTTTTTGGAAGTTCAAAATCGGGGCGCCATAGCAGTCCATTTTATGGAGAAAAATGCTGAAATGTTTTCCTCAAAAAACATAATTTCTTTACGAATGAAGAAAGAAAGACATAAACATCCTGGCAAGGGTGTAGTAAATTTCACTTTTGCCAACTTAGGAACGCCAATTAATGTAGTGAATTTTGCTTTCACCAACCTAGGGAGGTAAAATAGAGTAGTGATGGGTACTCATGTCACAGCTGACGTTATGATTCTTGGATCACGCGTCAGTTAGGGTGTGGTTATGAGTACATCACATAAAAAAGATTGGTGGGATCTGTAACTTGTAGAACCTCTTCTGTATTATCAACACAAGGAAGACACAAGTTGTAATAAAATAAATTTTATTAACAAAAGATAGACAAGAGTAATCAACAGCTACTAAATGAATACCATGAATGAAGAATGAATAAAGTGCATAAGATGCATAAAATGCAAGTGATTATGTTGGGTGTTGCTATGTCAGAGCTATGTTATCTGGAAAGATAAACTGTTGCTACTCTGAAACAAGTAAGTTGAATAACCTTACTATGCATCAAACAAATATGTGTAAGATTTGCTATCAACTGCAATCAGCTATATAATATGTAATGTAAATTAGAAAATCATATGCTGATAATATACAACAATGCCAAGGTCTCTGGAAGAGGTTTGGAAGTGATATTTACGTTCGCTGTGGTTGAGTGAGCAGTCCGGTGGCGGTGACTTCTTCCATTGGTTGCGCTGGTGGCAGTACAGTGGGGAAAGGAGCAGGAATCCGTTTCGACAGCCTTGAAGATGAAGCGCTGTAGGATGCTGATCTCCTGAAGCACCAAAGGGTCCTAAGATCTGGAACATGCAGATGTGGCCCTGGAGTAGGTGCTGAAGGTCCTTAGCTTGGAACACGCAAGCAAAAGTACCTAAAGTGAAAGTTTGCTAGCCGGAGCTTAACCTTGTTGCAAATGTCTGTGTGTCTTCTGCCTCTCTGGGCTAGAGACTCAGAACTTGGTCAATCCGCTTTGTCTCTCTAGGATAGAGACTCAGGATGCTGCATCTGTTGTTGTCTCACTGGACGAAGACTCTGAACATAGAGTATCTCTTTCCTCGCAGGCTGGAGGCTCAGAACGTGGTCGTATCTGTTGCTGCCTCAAAAGCTGGAGACTCAGACTTGTTATCTGTTGTTGTCTCACCCTTGTGGGTCACAGACTCAAAACTGGTTGTTCTGTTGGTGTCTCTTCCCCTATGGGACTCAGACTCAGAACGAAAGCGATCTGTTGCAGTCCTTTCCCTTTAACGGGCGGCAGACTCAGAACGAAGGTTCTTTGACAGACCGCAGACTCAGAACGTTGGTGTTTCTGTTAACGTCCACTGGACATGCCGGAGCCTCAGAACTTTGTTGATCTGCTATCGTCTCACCGGATGGGAGACTCAGAACGAAGGTGATCTGTTTTTGTCTCTTCCCTCACATAACTGAGACTCAGAACGGAGGTTGTCCTGTTAGTGTCACTTCTTTACAAGTAGCAGACTCAGAACGGAAGTGTCTTTTGAAAGGGTACGTTTATCCCTTTCCGATGAGGAGGAGATTGCAATTTGGTGCTTCTCCATTTCCATGCTGTGATTGGCTGGTTCCATCAGAGTGGGGGGACATGTGTTGGCCCACCCTTCTTTCCTCCTGTGGAATTTATTTGCATAGTCCATACACAAAGCTAGAAAACTGTTTTACCGGTGCATTTCTCACTTCTCAAACCATAACCAGAATCCATTTGGCAATGTTATGAATGCATTAAGTCCAAACATGATGGGAAAAGACTGAACTGTCATGCATGCATTCATTTGTCCATTAATAGCTAAGTTTGTGTAAGAGGTTGCACTACACGTTGCTGTCACAAGGAATACTTATTTCTCTGAATAAGTATAAGATGTGTGTGTTGTAATGTGCATCAGTTTTAAGGTTTGGAAACCTAGTTATGAATGGATATGGATCTCCATGATCTCTCTTAATTTCACCCACTGCTGCTGCATCTGGAGGTCCTAAGAAATTTTTTATGGTCGGTCACAGGCCAAACCCTTAGGAATCAGTCTCAAGGTGGGTGAAGGGCACAAACTGCATTTTGACCAATAGGAAGTTCTGTCCTTCCTGGGGTTTGTACCAAAGGTCTTCTTGTTGCCCTCTAAGAGATGTCTGGCTGCTGTCCTGGCATCTTTATCTGATGGCGTTGGACAGTTTTCTTATATTAGTTCACCAAGATCCAATCAAAATGTAGCAAACCTCTGTCCAGTATTGCGGTCAGGGAGGGTCCCTGCCATAAACTGGGCCTTTGAATGTGCTGTCCACTACAAGGGGGTGAGTACATTATATGTGAATCTTTGTTTTGGAAGTGGACTTCTCCCTTAATAATGTTTACAAATTGTTCAGTACTTTGGTACAACACTTATTGTTTTAAAATGTACTTTATAAATAAACATGAACTTGAACCTGAACTTGCAAAAAAGAAACACACAGTTGAGTGTTGAGTTGAGTTTATTTCTTACTGTTGTGGTTTTATATTTCGCAATTAGTCACATAAAAAATTTTGATTGACCTAATTTGAGTAGGAAAAAATAAGACTGATTACCTCTTGGCTAAATACTAGTTGGACAGACCAGTTCTTAGGAAAAAGTCTTGGGTTAAGCAACTGGCTACAGGTTTGGTATTTTGTTGAGTAACCGTTTGATGTCTGAAGCAAAATCTAATGTTGTGAAGCAAAACCAATTGAGATCTGGTGCCCAAATGGTTGTCATAGTGAATTAGCGAGTGGAATTAGCAATTGGATTGCAATTTCTTAACCCATTTACTTCATGGTAAAAATTCTCCTTGAGGAAGCCTTTGATTGGGTGTGGAAGTCTCGCTAATATCACCTGTCAGGATGCAATGCTTCTAGCACTTCATTCCACATGAGAACATGTGTTGATAGAGATATAACAACCGAGCTGCACTGCATCCAAATGAAGGGCTTTTATATGGCTTGTTTTTCAGCGCAGGTGACAAGGTCAGGTGATTGCAAAGCAGAGTCTTTAAAGTACCCCTGATACCCGAGGTGGATCAATCACAGTAATTTAAGTGCGGGGAGGTGTGATAATGTTTGAAGAAACCATTATGAGTGAAAGATTAAAGAACATCCCTATTCACCGCAGCCTCCTGGCTTTGGCTAAACACCCTCTGGAGACAGACCACAGATATGGAACTATTACCTTACACATGGGAAATGGGAAGAATGGATGAGACACGGGGAGAAGTTTAATGACGATAGCCAAGAGATGAATGTCAGAACATAAATAAGGTGAAGATTTAACGTCTGACACCAGAATCAGAGAGGTTCCATTATAAACTGAAATTGGATCTTTTATAGGACGGCATAAGAATCCAATTTAGGGGTTATGCGCGTTAACGCTATAGATGGCTTTGTTAAGTAGCGCTAGATGGGCTCACCCTCAGTGGAGATGCATCCGCTTCATTTAAAATCGCATAGCAAGCACACAGTGACTCATACCGTTGGCTGGTGTTTTGTGTATCAGGCTTGGCAGGTGGCTTATGTTTGATAAGCTTTTGCTATTCGAATACAAATGGGCAGATTTAAGGGGCCAGGGAAGTTGATCTTGGACTGTGACTGTGAAACGCTTGATGCATTTGGCCCCTGATTTATTGGTTCATGTTTAAAGAGACCCTACGTCTCAAATGTGATTTCTGGTATTTGTGTGAACTTGAATGCAACAAAGTGAAAATGCACAGACTTATTTCCAGAAGCGTGTTCTGTTATTCATAAACATGTGTTTCTACTTTGCTTAGTTCCACAGTTTCAGTCAGGTCTACAGGCACATCAGAGAGTCAGATTTATAGTTTGAATTTTTTGTCATCATTTACTCACTCTCACATTGTTCCAAACTGGTCGTTCCAGCTGCACTTGTTTAGTGTGAACAAAGCCTGAAAAGCTCATGTTATCCTGTATGATCTGAGATCCAAAAATCATCTAAAAACTGACCTGAAACTGACCTTTTGTACACTGTAAAATGTAATAAGTTGACCTTACTTTAAAAAGTTAGGAAACCAAGTGAAATAGGAATAGTATGTTGTACTGACAAATGCTTAGTTACTATAGTTTACTTACACAAAAGTTCTAGTCACTAAAAAAATAACTGTAGGGGGTACTTGATTCTTTACTTTAGGTTTACTTATGAATTAGTATAGCTACTCGCTGACTGCATTGCGGCATGAATAAATTATGCAATTGTTTGTTGTTTTTATTTGCCAATTTCATTTGCTGTCTTGTCTCAGTAGTGGCACAAAAAAAAAAAAAAAAAAAAAAAAAAAAGCAAATAAAATGGTTATTGTTACTTTAAGGTCCATGCGATTGGTCCAACGGAGATATCCAAAGGTGGATGAAGGTTTCTTGCGTGTTTGTTTTTTTCAGCGCGCAAAGTTATTAATTTTAGATTCAATTTTAGACTCCATTTTATGATCTAATCTCACTCCATTTTGTTAAGACCTTGCATTTGGGTTAGAATGGCAATTATTATTGATTACCTATATCGACGTCTGGTTGTTTATTCTTTAATATTATTGTACTTGCGATACAACATAATCTACTTGTAATGTGGTAGTCAAGACAACTGAGGTGTGGATCCAAGTGCAGGGCTTTATTAACAAACGTAGTCAAAACAGGCAGGGTCAGCAACAGCAAACAGAAACATCAAAGATAATCCAAAGGGTAGTCCAAAAAACAAGCAGAGGTCAGGGCAGGCAGCAATCAATCACAAAAAAACAGATAACAGTCCAAGATCTAAGCACAAAGGCAAGGCAAGAAAACTTGGAACAAGGGAAACAAGGGAAAACACAGGCTAACAAGGAACACGCTACAGGCTAAACAACAATCAGCGAACTTGGAGAGTGAGCCTGCATCCCAATGTGCATACTATCCATCCTAAATTCTACGTAACAGTAGTAATTTTCAATACTATTTAGGGCAGATAGGGTGGATAGTATGCACATTGGGATGCAGGGTGAGTGAGCAACTTACATACTAGACAGGGAGCACACATGACAAAACAAGCCAATGAGAAGAAAACACATGCAACCAAGGAACCAATCAGGACATGACACATGCAATTGAGGAACCAATCAGAATATAACACACAGACAAGGGTGACACATGACCAGATCGCATGAATGACAAAGAACACTTGGGAAATTGAGTCCAAAAAATGATAGCAAGAATCAAATGTAACAATTTATTATCAGTCAGGTAAATATGTATTATGCCAATAACACAGCCAATTCAAAGATATCAAATCAATACAAGACATCAAAATCTCAAAGACAAATCTAAGAGTAAAAGATGCATACCTGATTTTAGAAATTTACATAGTACAAAGTACGAACACACTTCGTACCATGGGCTCATTCTGACTACAGAAAAGTGCCCTGATCTTCTTGCTACACTTCTTTAAGTACTTCAGACCCAGACAGACATCTCCCGAAATGGAGACAGGAACTAACAATTTGAATTTGCATTGATCAAGTCCTAGACTTGATCGTTTGCACCTTTCGGGGACAGATGGTAATTTCCATGAAAGACACTGGGAAATAGTACACCCTCAACAGTGAGAAAAATATCTCTCTTAGGATCTGTTTACCTTTTAGTTTACTTTTTGTGAGAATGAGGCCATTGTACCAGACACATAGTGACAGTTCAAATGATACCAAACATGAATATGGATATCACTTGTATTCATATAGAACATTATATTATGCTATTGACCATTCTAAGTGAGCTGAATGAGAGGAAATGTGTGAGGGGAAGTGGATGGAAGGAATAGGTGAAAAGGGACTTTTCTCACATCTTCTCTCAGTGAGATGTGGAAACAAATGTCTGTATTTTAATACACTGTGTGTTTATTGTCCATCTCAGAAGATCAAAGTGTCTGAGGTTCTGTAAACCTTACATCACAGTTAATAAAATTAAATAAAATTGAGTTGTTACCATTGTTGTGATACATGTTCTGAATGTAAAAGATCATTAATTAACATTAAAACTACACTAGCTAATGATTTAATTAGAATACAAGTCACCTTCTAAAAGCAGTTTATTTATGATGTTTCTTTCCTTGAAATTGAGTAACTCTGATTTCATGTTGCATTGTTACATGAATAGGAAGAAAACTATGGTAATATAAATGAAGTTCCAAACGTAGGTTTGGGAGGAGCCTAACCATTCAGTCCTGTCAATCATCATTACGAGCCTATATAAGCAGCTCTCACTGCACCGTCCCAGCCTCAGTTTTTCGGGCATCCCTCCACCTCCCCTATTTATGTTATTCTCCCTCTAGGTATTATCGCAATGGGGGGGGTCGAACTCTGTGCTCAAGCCGAGCCTCGGGTTCGAGCCTCCATTAAGGACAGTAAGCCAAGTTTCTTTACCATTGCCCATCAGGACTGGATGGGCAGGCGAACTCGTGAAACAAAGTTCAAAGTGCCCAACCAAAAGGAACACTATTCACTATAATAGTGAGAGAGAGAGGAAAAAAAAAAAATAATAAAATAAATATATATATATATATATATATATATATATATATTTTTTTTTTTTTTTTTCTTCAAAAATAGATTTAATTCTACCTCATTTCTAAATGATTCGTAAATGATTCGTGTGAAGCAGCTCTAAGAATCAGTCTCTCTAAACCCCTCCTTTCCGTGAGCCCTCACTGCTGTGATTGGTCAGATGGCACAGTCCTTTATGACTGGTTTACCGCGTATAACGCGTGTCAAAAACGAAACGCCTATTGCCATAACTGAATGACAGCCCTGGATGCTTGTTAATACATAGAAAAGATGGCATCGATTTTACCTTAACAATTCGAGCCGGAGTCTTAAGATGAAACGGCTGATCGACAAGTTAGCACGGACTACCTTGGAAAGTGCTCGCAATTTGCTTATGTAAGGGAACCGGGTACACCTCTATGTTGTAAACTTCAACACTGTATAATGCATTAAGGCAGTTTTAACACCGAACACGGAAAGCGCTGCGCTGGCTGCTGGGATCAGTGCAGCCCTTCAGAACAGCAAAAGTTCAACTCATTTGAACCATGAGTGGTGCACTCTGGTGGTGCACTCCGCGGCGCCTTTGCTTTGGTTGATGCAGAAACAAGCCGTCCTCGCACAGCGCAAGCAATTGAAATGAATGGGTTTCGTAGCGCAGTGCTTTCCGCATTCGGTGTGAAAGCTGCTTCGTTCGCCTTCCTTTATCATTACTCCAACTAATGAGACAGACAGAAATTCAAGCTGCATCAATCACAAATTTTTAGACTACAGTGGGCCCACAGCTGAGCAACAGAACTACAGAAGCGTGAGTTAGCTGGTTAGCAAGACATGTGCAGGGTTGTTACACAACATAACATACACAACTACGTATTTTGAACGTTCGCTAGAAAATACAATCTTTGTAGATTAATCTTTCGGATGAATATAAAACAGGATACAGCAGCTTCTCGACATGAGGTAAACCACATGGACATTTTACTGTTTGTGGGCGGGCAAGTTGCTTGCGAGGTTGAACGTGGGCGGACATTATGCAAATGTGTTACTTCGTGACGTATAGCCGTAACAGAAAAATATTTGATTTTCTGACGACTCGTTCAGGCGATTGTGAGCCGACTCTTTTTTTGATAGACAATAACTGTATTTATCGTGCACTGTCGGCTTCACAACTTTGCAGATAGTTTATGTCTGCATACAGCTACATGACACACTGCATGAAAGGACATATTTAAAAAGGCGTAGGAGCCCTTTAAGAATTGACCCACCTCAAAAACTTTCTTTTCTTCTTCTTCTGTGCAGCATATTAGTGCACAGCTTCCTCTTACTGGTTTATTAATGCCATTGGTTCCTTTGTGGCTACTTGAACATTTTAAGTAAGCGTCACTCAAAGCAGTAAGTAAATTGTTTTATTTGCCTTGAAAGTAGCTGTAACTTGATAAAACCTAGCAAGTATAGCAATGGTACCTTACCAAGGTAAACTACTGGATTTTACAGTGTATACAGTTCTTGTGTAACAAATTTGCTTTTATGTGATTAATAATTTAGAAATAGTACATAATCTTAAATATGCCTTCTTCATTTTACACTACAGCTTTTTTGTAAAGTCAAATCAATTGAAATTTCAAAGCACATATTTTAAATGTAGTTTTAGACTGCAACGTTCACTTTGGAGGCTTCAATTTCAGATGACAAATGATGACATTAGATGCGGGAAAAGTATATAAAATGATGCGTGATCTCATATTGTTGTTGTTTTCCCCCCTCATCAGTTTAATTTTAACAGTCTTTCTGGGTGATGATTTATTTAAACAAAATGCATTATGAGTGATTCTCATAACAAACGAGTTGATGAGTTGAGCTGAGCTGAGTTGAGTTGAAATGAGTGGCTGTTTGGCAAGATGTACTGAAGAAATAAATGAAGCACAGAATCATGCTTGTGGGAATCTTTCTTCACAGTTACTCTTATGAGAAAAACACTTTTTATAATGTGCTGTTTTGTCTCCTGATACTGCATAACAACCCGACTCTCTCTCTCTGACCTTGTGTTAGCCTTCTAACACTCAACGTTTTTCATTGCTGTTCCCGACACAATTACTTCAACACTCCTGTGAGGTTTTTTATAGGTAAAAAAGAGAGAGAGAGACAATTAAAATTATGATAAATTCTTCACATGGCATGTATAATACAACGATAATTCTGCCATGCATAAATACATCATAAATCTGATGCAAATATGTCTTTGACAGTGTTTATCTGTATGATTCACGGTCTTGAAGGACACAAACTGGTAACACTTATAACACACTAGTGGATCTTATGAAATCTGTCGAGAAAATGTCTGTTTATCTTTAAAATAATTAAACAACAGTTTTGGGGAAAGTTACCTTTAAAAGTAATGCATTACAATATTGTGTTACTCTCTAAAAAGTAACTAAATACATTACTTAGTTACTTTTTCTCATCTAAGCTGGGCTTGCATGTTTGTTTTTAATATAAAAAATGCTCTATTTTTGAGAAATGTAAAAGCCCTTCCACACCAAAAGTGAAATGTATAAACCTCAGGCTGAGGGAAATGTAAATTCATATCTGTGCAGTCGAGGGCGCAGCTCAAACAAGTCTTTCAGCTGTGCCGCCATTCTGGACTGCATGGAGAATAGGACGCAGGAGAAGAAAGTTCAACCCTGCAAACACAAATGTTATGTTTATCCAAAGTCATTTTTGCTTAAGAGTATGGTTGAACTGGATCATCACTGACACTGGTTAATATGGAGAATAACTGTGTTATTTAACATTTAATTATTGCAGGTTTGTGTCATATTCTAAGTGTATTTCTTTCTTCCAGCTGATTGTAATTTTTGTATTGTTTTATCCTTTGTGACATGCGACAAAGTATCATGCTTACATGGTGAGGTTTCACATTATCGCTGCTTGATGGACACATCTAAATTAAACATTAATCTTTCAGGATCAGTACTAATTGTGTGCAATATGCACCACTGTTTTCCTGTAGCTGGTCCCCAAGCACAGATAAATATTACAGTTATGAGTTCCTGATGAGGTTTGGGAGCATTGTGCTTGTTCTTACGTGTCCCGTACGGCACAAAACTCATAAAAACACACAGGGAGACAAAAAGATTACACACACCACGCATTCACTCAATGAAACCCCAGAGAGAGATGATCTATAGGTTACCTGCACAGCAGTTTCACATTACATGCCTTCCTCATGTTTGCCGAAGCGAGGTGAGTTTCTCAGATGCTTGCTTTATTTTCTCTCTCTGAGATGAAGCAGAGGGGCTGGAAGACGCAGGCTGGCGAACAGCGTGTCAGTCGCACCCCTGGGCTGTTAGTTGGCTCATCAAAACAATGTGTGCAGGAAGGAAAAGGGTAAAATCTGCACATCCTCAATTGCAAATAAAGAGTAGAGGACAGCTGAGTGGGTGTGAGATGGGGGTGGCGAGGAACATTTCTCCACAGGCTGATTCATACTGGTCACTGGTAAGTGTTCACTTCCATTTTACACAGTCTGTTGATGGGCTGGCACGCTGCTTTAGCCTCCCCAAAACTGCAGCCGCACTTCCTGCGAGATGTGCTAATGTGACTATTTACATGTTATGTGACAATTGGTTACAGTGTCCCACATACATAAATGCATTTAAGAAAAACAGCATGGAGTGAAATTCAAACTGAGATGTTGTATAATCTGTACCACTGAGTCTTCCGGGCTTAATAGGCAGAGGTCATGTTAACCGAAAATTCTTTTTCGGTTAACCGAAATTCTGAAGGCCGTCTGTCAATTTTGACAGATTACACTGAAGGTAAATTGTACCTGTAATTCCCATCCCTGTCCAGTTGGTGCGCTCCAGTGTGGCAGCAGAGACAAAAACAAAACAAAACTATAACAAATGTTTTCCTATGTGTTTGATTTAAGCACAGACAAGTACACAGAAGCTACAACGATCTATCACGCCACATTAGAAAGTGCCAAAACGATATTTATTGCTTGAATTTCCTAAGGAAACTGACAGAATTTGAAATCATTTCATATCAATTTGAGACATTTCATATCAAAAGTAACACAGAGCCTAGCCTATTGCTATTTAATGGAAGGAAGACGCACTATGTACTGTCCATTCATCAACTGAAAACAGCATAGACCAAGATATCAGTTGTGATTTAAGAATCGATATTGGTTTATTAAAATGAGAATGTATTAAAATCGAGAAATCACTTTTTTTTTTTTTTTTTTTTACCCAGCCATAGCGTATTTTTTAAACACTGCGCTGTCATCCTGGAAGTTCATGACTAAAAATGAAAATGTGAACAAAAATAAAAGCAATTAAATGTGTTATTCTAATTTAAATATGAAAATTAAAATGACGGGTAATAATAGATTATGACGGAATTTTTACGAACCTGTCCGTCAAAATGACGGACAATGTCGAGTTTAGCGCAACCTTTGGTTGGGAGTAACAGGTTAGATTTAAAATCACTTATTATTTAAAAGAAGTAATGTATGGCACAAAACTTTATGTTTCAGCAATTAGATATTTTTTTCCCTCCAGGACAGTATGACATATCGGCAAACACCACGAGAATCAGAGGTAAGTGATATGAATCAACCAGTTTATTGACAGGAAGCAGATGTAAACAAAGCGGCAATCCAATGGTGAGTATGTGAGCAATGGAATAGGTTCAGATTTCTTATCTGTGTCTTGATAATGTCCTTGTATTTCAGGTAATCTGAGGAACAGAGGATCGCGGGAGCATACAGGTAAAGAGTCAGGTATAGCTAGGCTAACTGTAGACCAGATGCTGCACAAGGGTGACTGAGCACGTTATATAGGGGTGGTAATGAACCTGCGTAGGTGTGGGTGATTAGAAGTCAGGTGACTGGGAACAGGTGAGTATTGGGGACGGAGACTGTGGTGACAGCAGAGGTGGTGGTGTAGACTGATGGTGCGTTCAAGTCATGTCGATATATTGTATTTACGAGTTGAATGCACATGAACGGCACCACAAAATTGTTATTGTGATTGGGAAATCCAAAATTTTCTTTAAGCCCAGAGTTTCCGAGTTGGGGGCGTGTCAGAGAAAAAAATGTGTCGGATGCAATATCGAAAGACAATAGATATGCAGCATCTGGATTTATGGTAAATTTGTTGAAATTAATACAATTATTATTATTATTATTATTCTTTTGTAATGTACAATAAAACTATATAAGTTACACATACAAAATATTATAATATATAAAATATTATAATATATAATTACCATAGAATATAATGGTGCAGTTTACATCACCCTTATAAATTGAATAAAAACAGAAAAAAAGCAAAAACACAATGATGCATATTTTTATTAATTCATTCAGTTTAAAAAAAAATTGTTGAATTTTATGTAGAAAAGGTAAATCGTCATCTTGTTCCGACCAAAGTGACCCAACTTGAATGAAGCATGAGAGTCCACGACAGACTTTAAATGGAGAGCAAATGCCACAATACTCTTGCTTAGAGGGATAGTTTACCCAGAAATGAAAATGTTTTCATCATTTACTCATTTAGTAATAATTTTTGTTCCAAACCTGTATGGGTTTTCTTTTGCTGAACACAAAAGAAAATATTTTCAACCAACAGTTGCTAGTAGCAAGTGTTGAGGAAAATGTATTTTTAAAAGTAATGCATTACAATATTGTGTTACTCCCTAAAAAGTAACTAATTTTGTTATGTAGTTACTATTTATGTAAAGTAATGCGTAAAACTTCTATTTTGGCAAATGCAAAAGCACTTTCACACCAAAAATGAAATTAATAACCATCAGGTTGAAGGACATGTGAATTCACTTTGTACATTCTGGATTACATGACTCTAATAGGATAGGATGCAGGAGAAGAAAGTTCAACACTCTTCACCAATTAAAAAAAAAAAAAAAAAAAAAAAAAAAAAAAGGTTGCTTATTAATATGGTTGAATTGGATTATTGAAGGTCAGCAACAAAGAAATTGGTTAATAAAATGGGATTAAATGCATAATAGATACATCTGATATATAACATTTAATTATTGAGAGTTTGAATCATATTCTGAGTTTGCATTTCACTGCATCTGCTTATCTCTCAAGTGAGATGAGTAAATGCATGTTGGTATTTAGTCTTTAAATTTAGTAACATCATGTTAACACTGTTAGTCAGAAAATGGAAAAGCAAAGTACTTATTTCAAAAAGTAACTCAGATATTTTCTTGTAAATAAAAAAAAAAATAAATAATGTGTTACTTTACTAATTACTTGAAAAATGTAATCTGATTACGTAACCCACACTGCTTGTAATGCATTACCCCCAACACTGTTGGTAGCCATTGACGTCCATAGAAGTACTATGGAAAAAATACTGTGAGGTCAGTGGCTACCAGAAACTGTTCAGTTATGAACATTCTTCAAAATATTTCCTTTGTGTTCAAAAGAAGACATAAATTCACACAGGTTTGAAGCAACATGAGAGTAAGTAATGACAGAATGAACTCTTCTTTTAAGTCTTGCACTCCTCAAACTTTCCCCTGAGAAAAAAAAAAAAAAAAACACTAAGGGCCCTATTTTAACGATCTAAGCACATTTATTTATAAATAAATAAATAAAATATTGCCCATTGACTTTAGACCAGGTTTCAGTTGGTCAATGGTGCAGTCTATTTCAGTTGCCTCAAAATAGCAATGCGCCAACAATGCGCCTGAACACACCTCGTTTTCAGACCAGTACGTCCGTGAGCACGCAAATGGGCGCAAATGCATTTGCTATTTAAACAACGTGGTGCAGGTCATGAAAATTATAACTGCATCGGGCTGAAGCTAGCAATAAACACTTGCATCGCGCCTGGTGCCGCATTGCAGCGAGTGCATGATAGGGCCCATAATCTCTGAAGAAAAATGTACTAGTTTCACAACAATGTCTCAAAGTGTACTCAGATTTGCAAAGATATCACAGTCTGCAATCAAAGGTTGTAGATTTCATTACAAACTCTAAATATTTCTCATCAAGCTCTTCTAAGAGCAAATGATTTGAGCTATTACGTCTGATTTATTTTTATAGCTTTATTTTATAGCTAATTATAAAATGTTAATTGAAGTCGCTTCATTTGGGTGACAAGTATGCATGTGTGCTTGCAGATCAGCTTGAGGTTTAACTGTGACAGATGCTATATTTACTTGTTTTTTTGAGTTTTTTTTTTTGTTTTTGTTTTTTTTTTGCTCACATTACACTAAATTCATAACACTTAGAAAAGAAGAAATGGAATAAGAAAATAGTACCCGGGCAAAAAAAAAAACAAAACAATTTAAACGCAATTAAGATAGCAAACCATCTTGCTGTTAATTTCTAGTTTCATATAATGTAAATACTAAAGGTGGCAGTTCGTGGTAGACTTTAAAGTCTGATGATGGAATCGGTGTGGCTGCAGATTGCTAACTAACATCCATTTCTCAAAGTCCTAAAACTGCTACAGTGAGTGTTTCATGAAGAAAGAAAGAAAGAAAGAAAGAAAGAAAGAAAGAAAGAAAGAAAAAGAAAGAAAGAATAGATGTCTCTTTCTGACACTGAACACCTTGACAGCTATAAACTTCAACAGTGATTAATATAAGGGGGACATTTCGATATATCTTAAAAAAAAAATCAATGGCATTTTAAAACTGAGGATAGATCCACAAATGTCAACATCAGCTCTCCTCCTGTGGACTACCAAGGCACAAAAAACAAAAAAAAAACAAAAAAAAAAAAAAACACCAATGTGTCTTCATCACTGCACAGATTCATATAGTGCAGAGAAAGGCAGTCCATTGTTTCTGTGAATCAATATCATCTCCCCTCTCCTGTCCACACATAAGAGACTGTTTACACTGACTACATAAAAACGTCCTCATTTGCAGTTTTGCTTCTAGCCTTTGAGATCATTGTCCTGTATTGCCTATAACATCAATTTGATGAAAATGTAGATTGCGGTGGATTGGGTTTTTGTGCTTCACTGGACACATGGTCAAAGTCAACCTTCCTGCCGATAATTGGTGAAGAAACTCAGTGACTCCATTTTCAGATGTGCAGCTTTTATGTCCAAACTGAAGAGGACAAAAAGTGGGTAAATGAGAGGGAAATGAGCTGCTCTTGAGTTCACACTAACACGCATTCACAGTAACACAGCACAAAGAGAAATACATCAGACCAAAGGCTAAAAAATAATTCCTTGTTGGAGGTGAATGCAGTTTGTTTGTTTGTTTATTTATTTATTTATTTATTTATTCCGAGGTACTGAATATAATTTTTTAAACATTATTCAAAATATATTTAATCGTAATTAATTTTAATGCCATTATCATGAATGAGGTGTTTTTACAGATTTACAGATAATGTACTCACCCCCTTGTCATCCGAGATGTTCATGTCCTTCTGTCTTCAGTCGTAAAGAAATTCTGTTTTTTTGGGAAAAACATTTCAGGATTTTTCTCCATATAATGGACTGATATGGTGCCCCTGAGTTTGAACTTCCAAAATGCAGATTAAATGCGGCTTCAAACGATCCCAAATGAGGTTGTAAACGATCCCAGCCGAGGAAGCAGGGTCTTATCTAGTGAAATGATCGGTTAATTTCATTAAAATCATATAATTTAAATACTTTTAATCTCAACCGCTCGTCTTTTCTTGCTCTCCCTGAACTCTGTGTATTCTGGCTAATGACAGTTAGGGTATGTCGAAAAACTCCAATCGTATTTTCTCCCTCAACTTCAAAAATCATTTCAATCCTACATCGCTGCAGAAGTACCGACCCAGTCTTTGCAAAGTGAACATGCAAAGAGGATTACCCTTAACAAAAAAGGTAAAACAATGCTATAGGATGATTTTGAAGTTGAGGGAGAACATGAGATGGGAGTTTTTCAACATACCCTAACTGTCATGAACCGGAACAAAAACAGAGTTCAGGCAGAGTAAGACAAGACAAGCGTTTGGCATTAAAAATATATAATTATTTTTATTTTATTTTATTTTATTTTATTTTTTTATGAAAATAACCAATCATTTCACTAGATAAGACCCTTTGTCCTCAGCTGGGATTGTCATTTGGGATCGTTTGAAGCCACATTTAAACTGCATTTTGGAAGTTCAAACTCGAGGCACCATATCAGTCCATTATATGGAGAAAAATGCTGAAATGTTTTCCTCAAAAAACATAATTTCTTTACAACTGAAGAAAGAAAGGCATGAACATCTTGGATGGCAAGGGAGTGAGTATATTATCTGTACATTTTTGTTCTGAAAGTTCAGACTTCTCCTTTAAGGTAAAATCACTTTTGTTTTTTTCTTTTAATGTTAAAAGTTATTTGTTAAAGACTTTAGCATTTTGGCACAAATGTTTCTGTCATTTGGTGGAAGTTCACCAAATTATGCAGATGCCAGCATGGACAGGTTGCTTGGCATTTTCAGGCATCATAGGCATCCTCCTGACACAAAGGCTGTTCTGCCAGGCATGCTGCATAATTAATCTGTTTCCTAAAATATGCATTGCATGCAACCGGTAAAACGCAATAATAATAATAATAACAATAATAATAATAATAATAATAATAATAATAATAATAATAATAATACACAATGGCAGTGTGATTATAAATTTATTTATTAATTTCAGAAAAGTATTAAAGAACCGATTACTATAATTAAAAAAAATGATTATGATTATTGCTATTCAACTGTTTTTAGCTTATCAGCATGTTAATTTTTAACTTAAACTGTGAGTTGAGTTTGTCAGAGTAGTATTATAAATAATATAACAAAAGTGAAATAAATAAATAAATAAATAAATAAATAAATAAATAAATAAAAATGTGTTTGTGTGTGTGTGTTTATTTATTTTTTACCTCATACTGACATTTTCATTTAGGCTGAAATCATGTGACAATAATGTTGCCATTTAAAATGTTTAATGCATACTGTTTGTTTTGCACATTGTTTTTGAAAATAACAATCAATATGCAGTATATACTGTAAATAGTATACAAAAATAAAAGGAAAAATGCAGATGTCTTTCAATAAAAATTGAGATATTAGGTAATAAATGAAAAGCGCTCACAAGTCAACAATAAAATACTTAAACCAATAATATTGCACAGACAAAATGTCAGAATGTAGCAAAAAAACAAGTAAAGGTCTCGTAAAACATTAAAAACAAGAGAAGCGACTCTTCTAAGAGCTATTGACTTGTCAAAATGCCAGAGTGCTCATTACGGCAAGTGTGATCCCACTGTGCTCGTCATTTCATTCCTGATTCCAGTTCTGTCATCTCTTTCTCCACACCATTGCCTTTTATTCCACCATTTCATGCTGACTAGCCTCATTGCTTTGGTAAGTACTTTTATGAATATGTTGTCACTACACCTGAATACTGTCACAAGACCAAGGCTAAGTGAGCTCATTATTATGAAATATGCATTACCACCTTTTAGACACAATGGGCTTTGTCTGCATTGATGGTTCTTTTGAGCCTGCTCTTAAATGACCTGCAATATTGTCTATATCGGTTTTGTGCAATGCTTTTGTCAGTGAAATTGTTATTGCATCTTTTTCCGCATTCTGTCATCATTCATTCTCATTTATGTCATTTCAAAACTGTATGATTATATTTCTTCAATGAACACAAAATAATACATTTGGAACAATCCATGAGCTGTCAATCACCAAAAAATAATAAGAGAGAGAGAGAGAGAGAGAGAGAGAGAGAGAGAGAGAGTCCATATGACTCATATAACATGACCTGTGCTTTAAAGTTTGAAAATCCACATATTAAGGACTACCTTATTTACTATGTGATTTTTTTTTTTTTTTTTTTTTTTTACTTTACTTTTAAAGAGCTGCAAACTTTGCAGATCTTGGTCAAGTAAGTTTTGGAGTTACATGAGGGTAAGAAATGGTTATTTGTAAACTACACCATTAAAATGTAAAAGGGATTTACTGACTAAGAAACATTTTGTGTAATGTTTGCAAAATCCATTCTGATATTTGGTTATTATATTATTATCTGTTGTTCTTCTTGTTTTCTGCCTGATGTGGTGGCCATCAGCCCATATAGCTATGTGCATCAAAATGGGCCATTTTGTAGCTCTAAGTGGCCTATGAGCAAAATAACACCCTCTAATACAACAAATTTATTAACCATATTATACAGCTGCCTTTCATAATGGCCTCCCTAAAACCTGGAAATAACAGACTTATAGTAATAATAGCCAAAATTGTTCATGTGATGGTGACTATTTGTAGGATAAATGCTCCCATGATGTGCTCCAATGCCTAACAAGCCACAACAAGTGAAACCAGTGAAACATCCAAGTAAGCGTGTGTGGGCTGTTGTTTTTGTGGCAGACTGGCTGTTTAACATGATTTACATCTATATTAAAGCTGTGGGGTATTGTGCCTTTACAGTAGCGTGAGACAGGAAAGTAAAGAGGAATAGAGGTTGTGAGATCAGGACTTGAACACTACAGCTCTGACCTATTTATCTTTACTGCTCTCGAAGTTTATAACATATGCTTTTGTGAACTAATTATTTGGTTTTGTAAATGTTAACAGGCAAACAGCTTAGGCAAATATAATGAAAGTAAGTCTATCTATATATCTGTTTGATCAAAAGTACAGTAATGTTGTGAAAACTATATTATTGTGAAATATTACAATTTAAAATAATGTTTTCTATTGTAATATGTGTTAAAATTTAAAATTCAGTTCAGGAAAGGAAAGGAAAGGAAAGGAAAGGTTTAAGTGTAAACTAACACTCATTAGAGTATGATGTAGTACAAGGTTAGGGTTAGAGTTAGGGTTAGGGTTAGTACAACCATCAAAAAGTGTTAGCAGATATTAATCTAACAATCTATTAATAAATTATTATTGACTGCTAGTTAACGTGTAGATGCAAAGCTACTTTTTAGTCAACAGAATGTCTAAAGTTTACTGTTGCAATAAAGTGTTACAAACAAACAAGCAAACAAATGAATCAATGAATGAATTCTACAAAATCATCAAGCAACAAAAAATGATGATAATAATAATGACAACCATTACATTTACATTTATTCATTTAGCAGACGCTATTATCCAAAGCGACTTACAAATGGGAAATACATCAAGCGATTCATCCTAAAGAGGCAAACTGGATCATCTGGATCACCTGGTTGAAATGAAAGATAGAGCTGTGTGTCATCAGCATAGCAGTGGTAGGAGAAGCCATGTGTCTGTATGATGGGTCCCAGTGATGTAGTGTATGTGGAGAAGAGGAGGGGTCCAAGAACTGATCCCTGAGGAACCCCAGTGACCAGTTGATGTATTTTGGATACCTCCCCTCCCCAGGCCACCCTGAAAGACCTACCAGTGAGATAGG
The DNA here is from genome assembly GCA_036247105.1 of Cirrhinus mrigala. Taxonomy (NCBI): domain Eukaryota; kingdom Metazoa; phylum Chordata; class Actinopteri; order Cypriniformes; family Cyprinidae; genus Cirrhinus; species Cirrhinus mrigala. The sequence goes on along the minus strand of CM070025.1, from coordinate 8,667,730 downwards.
ATTCAAACCAGCAAATTGGAATCCCTGTAATGTCCAGTGATGAGAGGGGAGGACAGGAGAATCTGATGATTCAGTGTCTGAACTGAACTGAACTGAAGACTGGAGTAATGATGCCATTATTAATAAATTAGTAGCAAATTAGCATTTTAGAATGATTTCTGCAGGATCAAGTGACACTGAAGTGTGTACACAAGTGCATATCCAGGGGTGTCCAATCCATCTTGCAGAGTTTATGTCCAACTCGCCCCAACACACCTACATGTTTGTAGTAATGCTAAAGACCTTGATTAACCAGTTTATGTGTGTTTAACTGGAGCTGAAGCTAAGTTGTGGCCCTCCAGGAGTAATGTCATCTTGTAAATTGTGCCTGACGAACACCTAAGCAGTCAAAACATTACGTTGTTTATAAATTAATATACACTGGTATCACAGCGTGTGGACAGTCTTTTTTTTTTTTTTTCTTTATTTGTTGTTATCCTTTTTGTAATGCACCTAAGCCCAATTTGTGTTTCTGATGTGCAAACCGTTTTGTATTTTCTTACATCTCTGATCATAACCATCATAAAACTATCCTGTTTCAGCTTGAGTGTTAATGAGAACTCATCGTTCTACAATTGGAATGAATGTGTGAAATCTCACATTGAGACTATTGGCATATTTCAGCGATTAAAAAGCATCCTGAGAATCTGTGGTTGATAAATTGGCTCAATATTCTCATTGTGTGAAGAACAACAGCACTTTTAATACATTTCCAGTACTCAGAACACAATCCTAGCAAAGCACTTGCCTCTGTTAAAATTTAACCTATAATTCACTGAAAGTACAGATAAAATGAGGACAATTTTGAAAATCACAAAACTTAGACTACCATTTTACCATTGTCTTTGTTTTATTGCTGGTGCAAGTCTCAAAGGCACAATATTAAAGTGGTAAAGCTTCCTGTCTGTAAGTTTGTCAAGATCTTCATTAGCTAGCTTAACCTGGCTACACTGATGTTGTTGGTCATTGTGAAAAAACAATTACTGTGCTTATCACAAAAGTAAGTGTGAATAAAAAGTTAAATAATAAAAGGTGTAGAGTTTAATAATGACTTAAATAAATAATGATTTAATAAAGCTACATATTTTTTACCACATATTTTTAAAATTGATTAGTTGGTGGGTGATCTGAACAACTAGTTGACTGTGCATTAAAACACAGACTACTTTTAACTAAGCTTAAACGAAACTAAACTTGTCTTGCAAAATAAAAAAAAAAAATAAAAAAAAAAAATAAAAAAAATAAAAAAAACAATATTAAAAAGTATACAAGGGGTGTGCATATAATGCACGTTCATTTGGCAGAAAGTATTAATACAGTCTGTCAGATTTAATGGATTTCAGCAACACAATTACAATTTTGTAAATGAAAGAAGAAGAAGAAGAAAAAAAAATCAATCACATAATCCAATAAGTGTTTTCATTCAACTATTTGTATCAGCCCAAATGCAACAGAATGAAGTATTATCAAGGACACACTTTTCATTATGCTTGCTTTTAATGAAGAAGCATGAATAGAAGGATTGAATGGAGGCATTTTAATATCTGGCATGTTAGCAGAAGACACAGTTGATCACAACTAATACAGCAGCTTTGATGTTAAGAGAATTCAGTCGAGAGAGCTCTCTGAAGGACCTCATGCACAACCAAACCACACGTCTACTGCAAACAACTCACTTTACCAGCAGGATGAAACAATTTGATGAAAAAAAATAACAAGCAAACAAAATAAGTCCTCCCCTCAGATCTTCATTATCAGTATCTGGAAATATCTCACCCTGAGGTTAAACAAATACGAGTCAAAGCATTGTTGTGTGGGTGATTGGTTATTGATTAAATGTCAGTGCATTATATAGGTGAAGTTTTGCTCTGGCCACAACAGAACAAGAAATGAAAAAAGAAAAAAAATGCTTCTTATGTCATCTTTTCTCTGAAAGCATTCGAAAGCCAAAGGTTTATTCCAAAAAGCCGTTTCTATCATTACATATGAGCAGAGTTCCATTGTTAAAACTACAAAACTCCAGTCTGATCATGCTTTAACACAGCTGTTCATTCATTAGAGTTTTATTGCGGTCAAAGTTTCCTTTCACACATTATTCCTAATCAAAGATTATTATTGTGTTGTGTAATGAAAATATGTGGTTAAATCGCCAAAACTATAGGCAAACAGTAGCACATGGTGCTATCAACATCAAGGTCATGGTTTTGATTTAAAATATATTTGATCTTAAATGGTGCTTTGGATAAAACATACCTGCCAAATGCATAAATGTCAAGCAGTAGGCCTATATAACTACATTGTATTATTATTTTATTTTATTTTATTTTATTTTTAATTATTTTATTTTATTATGTAAGTTAAATGTCCAGAATAGTTCATAGTTGTAGTGACTATTACATAAATTATAAACCAAGTATGAAAAATGTCCAGGGTTTTCGTGTTATTAGATTTTTAACAAAAATTTAATTTGTACCAAAGGGGCATTTTGCCCTACAGGTGGTTTCCCCCATTTTCCCCACTCTACCCTACTTATCCTAACCAAATTACAGTGGCAAAATCCATAAATGCCAGTAATATCTATTCAACACATTGTTGATCTATGAAGACTTATTCACTGACTAAGGACAGATGCAAGTGCATGTAAGGAACCCTTCATAAAGTTCAATCATATAATGTAAACCAGTGGTTCTCATAGGGGAGAGTAGGGTAAGATGAGACGTTTTTTACTTATGTGGTCCTCAAGATAAGGGAAAATGAGGCAAAAGTACAATGAAAGCATCTAAATTAATTTCAGGATGTTTCCTATCATTTAAAATTGTCAGAATGTATCTATGACAAAGGGTTCTAAAAAAATATGGCTTCTTATTTAAAAAAAACTTTGACCCAGGTTAGTCATCTGGGTGAAAACTGACAATTTGACTGAATATGATTCAAACCCATATGAAATTTTAAAGATAGTTTACCTCTTTTAAAAACTTAATAATCAAATTTCATTTTACAAACAGTCATTTATTTTCTTAAAGCTAACTTAAACAAAATACAACCAATCAAATGCATTTTAATTTTCAGTCTTTAATTGTTTGCATTTCTGAAACAATATGTAGAACACCAAAGTTTTAACCTTCCCAAAAACCGGCTAAACAGAGGGTTTAATGAGTAAAATTAAATAAAACCGAAATAGAATGAAGGAATAAATGTCACTGAAACGAATTAATATTTTAGTCAAGAGATTCTTGGTATGGGACCTTTTCTGCAATGTCAAACTACAGGGACCACAGGTGGAACAATATTTGATATGTGATTATATTTGATTATAACATATGAAGATATTTAATTATAATGTGATGAAAAGCTTCTTTTGGTTCTCAGAGAAGGATCTGGTGCACTTGTACACTGCCCCTATCAAATAAACTAAATAAACTAAATATAGATACACTAAACCAGTTGTGTAATATCACATTAAAATCACAGTTTATACTTCAAAGATTGAACTTCACTTCAGTGCCTTATGGTGGGGTAAGTTAAAGGGCTTGCCCCACAGCATTTGGCTCACTTTGACCCATAGCTAGCATTTTGGAGAAAAAAAAAAACAAAAACAAAAAAAAAACAACCTAGCTAGCTACCAGTTCAGGCTAATATTTTATGATTTGCATGGTTTTATATGCTGTTATATCACCTATATGCATCATAAATATTTTTAGACCTCGATAATTTTGTTTTAATGTAACAGCCATTACATCTGTTATGCAAAAATTTTACTTTTACAAGCCAAAAACAGTTTTTAGAGTAAAGAAATTCCACAATTCCAAAATATGACACTAAAAGTGTACAGTTGCCAAGCTACAGGGGGTGGGTCAACTTATCCACTGGCTCAAATTACCCCACTCTCCCCTATGTATCTGTTATCACTTCAGACAGTTGCTCTATTTGACTGTAAGTGCCCTACGAAGTGGACATCATAGGTTACGCCATGATTTCAGTTTAAAGGAGCATATATATATATATATATATATATATATATATATATATATATATATATATATGCAGGTCTTGGCGTAGTGCAAATATATGAATTAATGTTCCAAAGTGCAATGAACACTGTGTAGGGACCATGTCAATCGTAACACAGTTCATGCATGGAGCTCGCTGGGTATCTGAATCTGGTGTGTTATGAGATACTTATGAGACCATTCTTTATTTGACCGGTTGTTTCAAACACGCCAAGAATTAGCTTAAATGACCTCGGCCAGTGATGTCATGGAATGCATGCACTTGAGAGGTCATAAACAAATGTGAAACAGACACACCTTCGGATTTCTTCATCTTCAGGGACCGCATTGTGTGTATGTGTGTGTGTGTGTGTGTGTGCTTTGCGCCGTACTGCATCGCAGTTTGTCTTTTGTTTTTTTTGTTTTTCAAAAATAAGTTACATCGTGGCAATGTTGGGGGATTCTGGTAAGAGATGCACACCTCCTTATTTGAGGCCCATCTCTGAGGATGACCCTCATACCTTTTGCTTCAAGTGCTTGGGGGATGAGCAAGCTGGAGATTGCGAGCAGTGCTATGTTGTACTCTTCAAAGTGTGTTGGGAGTGGCTTGCATCCTTTAAAGAGTAGCAAGCCGCCATCCCTTTGTTTAGATTGTTGGGAGGGGGGAACGTTAGACGGCTCATCTGCTTTCTCTCATGCTCTCGCCGGATCGGGAAGTCCTCGCACTTTTCTTCTGAAGCGCGCCCCGATGCGTCTTTAGAACGGGCGGAGGACCACCTCGGAGGGCTCCTCTTGTGAAGAAAAAGCATATATGGAGTTACTCGAGGTGATGACTCAGTTAGTTGACAGACTAAAGCTGGACTGGCTGCAGGAGCAGGAGACTCTCAATCGCTTGAAGCCTGATGACAGTTTTCTGTCAGGTGGCCTCAGCGACAGTCACTCCCCTTCTTTGGCGATGTGCATGATGACTTAACTCATTCAAGGAGTAAACCCTTCTTGTCCTGTGTCTTTGTGCCCTCAACGTTGATTTATTCGACCATCATGGATGTGAACACACGGGGCTACATGAAATTTCCCCAGGTGGAAGAGACACTCACAGGCTCTCTCCCCTGGAAGCTCATCATCTCTGGAAAAAACAACACTCACCACGAGCCCTGTAGATTAACATCCACGCTGGTGGGGGAAATGTTCCAAGCAGCGGGTCAGGCTGGTGCTCGAGCACAAGCGGGGGCATTGATGAGGAGACGTTTTCTGAACTTTGCCAGGCCACAGACCTGTCTCCCCGGGTGACTAAGAAGACAGCCCCTACCATCGGACATTCGATGGCTGCTATGGTCGCCACAGAGAGGCACCTGTGGCTGACCCTCATGGGCATCAAGGACTGGGCGTTCCTCCTTGATGCCCCCGTCTCGCTTTCTGGCCTATTTGGTGACTCTGTCAACATGGTCGTTAGTAGGTCCAGAAAGGCGAAGCGGTATGAACAAGCTTTTAGAAAAGTTGTTCCCTTGCCGTGCTTAAGCGTTTGGACGGTCAGCCACCCAGTCCCAACCAGAGTGTGGTGCATGCCACAGACCACCACCAAGAAGCCAGACCAGAGAACCATTATAGCCTTTGAAATGAAGTGGGGGTGTGTCCCCTCAGCGAGGGGCACAAAAAAATTTCAACAGAGAGTAGGAGCTCCTTCCCAGCACCCTCATTGAACCGCTGTACAATCTCTGCCACCACTGGTGGCAACGGTCTCAAGTGAAATGTTACATTTTCAGTTGCCTCTGGCCAGGTTTCAGGACATCACACATCTAACTAGCAAAGCCAAGTGTCAGAGCTAGTGCCCCTTTCAGAGAAACTGGCAGCATGGAAACCACTGCCAAATATCTCTCTGTGGGTCGAAAGGATACAGTTTGCGCATCATCCTCCGTGTTTCAATGACATGGTCTCAACATCTGTGAAACCACAACAAGCACACTTGTTGACATGGGAATTGCAAGCTCTGCTGGACAAAGGGGCCATAGAGCATGTTCCCCTGCCAAACAGAAAGTCAGGCTACTACAGCTAGCATTTTCTGGTTCCCAAGAAAGATGGGGGCTTGCGTCCAATTTTAGATCTTCAGGGATTGAACCGCTACCTCAGAACTCAAAAGTTCAAAATGCTGACAATCAAAATGAATGTTTCTCAGATCCAATCCAGGGATTGGTTCATGGCAATTAATCTTAAGGATGCATACTTTTGATGGTAATGACAGATGCTTCCCACATGGCTGTCCAGCCCAAGGGATCTGGAGGGGTCATCTTTTCGACTGGCACATCAATTACCTGATTTCGGTAAGGAGAGATCTCCTATCTCAAGTGCAGGGGACAATGTTTCATCCCCGGCCCAAGCTCTGGAACCTTCATGTCTGGCCTCTGAAAGGGACCTACTAAGAGATGTTGGGTTTCCAGCTGATGTAATACATACCTAAGTGCTAGGGCTCTCTCGACTTGACGAAGTTATGCCCTCAGATGGCACGGTTTCGAAAATTGGTGTATGGCATACCATGCATACCCAGTTCATTGCCAAGTTGTTTCAGTGCTGGAGTTCCTGCAAGAAAAACTGTCCTTAGGTACCAGTGCTGGTACTCTCAGAGTCTGTGTGGCCACCATTTCAGCCTGCCAAGCAGCCCTCTAGTCGCCTGCTTCATTTGTGGAGCTTAGCGGTTCAGGCCGCCCACCAGAGCAACAGTCCCTTTCGTGACTCTAAAAATGTTTTTTCTCATGGCTATTACTTCTCTGGAGAGAACTGGGGGTTTGTAGGCTCTGTCACTGTCGCCATCCTGCCTAGACTTTGCCCCTGGGCTGGTCAAATCTATTTTGCATCCCCACCCTAATTATCTTCCTAAAGTTCCATTCTCGACCATACATCTGGTCATTCTTGAATCCAGCTGTCCTCCGCCGTTCATGACACCAGAGCAAGGCAGACTTCACTTACTGTGTCCGGTACTTGCTCTTCAGATTTATGTCCATCGATTACATCCACAACCTTCAGGGGTCCAGACACTTCCAGTGTGGCGGTGTTGGTATTTTTTTTCCATGAGTGTTAATGAAATGGAGGTTTGAGTGTAGTTTTTGATAGGGAACATTTTGGGTTACTTGACTGTTACTTGACTTGACAGAGACATAGGATAGATTCATTCTTTTTTGATTGATATAAGTTATTTGTAGGGAAAAAATTTTTTCCATTGTCTTCTGCCTGTTTACTTAACATTTTGATGCAACAATAGTATGATGGCTTGTTCACATTTTAATTAAACTATTGATGTCCGTGTTTTTCATTGCAGAACTCAAACCAGCTTTGGAGTTAACAATTCAGAAGCCTACTTGTGTGAGGAGGCGATCTTCTCAGCTTCTTCATAAGAGAGGGGAAGACGGTTTAAGGTAAGTAAAGGTCATAATATCATGTTGTTATTATTATTATTATTATTATTATCATTATTATTATTATTATTGTCTAAGAGTTAAACATGTTTTATGTAGATGATCCAGAGACATATAAGAACGTGATTCTTTTGCGTTTGATCAGAGTTATTTGTAGAAAATAAATGATTCTGTTGTCTCCTGCCTGTTTACTTAACATTTTGATGCAACAACAGTATGATGACTTGTTCACACTTTAATAAAAGCACTGATGTCTGTGTTTTTCATTGCAGAACTCAAACCAACTTTGGAGTTAACGACACAGAAGCCTGCTTGTGTGAGGAGGCGATCTTCTCAGCTTCTTCATAAGAGAGGGAAAGATGGTTTAAGGCAAGTAAAGGTCATAATTTCACGTTATCACTTTTTTTCTTTCTTTTATTTATTTATTTATTTTTTTTTGACTAAGAGTAAAAAAATGTTTTATGTAGTAGATGTTAAAAGCCAGAGGCATAGGAGAGCTTGATTCTTTTAAGATTGATGGGAGTTACTTTTAGAAAATAAATGTTACCATTGTCTGCTATTGTAGTATTCTAGAGGGTCACTGTAAAAAGTGATACATTAAATTTACTCAATAAAATTGTGGCAACAGATTACAAGCAATATTATTAATTACATTTAGCACTAAAAACAAAACAAAAAAAAAGCACCATGCTAATAAACAAAAAATGTGAATCTGTGAAAAAAGATGACGTCATCTGCATGTGTATTATGTTTTTGAAGGGTGTTTCTTGATCACCAACTACTGGCCTGGCATGCGTAACTGTATTCATTAGCATAGTGCTTTTTTTGTTTCCAATGAAACCAATTTGTTTAAATTTTACTTACGTTTTTTTGTGTGTAATTTTACTCATTTTGAATGGCTAATTTGTAAGCATCTCATTTGAATAATTCTAATTAATTCTTATGTGTTAAATTTAATTAATAATATTGCTTGTAATCTGTTGCCACAATTTTATTGAGTAAATTTAATGTATCACTTTTTATAGTGTAGACAAAGACAATAAACTACCACACAATATGGCTGAAATTATAAAACAGTCTAGTTACCTATCCTTACAGAAGTGGATGCACCTCTGTTTGAAAATGGTTACATTTTAATTAAGTGTTTTCTTTTTTTAAATGTTTTTTTTCTCTTTTAGGCCACTGATGAAGAACAGGTGGTGACTGGGAAGAATGCTGGACAAAGAGGAGAGATGACCTTTCCCCCAGACTGATGCAACATTGGTTTTAAAGGAGGAGGCACGACCCTGGATTTAAAAGATGTTGCACACCTTTGCTGTGCTGATGGGGCTTCTTCATGATTACATCAATTATCATAAAGAGATAATGAAAATTGGTGGTGATGCATGTTCTGTATGTGTTCATGGACTATGAATCAAACAGTAAGTGTATTATCTGTAAAAAGAAAATGTTAAATGCTTGTTCTGTGTTATTGTTTAGTAGAAATGGAGTTCACACTCATTCATACACATGCTCACATTCCTTTACACAATATCAGTGTTAATGTTGTGGTTTATTAGTATACTGTCATGGCAGAATAGTCTGTAAAAAAAAAAAAAAAAAACTCTGTACCTGCTAATGCCATACTTTTCTGCATTTCTTCTCATATGCATGTTACTTTTGACTGTTTTCTCTTGTTGTAGTTTTTAATAAATATTTACCATTTGATAGTCATTCTGTGTGTGTTAAAGTGATTTTAAAATGAACAAGATTTGTAGATTTAATGCCTATCGCTCAATTCGGGTTCATTTTAGCCTAGCAGTGTAGTAATTTTAAACCATAAAAAAGCAACCCAGCATGCTATAGGTCAAATAATTCAACCCAACTCGCTGGGTCAAAACAACCCAACATTGGGTCATCCCTTTTTGACCCAAACTAGGTTGTTTTTAACCCAGCGTTTTTTAGAGTGTACAATGTAAATGTAAATACATGTATGTACACAATAAGTACATTGTATCAAATTATTAATTTCAAAGTACATAGTTAAGGCCACTTAATATAAAGTGGGACCAAAACGGCATTCTGCCATTCTTTTGTGCATACACAAATTTAACTTCTACTTTGTGATGTTGTGCTGTAGAATAGCTGATTTGCTGTAGTAAGTAAATGTTATATTTTATGGCATGCGACAGCGTGAATGATTTCTTTACAAGTCACAAGTCACCACTCTCAGTACGACTTGAGTAAAAGTCTTTCTGTTTCACAGACAAGGCTTAAGCCTAGTCCCAGCCTAAATATAAGTCTATTGTAAATTAGCTGTTTCATCTGAAAGAAATTTGGACTGACTGATCTTAAAATATATCAGTGCCTTTGTTTTGTCTCAAGATGGACACCAGTAACATTTTTATTCTAAGCCACGTTTATAAAAATGACTCAAGTTTCAATTGAACTAAGGCCTGTCTGTGAAACCAGGCCATTGAGTATCTGACTTTAACAGTACTTCAGTATTTTACTCATATAGGCTCAGCGATGCACTAGTCCTCTACGCTTAGAGAAATGCCAGTGAAGAAAAAAAAAAAAAAAAAAAAATTATGAGAAGAACAATCACATGTTTATTTTCTTCAATCAAAATAAAACCGAACACCTCAATAAGTAAGTAAGCAATAAGTAAGTAAACCAATACCCTTCAAAAAGGTCTCATGTCCTCATCTAATGCGTATGAGTGAACAAATAACAAGTTTGAGTAAAAATGATTGTCCACTATTATTTCCAACAAGACCTGCATTTTCATATACCAATACTGGAGCGTTTCACTGCATAAACACAACAGCATTTCACATCAACTTCCGAGGAAACGTACTGTGTTAGAAAACTCATAAATATGAAGCTGCATGTGTGACATTAACATCCAAAAGAATCAGTTTTCAAATCTTGCAGCATGATAAAATTATTTTGAAGTCATAGCATAATATTGTGCATGGAATTGTGTGAAAATTAGGATTTCTTAATGTAAACTAGCCCCGTAGATCATACTTTTGTATGAAATATGCATAGGTACGTTTTTTTTTTTTTTTTTGAGTTTTGCAGAAACGTAGGTAAAATCACATATATTCAGTTTCCAGTCTGAGTATAGTGTTTATTTGCTGCCTTTCTCTCTCAGTGAAGTTAAAATAAAATCTGAACAAAGTGAAAAGGTCATGCAGTTACAAGCAGACCCCTAACTAGGCAGCAATTTATAACAATGTCCCTTATTCCATTTTCTTATAATGAGAGCTATAATAACAACAGTGTAGGGGCTGCAAGAATACTTTCTGGATAGGAATGACATTTTTGCCTGAACTACTCCTGTAATACCTGGAAACCAGGAGAAATTTAACAGCATTAGTGAAGTACAACCTTGTGATTGCTCCTTTTATCTGTTTCATCTTCTCTTTCTCTGTCATTCCTGTCCTCTCTTCTACTGTTAGTTTTGTCAGGCAGATGTAAGGGCTCAGCGTGTCTGACTATGCTTTTTGATTTCAGTTTGTCATTCACATCAGAGCAGAAAGCCCTCCCAAGGACTTAGTGGCCTCTCTCGGGCAGAATACTAATGAAAGTGCCTCTCTTCTCTCTTCATTTTTCTTTCTGCAAGCTGTGAGGCCACAAATCTTAATCAAGGAAAGTGAAATGGCATTGGATTGCTCACCCCATCCATGATAAGAGGGTCCAAACAACGCTTGTGACCCCATCTCCACAGGGCTAGGAAGGTAAAATTAAGAATTCGACCTCTGCTCACCAGGAAACCCTCGGTCCTGAGGAGCTGCTGTTTGGCTCCTTTTACCCATGGGGTTTTATGGAGAAATCATGGCTTATTCCAAAGCTATCGAGCGCTCTCTTGTCTTCACATTTTCAAATGATCTTTTTCAAGTCACCATTGGATGATATTCAAGGTCCAAGACGCTCACCTAGTGCTAAAAGAGTGTAAAAATTTGCTTTGGGTAGGAAGGAAAACTATGATAGCCCATTCCACCACTGAATAAAAATGATTAAAAAAAAAAAAAAAAAGGGTAATTGTTCCTTTTTATGTCACAACTTTGCAGTTGCATGTTATCAAGTCAGAAATGCGAGATTTCAACTCTCAATTCTGAGGAAAGGTCAGAATATTACATTTGGCAACAAATTAGAAATGGGAACAAGGGGAACAAAGGAAACAGGAACAGTGCAGGAAAACCCGGTCAAACAAAATAAAACCATGAAACAGAACATCTTGGGTTACTGTAAACCTGTGCCCTGAAAAAGTAAAAACAAGATGCTGCATTTCAATAACGTTTATGAGAACGCAGCTTTTGCTTAAAGTTGTATGGTGTGGCACAGATAGCGTGGTTCTCAAGAGAAGGCTGCATCCTAGTAAGGCGCTTTTTGCTAGACCAGTCCTTGTGAGGCTTTAAGGCTCGACTCTGTCTCAGCATTTGGAGTGATTGGAGGATGTGAAAAATCGACTTGATGTATTCTTCAAAAAACATTGAAAGAAAGACTCAAAAGCCAAGGCTGCCCTCCAGCAACCTGAAAAGGATCATCTCTAATAGTACACAGAAGTGTTGTATAAAATGCTCTGATTTGATTGGACAATTGGCATTAAATAAGTGCTACATGAAAGCATTTGGTCTTTCAGTGCTTGTATCAACTGAGCCAGTTCACAAATCAAATCAAAATTTTGTTCCCAGTTGATGACACAAGATGTACAGCTGAAGTAGGACATTCGACTTAAAAAGAACCAAACAAGCTTTTTTTTTTTTTTTTTTTTTTTTTTTACATTGGTCGATGACTGGCAGAAGCAGCTGCCAAACAATAACTGTAAAATTAAGGTTTAATATCCTGTTTTTTCCTTAGAATTGTGTTGCAGGAAATCTAGCCCTGCTTTGATATTTTGAAAGTTTATAAGTCATTTTGAAGAAATTATTTAGACAAGATGTTGCAGAGTTACAGAGATCTGCATATGAACCTTGACAATTGACAAAATATCTAATCAGCTCTGATCATCACAAAACAAGCTTTGATTGTCACCATTGTTGAGATTCATGTACTGATTCTTGATTTTTGTGTGAGCCAAAAAGCCTCCATTCAAGATGCTTTCTGTATAACAATTAAAAAAAAAAAAAAAAAAAAAAATCCTTGACTGCCATACCTGAACACTGCTGTTGAAAAAAAAAAAAGGTAATATTAAAAGCTGACATATTCAGAGCCTCCTAATATGATCAGTGAAACAGGCAATATGATGACTAATTCATCACCAGTGAATAACCAAATTTATCTGATTAGATTTTCTCCAGCAGCTTTTTTTCTATAAAAAGTGTGCTTTAATAATACACAGTTATAATAACCAAAGAAAAACTGACATTGTAAAGACAAGGGTCAGAAGCATTACTAAAACAAACACTTATCTCCACAATGGTAACTTCAAACGTTATTATGTTCAATAAAACATTAACATCTAAACATCTGTTAATTTTCAATAGGACATTTTGTATGAAATAAAGTTGGTAATAAGTGAAGATGCTGAGCAGTGGCGCCTCCAGAAATTTTTCATAGGGGTGGCCAGATGGGGCCACTTAAAATCTTGGGGTGGCACACCAAAACTATAAACCATACTTTCAGAATTTTATTCTACTGTTGTAGTAAACCGGCCTGTAGAAAACTATCAGAAAGACTTAAGGAAACTCCTACTGATATACTTTGGTTTATTGTGTTATATTTAATGTTACTAATGATATAATGTGCATAGACTAATAACAGTACAGTTAACATTTTGAGTTGCACAACAATTCTTTTTATTTTGCAATTATATTTGGCATAAGGTGTACATTTATTGCAACGACGTTTATTTATAACGACGTTAGCTAGGTAACTCTTGTCAAAACGTGTCAAAAACACATCAAAAAGCTGCTGTAACAGTATACTGTAACCATTTGGAATTTAAAAAGCACATGTCACGACACATAATTCCCCTTCTTCTTTTACTAAAGAATATTTTTGACTTATTTACTTACCGGTAGTCTTCTTTGTCTTCTTTCTTAACTTCTTTTGAAATTGTTGACCAACGGGCACGCGCTGAGCTGTTGCTGTCTGAGTGCGCATGGACGGAGGGGCGGGGCGGGGCGGGGGAGAGGGCTGGCTACTGTGTGCGATCGAAGGTCTAGAGCGGCTTGCCTGCCTGGCTGTGCATTAGGGATGATGCATAACTGATGCTACTAAAATTTATACTGGCCAGTGGGGTGGCCAATGGGGTGGCCAGGAGTCGGCCAGGGGTGGCCACGGCCACCCCTGGCCACCCCCTGGTGGCGCCATTGATGCTGAGATCTAGAGAGATCTGTTAGTGTTTCATGTTCTGTTGCTGCCAGTCATGTGATGTTTAAATAATTATTTAGATAAATAGTTAATTTTACAGTGAAGGTGTTTAATTGTAATAATTTAGGAAATGGCTGTAAATTAACAGTATTGTCAGCTTTTTATATATAGAGAGAGAGATTTTAATTTAATTTTAAGGTTTTTGTTTGGCACCCTGTGCTTCCAGTCATTTGACTGTTTGTTGCCTTTTGTGACGGTATTTGATCATAAAAAAAAAAAAAAAATTCAGAAAATACCTGTAAAATAACAGTGTTTGTCAGCTTATTTAAATAAGATTTTACTTTAATTCCATGGTTTTAGTTTGCCAGTTATTTGACCGTTTTATCATCAACAGTTTTGTTATTGTATTAATTACATATTATTTTTGTAATTTTACATACTTTTGTTTGTAATTTAAGAAAACAGAAAACATACTTTATTAAAATACAGTAGTTTTTTCTGTATGAAAAAAGTGAACTATTGTAATTTATCATAAATGTCATAATACTTAAAATAGCAGCCAAGTAGTTCATTCAGAGATATTTTTTTTGACTGTTTTGACTGCAATTCACGATAAAAGAAAACAACCTGAAAAAAAAACAAACAAACAAAAACAAAACAAAACAAAACAAAACAAAACAAAACAAAACAAAACAAAACAAAAACAGTTATTTTATGTATTTTATGTTTTTTTTTTTTTTTTTTTTTTTTTTAATTATTAGTATTACAGTGTAGGTCAAAGAACCAAAACATGACAAAATCCCTAAAGAAATGAGCACAGACTATTTTTAACATAATGCCGCTTTTGATCAATGTAATGCATCCTTGCTGAAAACAAAACAAAACAAAGCAAAGCAAAACAAAACAAAACAAAACAAAACAAAACAAAACAAAACAAAACAAAACAAAACAAAACAAAACAAAACAAAACAAAAAACAAAACAAATAAAAAAAATAGACTAATGTTTAAACTATATATTACAATCTGTTTGCATATTTGTTTGTTTGTATGTTTGTTGCTGTTTTACATATTAGGTACAAACACAAATGAGGTGTTATCATTTTGAACCAACAGGATGAACAATAATCAGTTTCTCACATTTCCTAGTTTGTGTGTTTTTAACGAAATCTGTTTTTGATTCCTTTTTGCCAACATCAGCTCCTCTTACTGCTAGACCGTGACCTCCCATTATAATAATAATGCTCCATTAAATGAGAGACATGTGTAAAAAGGGCCATGAAAATGGTCAAGTTAGTGCTAATTGCTTTCTAAGAAATCCATTTCCGCTGCCAGTCATCTGCACCTGCCCACATCAGATCTGACTATTAGCTGCACAATGAGTTGGTCTCTAATCACTGATCATGATTCACTGTTCAGATGAGAAATAACTGGAATTAGTTATTACAGTGGTAATAATAATAATAAAAAAAAAAAAAAAAAAAAATGAAGTATGCATGTGGGCTGGTCTGTTAACCCTTACGAAAAATAAGTTTATTCAAGTGTGCTATTGGTATACTTTCAATTTCAAATAGAAAAGTATACTTTTAGTCTACTTTTTACGTACTTCTCAGAAATGTGCTTTATGTACTTCTCAGAAATATACTTAAAATTAAATTTAAGTATACCTGACTTATACTTAGAAAAAGTATAAATATATTTGAGCAATATTGTTCTCTGAGAATCCATGTTTTCATTGTTATACGGTAGGGGGCACTATTACACATCTGCTGTTCAGAATTTCCAAAACACAAGTGAAGAAGAAACCGAACCAACAGATGCTTCCACACATTTTTAACACAATCATCAGTCATAAAACAGCATCAAAACTGTAATGTCATGGAATAAAATGTGACCCATGAAGAGGTAATAATGACTGTCAAGCTTTGATGTGTTGATCAACTCCATCTACTTTTGATTATCACTGAATCCAATTCATAGTCTTTTTTTCATCTTTTTGTTCAAAATGTTTTTATTATTATTATTATTATTATTATTATTATTATTATTATTATTATTATTATTATTATTATTATTATTATTATTCATGAAACTTACTCACATTCAAGTGTTTATAAAAAAAAAAAAAATGGATGCATGAAGCTAGAATAAAATGTTTTAGTTTACAAGCAGATACCCTGTTCTTTCTTTTGATATTTTGTATGTTCAGATATTCATATAACAGAATATATTTAAATTAATACCTAATAGGGACATAGTAGTTTACTTAAAGTATAATGTAAAGTTCACTAGTAGTTCACTGACACTATACTTCAAAGTGTACTAAAAATGCTACAAGTATTTAATTAGTAAACCATCAGTATACCTATAAGTTCGCTTTTAGTATAGTTGAAGTACAAATATTTTTATATACTAGATATTCTTAATATACTAGAAAGTGGGCCAATTTAGTCCCAAGGAGTACTGAAATAGTACACTTACAAGTATACTACTAGTACACTGACATTTGTATACTTACTCCATAAAGTATACTTAATAATATACTTGAACTTTACTTAAGTATACTTAATGAAATAAACCTAAAGTATACTTCTTTCTGGAAGGGGAAAGAGAAAAAAAAAAAAATGAATGAATGAATGCACAAATTAACAAACAAACAAACAACAGGAATTTCAGAACTGGACGTTGAGCTCAAGTGTCATTAAATAAATAAAATAGAGAATAGAATAGAATAGAATAGAATAGAATAGAATAGAATAGAATAGAATAGAATAGAATAGAATAGAATAGAATAGCTCTAAAAGTTTACAATTATACCTCCTCACTTTTTATAGTGTACATATATTAATATGTGCCAAATTAATGGATGGGCATTTGGCAGCATTGTACAAAACACACACACACACACAAACATACAAACAAACAAACAAACAAACAAACAAACAAAACAATCAAGAACCTGTATAATCCAAAATAATTTTTGTGGGATAAAGAATTCTACAGAACAGCATTCCTATATACTGTGCATTGTTAAAGGGCATCAAGTGTGATCTGACTAATTTTATGACACAATATGCAATGTAACACTTTAATGCAGAAATACAAATGCCTGTTGTGGTTTGTCTGTTGAAATGTAAAGTTCTTTATCACACTGATCATGTGGTGCTCAATATTCTAAACCACAAACTGATTTTGTGCATGAACTTAACATTCCCATTCCAGCAAGTTCATTCCATTTCATGGTGAAATGCACTTGAAATTTTGTGGAAAACAGAAAACACCTTTCATGGACAAAACCCACCCTGCACATCACAACATGTATTTTGTGAGGAAAATATGAAAATATTCATCTCATGCATTATGTATTTTGTCCACTAAAGGGCTTGTATAGACCACGAAATGCATTTTGTCCATTTTTTTTTAACATTTATTTGTCAATCCATCCATCCATCCATCCATCCATCCATCCTCTGCATGTCACAATGCATACATTCTGTGAACGATATGCATTTCATTCACAAAATGGGTTGTTTTGATCAAAAGTGCATTTTGTGCCATTTGTATCTCTATAAATATTCACAGTGCTGTTGCAGATGACAGATACCATTAAATATTCATCATCAGGTTTGGTTTTATTATTTTTTTTTTTCCCACTATAGGACCCATATTTCAATACTTAGGTCACTTTAAAAAAAAAAACAAAACAAAAAAACAAAAAAACAAAACACCTCTACAAACAGTTGTCTTAATTGACTTTCATCACATTAAAAAGTCTCTCTCTCAAAAAAAAAAAAAAAAAAAAAACAGCTCATAAATATTTCAAATCAACTCATTGTTGATAACACTAACAAAGGTTGTCAACCAACAAATACATTTGTCACTCATAAAACCCAGACCTAAAAACACCAAGCAAGTAGCATTATCCAATGTTTTCTTTTGTAAAATGTCTTTACCAGACATAATATTAATATTAGTGCTGTTTTTGACTCTGTATGACACAATGCATAGACACATTTCATGAATGCCATGTACAAAATAGGTTGTTTTGATCACAAAGTGCATTTTGTTCACAATAGTTTCCATACATTCCATGACACCATATGCCACAAAATGCAGTTTGTGCACTAAATGTGCAATATTCCAAAAACACCTTCTGTCAATGCAAACCTTACACACACACACACACACACACACAAAAAAAAAAAAAAAAAGTTCACTAAATGCTGCTTAAAAAAAAAAAAAAAAAAAAAAATAGTATATGATATATAGTAGTGTGTGAAACAGTAGTCGTTACTGTTACAGAGCGAGGCAGACGGGAAGTAGTTGGATCCAAACGCATAGCTTTATTAAACAAAGACATGGTCAAATACAGGCAGGGTCGAACAGTGGCAAACAGGTATGTGAGGACAAGACACAGGAGTAGTCTGTTAAACAGGCGAGGGTCGATCTGCGGTGAACGTAATCCAAGGGGTGAGGCAAACGGGTATTCCAAATAGACAGGCTAGAGTTCATACGAGGGGTGAACAGAGTCCGAACGACAAGGCAAAGGGTTAAATCCACGATGGGCAAGAATCCAAGATAACAATGCTAGGGTCAAGACACGAGTGACAAAACAAGAACATGAGAAATAACTTGGCAGGCTAACACTAGGTGAGTGCTAAATGCTCAACAATACTCTGCAATAAGAAAAGGAAGTCCAAGGCTTATATAGCGTGTCTGATTGGTTGCAGCTGTGTGTGTCATCAGCGCAATGGATGATGGGAAATGTAGTCCAGGGTGTGGTGCGACAGTCTGTGTAATGTGAAATGGCAAGGCGACCTCTGGTGGCGAGCGGACTGGCGATCAGGACCAGATTCATGACATAGCGCCATTGCCCCCAAAGAGCAGCTTCCAGACGCTCCAAACAACAAACAAGGAGCCTTCCAGGGCGGAGCCGACGGACCAGGAGCCCACCAGGGCAGAGTCGACGGAGCAGGAGCCATCCAGAGCGGAGCAGACAGAGCAGGAACCCTCCAGAGCGGAGCAGACAGAGCAGGAGCCTACCAGGGCAGAGCAGACGGAGCAGAGACCCACGGCAGAGACTGGGACCTGGGGAAAACAGAGACAGGAGAGATAGACAGAGCAACAAGGCCAGAAGCAGTGAATGCAGTGGGCTTATTAGAAGTCTCTGTGGGCACACAGAGAAACGAGAGTTCATAAACTGCCTCCATCGTTGTGACAGGACAGGCAGAGACTTCAATGACGGCCTCCATCGTCGTGACAGGACAGGCAGAGAGTTCACTGACGGCCTCCATAGCCGTGACAGGATGGGCAGGGGTTCACTGACGGCCTCCATAGCCGTGACGGGACGGGCAGAGAGTTCATAAGTGGCCTCAGTGGCCGGAACAGGGCAGGACAAGAGTTCAGAAGTGGGCGCCACTACCGGGACAAGAGTTGAAGTGAACGGTACCGCCTCAGGAGGTTCTGCAGCCTCAGCCACCACCTCAGGATCTGGAGCAGGCACTGCCATCTCTGGACGCTCTACAGCCTCAGCTGCCACCTCTGGAGATCCTTTCGTGGGCGACGCCATCTCAGGAGGTTCTGCAGCCTCAGCCGCCACCTCTGGAGATCCTTCCGTGGGTGTCGATGGATCTGGAGTTTCGGTGGTAGTGAATGCAGCCCAACACACCCAATAGCAATCCCCATTATGCGAAGCGCTACCAACAGGGGACACAGTTTAAAGACAGGAGGGCTAAGGTGAGTTGGTTTGGAGATAGCAGCTAAGCATGCTGACACCAGCGGTGCATCCCTCAAGCTAGATACCAGACAGGGATATCTAAGGACAGACCTTGACGATCTGGGTGCAGCAGACAGGACGTGACTCTAGATGATCAGCTGTAACGTGGCCAACTTTTACGGCCGAGTATTCTGTTGCGGACCGAGGGAGACAGGAAGCGGTCAGACCCAAACGCATAGCTTTATTAAACAAAGGCATGGTCAAATACAGGCAGGGTCAAACAGTGGCAAACAGGTATTTGAGGACAAGACACAAGAGGGTCGATCTGCGGCGAGCGTAATCCAAGGCTTATATAGTGTGTCTGATTGGTTGCAGCTGTGTGTGTCATCAGCGCAATGGATGATGGGAAATGTAGTCCGAGGTGTGGTGCGACAGTCTGTGTAATGTGAAATGGCAAGGCAACCTCTGGTGGCGAGCGGACTGGCGATCAGGACCAGATTCATGACAGTTACGCAATAATATATCGACATAGTTACCACGTAACCTCATCATGCTGCATGTTTAATTAAACAAGTGTCATCCAGTTATCTTTTGTGAAAATAAAAATAAAAATATTAAATATGATATTACTTCTGGCCCTGATCACATGAAAATGTAATGTCAAGTGAGCACAATGCAGTGTGGAATACAGTTATTTATTATTATTATTATTTATTTTTATTTTTTTTTCCGCTGTCTACTCCATGTTTTGGCAAACATTATAAAACATTTACTAGCTATTCATACTTCTTACTTGTGCACACTACACAAGTAAGAAGTCATTTTGACAGTATACTATTCTGGACATGACTCCTCTAATGCAGTGCCAGCAGCAGCTCCTCTCACACACCACAGACCCCATGGATTATCCACAGCAGTCAAATATCATCCGTTTTCCAGCATCCCAAGAGTTGTGACATCACACGCCCTGGGCCGCTCTCTCTTTCAGGAGGAAAGTGAATCGTGTGCCCACTGACAAATTTATCATGAAATGATGTTGGAGTATACAAGACACAATCAATAATGTGTTAGCAGAAAAGGATTTTTTTAATGCAACATGGAACACTAAAATATTTTGAGTGCTTGTTTTACATAATGCAGAGAGCAGTTTTTTTTTTTTTTTTTGTGTGTGTGTGTGTGTGTGTGTGTGTGTGTGTGTGTGTGTGTGTCCCATTTTGCCCTTTTGCTGCATCCTAATTTTGCCTGCTTATCCTATATTCCCTTAAAAGTGTGTTCCCTCTTTGTGACAGAAAACTAGATAGTTTTGACTGTGTAGCAGAATGGTAGGAAACTTATGTCAACATATATGTAATAATTGCACTCTGTTGCAGAGTTACATGCATTCTGTCACCATAAACTGGTCTGTCAATCATTGTGTCACAGTTAACATCCTCAGCTTACTAAATTTACACTAGTCAAACAGTTCTTCCTTCTGTACTGGAAAGAAAACAAGTAGCACGTTGATCTGCCAGGTGTGGGTCATGTAAGGATCTCTCTCTCTTTTTTTTTTTTTTTTTTTTTCATAATGATGCATTTAATAGTTAACGGTCGAACGCATCTGCTGTTGTGCTATTTTCATCTTTTTAAAAGTTCACAGTGTTATTGCAGAATAAATATAACGCAGATAACATTAAAATATTTTTCATCAACTTTAATATTAGTACAATCTCAATAGTTGTCCTAATTAACTTTCAGCATGGCACAGCAGTTAATTTCACATTCATTCAGTGCACTTAAATTACTAAAAGACTTCATACAGTCTCAAATCAATTAATTCTTCATAACACTAGCAAAAGGTTTCAACCAACAAACACACTTTGTCAATTTGTCAGTCATAAAACAATGGCCTATACACTAACAACAGGTAGAATTATGCAGTGTTTCCTTTATAAAATGTATTTAAATAAGAATGTTTGTAGTTCTGAACCAAATCCTTGTCCAAAGCACAATAGGTGGGCAATATTAGCCATCAGAGTGTTCAAGAATCCACACTTCGAAAATCCACCAGAAATAGTAGACTGTCTGGGATTTCTGGCATAGTCTTTTTAACATGCTATGATTTTGGACACACATTCTAATCTCACATATATTTAGGATTGATAGTATTATATGTACATTGGGTCGCAGGACCACATTCTGCTCCCAATTCTTAAATCCACAGTGTTGGAACGGCATCAGTGGTGTAGATCAGTACACAACCACAGACCGCACACAGTCTGTTCACTGACCATCTGATGGATATTGTACGCAAAAAACAAAAAACAAAACAAAAAAAAAAACGACTGATTGCTTGGCTTCTAAGCAAATTCCAGCGGTGGAAGCACAGATGATATCCATGTGCACTACATAAAGTCAGCATATTCTGATTTGTTTTCTGAGTTTGTTTGTTTTCATGTCAGTATAAAATAACCTGCATTTAATATCTTTGGTGACACAACTGAATTAATTTGCAGATTTCGATGATACTGTCCATGTTTCTGTTAAGTATGTTCAATATATTTTCCTAAACTTTTTTTGAATTATAAGAGTTAATAAATAGAAATATCTTTGTGGTTAGAGGAGATGTACTTATTTATGCACTGTATGTATTTTGCAGACTGGAGGTTATAAAACAATGCATATATTTGTGCATAATTTTAATATGCATTTTGCGAAAGGTTTAAAAATATTTTAACTCTTTACTTAGTTATGTCCTTCTTATAAAAGATGTGGTTGAGAATGGATGATGTTTTCATGACATTTTAAATAAATGCCACAGTATGCATTTTCTGCCAAGCGCATGTTTGAGAAAAATGTGAAAATGTTAGCTTTTGAATAATCATGTTTTATTTTTATTATTATTCTTCTGCCCATTCTAAAGAAATAAAAGAAAAGATGTGTGCATATAAGTTGCTGGTTCATCATTTTAGCAAACAAACCCCTATCATTCCCACATACTCTCAGATTGTATTCGTATAGATGCTACTGCAGGCAATTTCCCAGCATGTCAGAGCATCCTCTACAAATCCTCTCTGACTGAGGTGTATGGAATTACAACGTCATGTCAAAGCGTATAAGAGATAAGTCATCCACGAGCACAGGACAAGAGCCAATATCCAATCACAACTGCAAGGGATTTAGGGACATTCATTTCTCCCAATGCCATCTCTCCTGCAGACAACTGCACATATGGTCAATAGACAAGGGATAATTAAATATTTTGCTGCATGCAATGGAAAAAAAAAAAAAAAAAGAAAAACATTTTGTGCTTCAGTGAATTCAGAGGAAACAATTGTCTACACTGAATAAGTTAGTTCAAACGTGAACTTGAATATATTAAGCAAAATCTAAATTTGTACTGAAGCATTCAAGCATGAAGAAATAAGAACTCTAATAATCATGCTAGATATTTTGTGAACCCTTAAGAGGTCTGCACTGAATACATTTGACTTGAATTGAGATCAGATCTTCATTTAACTCCTGTTACTTAGATAAAGAGAATCCAATTAAACACACACACACACACACACACACACACTCACACTATGTTTTATGTTTGTGTGTGACCATTAAATTCTCAGTTATTTACTAAGCCTAAAGATCTAACAGTAAATGTCTTTGCTGTAAAAAGCTTGTTAATCTTTGCTTTCAATATCCCTTGAGCTGGGAATAACAGCATTGTTTCTAGGAACTGCAGTGGCTTGTTAAGAATTCATGCTGCTTAAGGAAACAGTCACTAAAGTGACCCCCATCCCCATCATTTGACTCAATATTATTATTGTTGTTATTGTTGTTGTTGTTGCTACTGCTGCTGCAATATAGGCTTATTGGAAAATGTGCTTCTGCATGTTTGAAAAAAAAAAAAAAAAAAAAAAAAGTACTTACAATAATAAATACAAATATAGCTGCAAGCGGCAAAATAGCCATTTTTTTATACATCTCCTGACCACTTGGTGTCACTGTGTTGAAACTATGCAGAAAATCTCAGGTCATAGTTGTCAACACACTTCAAGTTTAGTGCAAATAAACTTTGCATTGTGGAGATACAGCTTCACTTCCACTTTTGTGAGCTCTTCAACAAATTCATTCATGCATTTTTCAGAAATGACCGATCTTGAGTCTGGATGTGAACTTGATTTCCAAGTTTTTATTCAGACAAACAGTCAAAGATGAGTTCAAAAAAGCACATTTTGCAAAGCAAACAAACAAACAAACAAAAAGTGGAAATATTTTTACGACAAAGACAATTTTGTTTCTAGCCCTAAATTTAGCATAAACGTGAGTGCAAATCTGGATAAGCGGTAACTCGAGAGGGTTTGAGTTAGAGACTCCAAATTTGGTGTGGTTAATGTTCAGACTGTTCTTTATCTGTGCGACAAATTTCAGTAAATTGTAACTTTTAACCATACTGTTCTATGGATGCTACAGACTCAAATGCAGAATAAGAAGAAGACTAATTGGATACAATATCACTAGTGGAAGTAAAACATCAGCAACTCACAGCTTATAATTTGAGTGGCAGATTATCAATTAATAAAGACTTATTTCTGTGTGGCACTTTGCACAATACTATGCTATGACCTCAAAACACTTTTCAACAGCTGAAACCTCTGTTTTTCCTCCATGTGCAAAATAAAATAACAAAAAGTTCTGAATGTTGAGTGTGAATCCTAGCTGAGTCTTAAGACTGTTTTACCATAGAGCTTGATTTGCATCACATAATCAGCTACATGTGTATGGCTTTCCAGATATGGTAAACTTGCTTGATAACGGACCTGAAACGGAGCTGTGTTTGCTAAGAGGTGCAAGTCCCATGAAACATGACTCATGATTAAAAAGGCATAAGAAAGCTATTAACACAATCAGTTAGGTGTGGGGTAGGGATTAATATAGATGGTCTGTTATAAATGTGACAAAGCATTGATGTTTTAGAGCCACTCATCAGGCATTTCATTTCCAAACAGCCATTTTATTATGTTTTTGTATGTATCATGGTTGTTTGGAAATGACTCACATTCATCTGTTTCAGTTAAATGTTTTGTGACATTTTTTTGTGAAGAAGCAACATAATATCATTTTGCAGAAATATTTGCCACAGTCACGTTTATCCAATTCCAATGAACCTGGGTTGAATTATCTTTTGTATTCCTGTAGTTAACATGTTGTAACTTTATCCCAATGCAATTTAAATTTATATTAAAAATATATTTTGTAATTTAGAGGAATGTAGCCTTAATGCATATTTTAAAACTTCTCCCAGATGTCTAGTTCTGTGAACTGGTCACATTATTAATACAATGCTGAAAATTGAGTGCTGAATCCAGTGTCTGAGCATGACTCTTACTTTGAGGGCAAATAGAATAATATTGGGGCTTTTTGTTTTGAATGTGTGGTAGATCATCCTGAGCAGGCAGGTCAGATCTCAGTGTGCTTGAGAACAATCAACATCTCATAGCAGAAGACTGTTTGTGAAAAAAGCACAAAGCATCAAGGGTCATTGTCCTGTTTCATCACTCAACCTTTCTAAAGTCATGAACTGCTGTCCTGACATTCTCCTGTGAAATGCCTTGATACTTTTTTGAATTCATTGTTCCTTAAATGATTGCAAGGTGTCTGGGCCCTGAGGCAGCAGAGCATTAGTAAACCATAATGCTTGCACACAGACCCACACTTCCAATCTCATCTCCTTCATTGACTCCAATTAGCTTTTGGAGAAGTCGTAACACACACTCATTGTTATCAATACAATTCTGAGCATGCACATCAGTGAGAATCACAGTAGCAACAATATGCAGTATACATTTAATATGTTGCACAGTTGGCTTATTAAATATATATATATATATATATATATATATATATATATATTTAAACCTGAACAGTTTTGTATTTTTTAAATATGTAAAACGATGTGTAATATATTGTATTGTATTCAAAGTGTTGTTAAAAATGAATCCTGTCATTTTTACTATGCGTTTGTTTTGTATAAACACTGCTATTGATAACACTGTTATGTAACTTGTTATTTTGTGAGTTCTGGAGTTCATTCATCTATTCAAAATGATTCTATTCATAATTGTTACTATGTTACATAATTGTTACATTTTATAAATATTGTTACTCAAAACTGAGAGCTTAATTCTCTGTTTTGGTTAAAAGCGGGTATTTCAAATGAGACTATATAGCTCAGGGGTGCCCAACCCTGTTCCTGGAGATCTACCTTCCTGCAGAGTTTAGTTCCATACCTGATCAAACACATCTGTCTGTAATTATCAAGTGCTCCTTCAGATCCTAATTAGTTGGTTCAGGTGTGTTTGATCAGGGTTGGAGCTGAACTCTGCAGGAAGGTAGATCTCCAGGAACAGGGTTGAGTACCCCTGATATAGCTAATATGTGACCCTGGATCACAAAACCAACATTATCGATTTTTCTTTTATGCTTTAAGATATTAAGTAAAGATCTTGTTTTATAAAGATATTTTGTGAACGTCCTACTGTATATGCATTGCTAAGAACTTAATTTGGATAACTTTAAAGGCAATTTTCTCCTTTTTTTTTTTTTTTGGTGTACCCTCAGATTTCAAATTTTCAAATAGTTGTATCTCGGCATATTTTTCCTATGCTAACAAACCATACATCAATGGAAATCTCAATTAAAAAAAAAAAAAAAAAAAAAAAAAAAAAACCTTATGGCCTTAAAGACCCTTATGACTTGTTTTGTGGTCCAAAGTCATATTCATCTGACAGACATTGTCAGAAAAAAAAAAAAAAAAGAAAAAAAAAAAAAAAAATCAGTGATTGAGACATTTAATTATATTTAAAGGGCAACAGAGCATTTAACATACTGGCCTCACTTTACCTGATGTTCCACATTTTTTGCCGTACTATTGCGATACCATGACACCCTTTGAATATTAATGTCACAGTGCCATATGGTACCAGCATAAAACATTAGTCCTCTGAGAGAAATCAAACAAATAAATAAATAAATCTAGCAGGCTGTAAGCTACAGTATGCTTATGGCTGCTGGTAAACTATTCACATGCAGAAGGTCACAGATGGACAGTCCTGAAGCGTGTAATGTATGTAAATAATAGCATAAGTGCGGTACAGTAAATTAGCATTTAGCTAGATCTGTGTTTTGACCACAGGAATAATGCAGCTTAATCAAATACAAAGTAAGAAGGCACTAGAATTGCATATAACATCTTGAAGAGCAGAAGACAAGTGGGGATTCTTTACTGCCAAACATTCTCACCCAGACGACTAAATACAAGTAACTTAACATGGCATCAGTTCTCTAGACCTTATTTATTTTTACAAACTGCTTTGAATTAATCATTGCATATATTATTTTGTAATGCATACTTGCATGAAGAACCTTAAATAAATAAAAAAAAAAAGGTCATTTTCAGGATAACTTGGAATTAAACTGGGATATCTGCTGGATAATTAACCGGTAAGGTGGTTTAACTGTTTGATTCACTAAATTATCAATATTAACATGATGTTCTGATTATTGGGTTTGGATATTTAAAAACAAAATAAATTTTAATCCATAATAACAAAACAAACCTTAATTCTACACTTTACAGTAACATTCTAGTATATTGTTTGCTTCTGGACTTGTTGACCACAATGATGCTTTCATGTCTTGTTGAGCATTTGATTTTTAAAATGCATTGCAAAAAGCAGTAGCTGCTATACTAGCTTCCACTCTTCTGGGAATGTCATCCAAACCTCCAGCTAACTCAGGCTTGAGGAATGAAGCCCAGGCCTCAGCCGTCATCAAACATCACAGCATTACAATGTGACATGTAGACAAAACATTTTTGGGCAGAGAAAAATCTGCCTCCAGAATACACACACAAATAATGTTCCATCAGAGCTATTCTTGCAAGGATAAAATCAGAACCAATAAGGAAAGAAATGTAAGTTTCTGAAGTGCCTTTAGTGTACTAGTACATAGTAGTTAAAATATCTGCTGACGCCTAATGGATCAAATGCAGTTTAAAAAGAACTGGACATCCATTATGCTTAAGGTCATTTACCACCAGCTAAACAGCAGGTCTAACATGTTTCAAACTGCTGGACAGACTACAACTCTTCCTTTACCTAATAAGTACCTTGTTCAATATCACACCATGTTCGTTCATTTAAGCCAGAGGAGATCAGCCTCTCCAAATGAGTGTGGT
Organism: Cirrhinus mrigala; assembly: GCA_036247105.1. NCBI lineage: Eukaryota > Metazoa > Chordata > Actinopteri > Cypriniformes > Cyprinidae > Cirrhinus > Cirrhinus mrigala. The sequence continues at coordinate 8,640,066 of CM070025.1, read as the reverse complement.
TTCTTTTATGTATTTCTTTCATCTTATTGGGATTTCATTTCCATACCACCCTAAACTTTGTTTTGTTTAATCAGAGTTTAAAAGACACAACGTCTTAAAGGATTAGTTCGCTTCCAAAATTAAAAAAAAAAATCCTAATAATTTATTTACCCCTATATTGAAAAGAAATTAAGGGTTGAAGGTCCAAATTGCAGTTTCAGTGCAGCTTCAGGGCTCTACACGATTCCAGCCGAAGAAAAGAGTCTTATTTAGCAAAACCATCTGCCATTTTCTAAAATGATAAAGTGGTGTAAATGATAATGCCTAATGGTTAGGGAGTTGGGCTTGTGATATATGGCTGGCCACTGCTCTGGGTATGTGTTCAAATGGATGGGTTAAATGCAGAGCACAAATTCCGAGTATGGGTCACCATTTTGCCAAAATCACTCTTCTCCCTTTTCACATCTCATATCACAACAGAAAGGCATTTGTTTTCAATGAAGATAAAAATAAAGCAAAACAATCGAAATTTGAAATAAACTATCGGGTAGGGTTAGGTGTGTCTTAGCAGCAGGCAAGCTCAGATGCTTTGTTTACTTTGCTGTGTCTCGGCCATGCAGCAGGCATGAATAATTAGTGAAAAAATGGAATGGAGTTCATTTATATGGGCCAAGTGGAATTTGGGAAAGAAGTAGTATGGAATTCAAGGCTGTAGCTAAATGGAGTTTAATTTAATAGGGCATTCCTCATGTATTTGCTGATGGTAGAGATGGTAAAATTGGGTGGGTTCAATATCATTGGTCTTCAAAAGTGGGTGGATCCTGTCCCACCCACATACAATGGTTCCGATGCCCATGCATGCGACATTGGAAGTTGGAAGTACGGACCCAAAATGTGAACAAAGTAAATGTGCAAAGAACGCCCTTTACAAAAAAAAAAAAAAAAAAAACGTAAAACAATGATGTCGTACGATTTTGAACTGGAGGAGAAAATGAGATGGCGTATTTTGTATTACTTTGGAACGCCTTACTGTAATTTGATTATTCATTTAACACGTTATAATTTCCAAATTAGTAATTAGAGTATAGTTACAAGCATGGCGTTACCACTGCATTACATCATTGCTGACAGAATGTGTTTTATCATCTAGACTGTAAAAAGGGTGTTGGCTAGCACACGCGATGTCCTGAGAACTACTTTGACTGGTAAGCGCCTGTGAGGCGGATACTACCACTGAAAACAAAGTCAGCATGGAGAGAAAGTATGTGTTCTGTAGCTGGAAATACAAGCATTATTTTTAGTTTATTTCTGTCAAAGGCAAGAACATTATTGTGCATTTTCAATTAGAGGGGAAGAAAACCTTTTCAACTGTGAAAAACTCCAATTTAAACCTGAAAGGGCAGCACAGCACGTTAAAAATTACTGAGAACATACCGGGTGCGGAGAGCAACGCATCAACTTCTATTGTCGAGTCCAGTGGCAGTGGATTAGAGACCTGCACTCCCGCTGGACTTGACGCAACCGCAATAGAGAACGGCGCGGGACAAGACTTGATGGGTGAGAGTGGGTGCGGGTAGGCAGAGAATCATGTGTGCGGGATGTGATAAAATGATTTGTGGGACTCCTAAAAAGTAGAAATATCTAAACATAAAAAACTAAAACAAATGAATTGCTATTCATGTATTGCACAAAAGCAACAAGAACAACTAATATAAAACAGAAACGATTAACAGGCAGAGGCAGAGTTTCTATTTATAATGTTTGCAGCGTTGAACAATGTTGATTTCTGGAATGCAATGGACAATCAGAGAATCCACTCACCGCTCAAAATGCCGTGCATTTATGCAACCATGCACGCAGCAGCCTATTGCTTTTAGTTAAAAAATAACAGTGGTTTGTGAATGTTGATGCTTTAATAACAAATATTTTATCAGGAGCATTTATGCTGGGATGCACAAACTTACTATTGCCTGTAAATTTCGTGGATGTACAGAAAAAAAGTAACATAACTAGTATTGTAATTACTTTTGAAATAAAGTAATCAGAACAGTAATTTGATTACTTTTCAAAGGAGTAATCAGTAATCAGTAATTTAATTACATTTTCAGAGTAACTTACCCAACACTGACTTTGCCCTACCCTAACCTTCTGAACCAAAGTACACAGACGAAGAACTAACTGTGCGTGATTTTTCCAACATGATTACATAATGTGTGAAGACACGCATGCACAAGCAAAGCTAGTGCAAGATGAGCATTTGTAGTTAAAAAGTAAATACATTTTTCTTTTTTTTTTTTTTTTAGAAAATGACTGATCATAAGAACCTGGGATCGTGTAGAGCCCTTTGAAGCTGCATTGAAACTGCAATTTGGACCTTCAGCCCGTTGGCCACCACTGAAGTCCACTATATGGAGAAAAGTCCTGGAAGGTTTTCCTCGAAAAGAAAGAAAGACATGAACATGTTGGATGACATGGGGGTGAGTAAATTATCAGGCAATTTTTACTCCAAGTAAACTAATCTCTTAGTTACTCAGTTAAGCCGAATAACTGTTGTCTTCTGCTTTATTGAATATAATTGAATTGATGCCGTTCATAATTTATGAATTTTACACTCACTAAAGCTGCTAATAGCTGAATTGAACTTGTTTCATAATGCATGAACTTTACACTCTTACTGAACCGAATCAACACTGAACTGACTTGAGCTGAATAAAGACACTATTGTCTTAACTGTGTTTCTGCTACTTTCCTGTTTAATACTGTGAAGCTGATTTTAAACAATCTGAAGTCATACAGGTTTGAAGGGAAGTTTGAGGGTGAATACATTGTGATTGGCTGGTTGTATGATGTAATTTACTGAAATGCTCTGCCACAGCAAATGTGACATCATGTATGTTCAGCTTTACATATTTTTAAACATTCAAGCTGTTTACCCAAAAAATATTTTTAGAAAATGACATTTTCATAGCACCATTCTGGTGGAATGATCTTGCAGACTCTATACATGCAGCTGAATCCCTCTCTTTTTTAAAATGCCTGAAGACACGACTTGTCTGTGAGTGCTTGATTTGATTATTAATGCACTAATTAGACTCTTTAAAAAGTCTGTAATATTCTTTCACCAGTGTCTTATCTGCATCTATGTACTTTAATTCTTTTCTTAATAGACTGTTGTATTCAAGCACTTCACCATGTCTGCCTTTTGTTATTCCTAATAATTATGGATAAAAGGATCTACTAAATGAATAAATGTGACTTTAATGCAAACAACATCTCAGCATGGAACTTTGAAATAATGCAAAACAAAACAATCTCATAATGTTATTAAAAAGTGGTTTACAGTGTTGTTTTAGAGTTTAGTGCTTCTGAAACTCCTTGAACAAAAAAGTGAAAGAAATGATTTATGCAAAACAAAGTCAGTGAGTGTGAACCTTGTGGAATACTATGAAAAGATGTTACCAGGGCCATGGGAGACAATGCATCAGTGTTCATATTAGTAGCCGCAGGAAAGGATGGAAGTCTGGCCTTGTAGATGAGGCTATTGTGAGAGATGCAATAGAGAGCATCCAGGTTCTGTAATCGCTTTCAAACAGATGCTGTGTGCTTCATACCGCATCCAATCCAAGACACACAATGGAGCGCTGTGGACTAGAAACCACCATTAATTTTGTAGTTTCTTAAAGCTGTTGTAAAATCTCTTCAATACCTTTAGGAATTCTAACTGAAAATGGTCAGTAAAGACAAACCCAAGTGTGTTTATCAATAATTAAACACGTTCATATGCATATATATGTGTGTGCATATGCATATGGTCCTAAAATACAGAGTCGTCCTAAAAGTATCTGGTGATGAAAAAAAAAAAAAAAGTGAGAGATGGAAAAATTGTATTTTAATGCCTTTGCTCGCAAATCTTGTTCACTTGCTTTCCCCCAATAAAGTTACGTTCTCTCACAAAACATTCATTTTTTTCTTGCAAAACTGGTATTTTTACTATCACTATTTCCCTTTAGGTGCTCCATACTTAGCCACCTTTATGCAAAATATAATTTCTTATTTCTTCCAAGTTTTGACATGATCTGGACATCTTCATTCAGATTTCATGACATTCGCCCAGAGGAGGTAATTGGGCAGCGAGCAAAATTCTAATTACATGCTAATTACAAATCATAACACAGATCAACTAGTCTGAGCTCGCATATAATCAACTGCATGTAGGGGTTTGGCTTTCAACCAAGACAAATGTTGCCTGCTGAGATGAGAAAGCAGTCATTCGTCTGACCTTATCGGACCGTTCTAAATAAACAGCATTGTGGGAAATAAGAAGGAGATCAATGCACAGCAAGAGTCATCCATCGCCACCATTGAAAGCCTCTGGCCTGCTTAGCTGTTTGATAAAAAGTCCATTAAAGCATGTCTAATTAAATGATAAGCTCAAATGAAATCACAGGTTGGAAAGATTTGCAGTAACCACCTCATGGAGCGGCAAGTGATCGTGGGCCATCTAATAATCACAAACAAACACAAGTATATAGGCACAGCAGCATGCGATAGTCACCACGCTAATTGATTTGACTTTATATTGAAACACTGAGCTGCGAGGCTAATTGGATTATATGACGTGGCGTGACCGGTCAAGTTCTGGCATGTTCTGAGATATCAGTGCTTTATGACTAAGATATGTGAGTAAAGAAGGTTGAGATGGGTCAGAGAAACCATAGAAAAGAACCTTATCTCAGCACTGAAGTCTTATGAAGCATAATAAAACTATTAGCTCATTGAAGCAGCTTCTTTCTGTAGTACCATCTGATCAATTACCAGTATGATCAATATGCTTATAATGAAAAGCAAACAGACCAAGAGGGTCAAGTAATAATGGGTCTAATTTACTCTTTTGTTGTTCTGCTACCCAGAGGATGTGATGTTATTACTCAGATGTTGCTCGTTCATGGATCAGAAGACTTAATGCAAATCGCAGTCATGTTTCATTTAAATAGCATCTTTTTGTCTTATTGGTGTCTCTAGTGAAACTCTGGGTCATTTTAGGAAAAGCAGTTTGTTGGCAGTGAGTAGAGAGTATAGATTTCTTCAAAAAAAGAGACGTGTGAGATTACTAGCATCTGAGGAGATACATCTCAAAACAGAAGGAAAACCTGAGCCACCCCCTGTTGTGCTGGAAAGGATAGATTTGCCACAATCGACCTATCGGGGGCGCTACAGCGATCAAAAATGCAAAACTGTGCATAACTTCTAGATCGCTTCTAGACGCAAATGCCTCGTATCGTTGCAATCCTTGTCTCAAAACAAACAAATGGCTATCTCCAATTTCGTTTTTGTAGGTCAGATTTTTCTGCTCTTTTGATTTATATTCAAAACTTTTGCAAACTAGTCCTGGGTTTTTCACATGATTAAAACCAAACCAGTGCAGAAGTATTCTCTGGAGAGTGAATATCAATAATTATCAAAAAAAGTTTCGACTTGCCGTGGCAAATGTTCGAAAGAGGCAAATCCACTTTTACTAAAATGGCTATAACTATTCAGCAAAGGTTGATAAACGTGTAAGAGCTCAATCTTTGGTCAAATAAATAAATAAATAAATAGTTGCAGAGCAATTGACAACTTAAAAACAAAAGCGGATATAACTACATAACATTTGGTCTAATCAACTTAAAAATTGGTATGTGCTGTCTTCGTGGAGCTGTCTATGAGAACACATCTTAAAAAAACATGACTGCCATTAGCCAAAAAGTTTGAGCACCTATTAGATACACTGTAAAAAACAACCTATAGAATCTACTCAATAAAATGAGGTAAACTGAGGTAACTTTTTACACTTAGTTTGTTTGGGTAGATTCTATCCTATATGTCTAAGTAAAGAATACCTGAATTTATCAGCTAAGACAAACTAAAAAAAAGTAGGTAAAGTCTACACAGCAAAAAGCAGAGTGTTAAATGAACTCTCGCGGGAGTTTATTCGAGTGTTAACATGAACACTGAAGAGGGTCAAAGTTAATGAGGTAATTAAGTGATTCATTGAGTGATGATTGAAAATTATTGAAGACACCTGAAGACATGTTTACGTCACCATTATAGTGGTCAGTGTTAGCATTAGTTGGGCTCTTGACCGGTAGCTTTTTACCATTAGCTTTTGTTCAACTGTTTAGTTAAACTAGCCAGACAAGGCAAAGAGCAAATGTCATGCAATGGTGATAACTCTGTTTTAAAATAATTTGAGCCATTGAAATCTTTTAGAGTTCTATATCCTTTATTTATTACAACTGCCTTGTGGTTTCACAGCAGCAAAAAAATAATAAAGCCTGAATCGTTTTTTTAACATTTTGAATGGACTTCTTACAAGCTCCTCCGATCAAAAAAACTTTCAAAAGTTGTTCTTTTAGGCACACACAGACATCATGAATCAGCATATGAATCTCAAAAATGCTGACAAACAGCATATTCAGAAACAGATCAACTCTAAACATCACGGAAATCATCAGCTCATAATTTATTCATGCCACAATGCATGATGGGAGATATGGATGAGTTTTGATTGGCTACAACATACGTTTTTGTTGGTCACCATTGTTGTGATTCTCATGCTGATTGATGATGTCTGTGTGTCTAAATCTAAAAATTGTTTATATTTTTTCTGGTCAAATAAATTTCAGAAACACCTGTCTGATTAAACCAACGTAAACAAAATACAACTCACTTATTCTGATCACTACTTCATGACTTTGTCAAAGCATATTCAAAACCACAAAATCTCATTTCTTCTGGTTTGTCTGACTGTTATAACTCAATTACAACACCCAAACAAAATCTAATATTAAGAAGTTACTGGTAAAGAGCTAAGCTAATCCTAACACTGACCACTATAATGGTGACTTACAAAATTAGATTTTCTCCTTTTGGTGATTCTGCTTATTAACATCAGGCGTCTTTAATAATGGTCAATCATCACTCAGTGAATCACTTAATTACCTCATTAACTCTAACACTGCTTCAGTGTTCATTTTAATACTCTTGAGTATGGACTCAAACTCCCGGGAGAGTTCATTTAACACTCGGTTTTTTGCTGTGTAGACTTTACCTACTTTTTTTTAGTTTGTCTTAGCTGATAAATTCAGGTATTCTTTACTCAGACATATAGGATAGAATCTACCCAAACAAACTGAGTGTAAAAAGTTACCTCAGTTTACCTCATTTTATTGAGTAGATTCTATAGGTTGTTTTTTACAGTGTAATGTTAACAGAGGACGATCGGAAAGGAACTTAGTGGGCATTTTATTTACTTATGTCACTACAAGTCTGTAAGAATTTTGAAAGAAACTGGCCACTTGTTGGTGCTAATGAGTTTTATGCATCTGTAATCATGTGGCGTTTCACGCATACACACAATATCCATATTGTTTGACAGATCTCCTCATAATGAGCAACTTTGCCTCAAGTCAGTGCTATCAGTCAAATTGTTCATTAGTTTTTTACAATTGCTAGGACACATTTTTTAATACTGATGTCACTTTAAACAAAAGTCTTCACACAGTTCTCCTAACCATCTTTCAACCTGACACAGCAGTTCATTTCACATTCAAAATGCACTATAACTACCAAAACACTTCATTAATGCCTCAAGTAAAGTCATAACTCTAGCAAAGGTTTTCACCAAACAGACTTTATCACTCATAACACAAAAACCTAAAAACACTAACAACATGCAACATTATACAATGTTTTCTTTAGTAAAATTCTTTATAAAACAAGAATCATGCTCTCTACTGTTTATAATTCACTGCAGTATAGGTAACATGCTCCATGTTTACATTATAGTACAAAATTATTGCATTATTCCTAAGTTGTCCCCTTTTGTACAGACGGTAATGAAAGTGAAAGACTAACACTAGTGAAGATGTTCAGCTACATGCAACTGCTTTGATAGTATTTGATTTTTTGTTTACATTCAGAATATTTTTCTATATGATATTATTGTAGAAATGTTGCAAATTTCTGTCTTCATTTTTGTACTGTGCTTTTGAACTTAAGTTTAACAGTTTCGAAAACCGTACGTAAACGTGAAAATTGGCTTGTATAGTACATGAAGTTTTGGTAGTGTTTGTCTCAAAGTGATAAAATAATTCATGTAATTTGACAGATGTCATCTGTAAAAAACTGTTTGTGTGAACTAATCCTAGGATTTTTGCTCAACCTCAAAACCACTGCAACACAATTCTATAAACTCCCTAGATCAATAATTATCAAAACTTTTTCAGAGCTATAACAGGGACATGGTCAAATATGCCCAAAAGCCTTTAAATCCAAAACTAAAACTCAAAACTTTGTGAGTGAAAATACGTGTCAGATGATTTTTAACAAGCATTCAAACTTTCATGGAGATCAGATCATAGGTGGCGCTATAACTGCCATTAAAGTTAATAAACATCATATTTCTATTGAAATTACCTGCATTTGCCAAAAATGCTCTTCGTAATCACTGATTTAGCTGGTTACAGGTTTGCTAAATATTACGTAATGTATTTTTCTTCTGTGCTCAAATACATTAAAGCGTTTGAACCCCGGTAATTGCTGCTTGCAGCTATATTTAGGGCCCGAGCACCGATGGTGTGAGGACCCTATTGGAATTGCTCCGTTTATTATTATTATTATTATTATTATTAGGGCCCGAGCACCGATGGTGTGAGGACCCTATTGAAATTGCTCTGTTTATTATTATTATTATTATTATTATTATTATTATTATTATTATTCTTCTCCAAAATGAATCGCATTTTTGAGGGCCTAAACATGCCCAAAAACTCACGAAACTTTGCACACGCATCAGAACTGGCGAAAATTTACGTCTGATATGGGTCTCAGAAGTGGGTGTGGTAAATTGGCTCGACAGCGCCACCTATACACTTTCAGCGGAGTGCACCTCGAGCTACGTTTTACGTACATGTATGAAAATCGGCACACACATGCAACACACCAATACCTACAAAAAAGTCTCCAGGTACGAAATCCAAATCCCAACAGGAAGTAAGTTATTTTAATTTTTCCCGGCAAATTTTGTGTCATTTTTGCCATTTCCAGGTGTCATAGTTGAACGAACTCCTCCTAGAGATTTATTCGGATCAACACCAAATTTGGTCAGTCTAATCTAAAGCCCTTTGTGACGTTAAATTGTGAAGATCTTGAGTTTTCGTTGAAGGGCGTGTCCGTGGCAGCCTGACAAAGTTTGAAGTTTCGCCATGGTAATAGAAGTTGTTATAACTCAGCCATACAATGTCTGATCTGCCCCAAACTTCACATGTTTGATAAGAGTCCTGGCCTGAACACATCTGAAGGCCAATATTCTATTATAATCATAGCGCCACCTGCTGGCAACAGGAAATGGCTTGTTTTACACTAACTTAAACATGCAATGTCTGATCTGCCACAAACTTCACATGTTTGGTAAGAGTACTGGTCTGAAGACATCTAAAGACCAATATTCAGATATAATCATAGCGCCACCTGTTGGCAGCAGCATATGTCATGTCTTACACTAGCTCAAGCATACTATGTTCAATCTGCACCAAAGTTCGTATCTTTGATAAAAGTGTACGCCTCAACAGATCTACGTTCCAATATTCAGTTATAGGCATAGCGCCACCAGCTGGCAGCAGGAAGTTTGGCACATCTTAATGACTTTGACAGATTCCTCCTAAAATTACTATGTGAAAAGCATAGTGCCCACCATTCGCCTCCGGTCGGCGGTGAGCCCGGGTGCGAGGGCCCGTTCATCGCTGCTTGCAGCTTTAATTATTATTATTATTCTTCTCCAAAATGAATCGCATTTTTGAGGGCCTAAACATGCCCGAAAACTCACGAAACTTTGCACACGCATCAGAACTGGCGAAAATTTACGTCTGATATGGGTCTCAGAAGTGGGTGTGGTAAATTGGCTCGACAGCGCCACCTATACACTTTCAGCGGAGTGCGCCTCGAGCTACGTTTTACATACATGTATGAAAATCGGCACACACATGCAACACACCAATACCTACAAAAAAGTCTCTTGAGGCAAAATCCGAAACCCAACAGGAAGTCGGATATTTTTAATTTTTCCAGCAAATTTTGTCTCATTTTTGCCATTTCCAGGCGTCGTACTTGAACGAACTCCTCCTAGAGATTTATTCGGATCAACACCAAATTTGGTCAGTCTAATCTAAAGCCCTTTGTGACGTTAAATTGCGAAGATCTAGAGTTTTCGTTGGAGGGCGTGTCCGTGGCGGCCTGTCAAATTTCGATGATTCGCCATGAAAAAGGAAGTTGTTATAACTCAGCTATACAATGTCTGATCTGCCCCAAACTTCACATGTTTGATAAGAGTCTGGTCCTGAACACATGCCCATGCTCATATTCACTTTTAATCATAGCGCCACCTATTGACAACAGGAAGTGACATGTTGTACTCTGTAATGAACTCCTCCTAAAGATTTATTCAGATCAACACCAAATTTGGTCAGTCTACTCTAAAGGCCTTTGCAATGTTAAATTGTGAAGATCTTGAGTTTTCGTTGGAGGGCGTGTCCGTGGCGGCTTGACAAAGTTCGATGTTTCGCCATGGGAATAGAATCTGTTATAACTCAGCCATACGAAGTCCGATCTGCCCCAAGCTTCACATGTTCGATAAGAGTCCTGGCCTGAACACATCTAGAGGCCAATATTCAGTTATTATCATAGCGCCACCTGTTGGCAACAGGAAATGACTTATTTTACACTAACTTAAACATGCAATGTCTGATCTGCACCAAACTTCACATGTTTGGTAAGAGTACTGGCCTGAAGACACCTAAAGACCAATATTCAGATATAATCATAGCGCCACCTCTTGGCAACAAGATATGTAATGTCTTACACTAGCTCAAGCATACTGTGTTCAATCTGCACCAAACTTCATATATTTGACAAAAGTGCTGGCCTGAACACATCTACATGCCAATATTCAATTATAGACATAGCGCCACCAACTGGCAGCAGGAAGTTTGGCACGTATAAATGACTTTGACATATTCCTCCTAAATTTACTATGTGAAAAGCATAGTGCCCACCATTCGCCACCGATTGGCGGTGAGCCCGGGTGCGAGGGCCCTTTCATCGCTGCTTGCAGCTTTAATTGTTTTTGTTGTTGTTTTATTTTATAGAACAACAGTAAAAGTAAAATACTAATGTTTATAGCTCTCTTAATTTCTTTCTAATTGCTTTTGAACATTAAACCACAGAGTTTTTATTTTGGTAGAAACCTGCAGGACACTTTAAAGCGTCTCATTATAGGCGAATAGCAGCATTTGATGGTGTTCCTGTAGCTCGCACATAATGCTTGCAACGCAAATATCATTGGTTTGATTCCAAGGGTAAGCAAGAACCGATAAATGTGCACTGTAAGTTGCTTTATGTAAAAGTGTCTGCCAAATGTTTTAACCTAACATAAACAGAGCTGCTCCGAAACACTGAAAACTCTGGATCATGAGCTGCTCAGGGTGTAAATAAACACAGTGCGCAGCAGAGATGCTGAGAATGTCCCCATGCAACCAAAAGTCTCTCCATTTAATCTTATTGCTGTCTAGAGAAACAACTGAGCTATTAGATTATTCATTTATTCATTCAGTTCTATGGGAATTTAAATTGGGGAAAGCAACAGTAATGACACTGAAATAAAAGCAACATTGGAATGTTTTATTCATTCGTGTTACAATATTTTTTATTTTTTTTTTAGAAAATAAAACACAACCAATAAATACAAAGATAAAAAGCAACTTTTTGGCGAGTGCCTCATCGTATTCCAATAGTAGCATTTCTGTTTCTTTCACATATTTGCGTATATCTTTTTTCCTGCGATCAATGACAGCGGGGAGCGGCACCCAAAGCAGACGGGTCACAATGGATTGCAATGAAACATGAAACAGGCATGCAGATCCATGAGTGATCCTCTTCACGCCCACACACACACTGGTGTGCACACCCATACAAAAATGAGTTGGCACATTAAAGACAACATCTAGAAACATTTTGTTTGTTTGTTTTGCAAAATATATATTATATATACACAAGAAAACAAGAAATAAACCCAGAAACCATCTTTGTATCTCCCGCCTGTCAAAATACCTACACTTTTGAGCGTCAATTGCAGATTTAAAGGTGAAGTGTGTAATTTTTGCATCACTAGCATCACCAAACAACTGCAAGATTTGCAAGAAAATTTCAACATGTTCAAACAGCAGTTTCTCAGTGGTCATCCAAAAAGACAGTCCTGTCCCAAACCCACACCACCGGTTGAGTCAATGTTGCTTAAACAGAGCGATGTTTTGATAGCGCCACAGTGTTACACTTTTGAAGAATTAAAGAACGATTTGGAGAATCAACCTATTAATGTCTCTGCACATTAAGCTGGGAAAGGAGATCAACATCAAAAAATTATACACATCACCTTTAAGTAATTCAATGAAAAGAAAACCTCCATCAGCCATCACATCCTTACATTCAAGGTATGCTTTCCAGTAAAATCAGGTGCATCAGTACAGTAGATCGCCTCATGTACAGAGTTTAACAATACACGTAATGTACAAACACAATATCACCCATGTCGTCACATGGTTTCATTGAAATTCAGCTTGTTTGCCTCCTGCTTGGTGTGTAAGGCAGAGAGCCAGTCACATGATCAAAGACGCATGTCATAATCTCAAAGCTGTTGAAATCTCATCGATTCCCTCATGGGTTTGGCAGGAATATCTGGCACAGGAGGTCGGTGGAGGAGAAAACGTCAAAACAGAAAGGGCACAGAGGACAATAGAGGGTAAGGGTTAAAGAAATGTGCTGAGTCTTGCGTTCCCGCTCTTGATGTAGATGTGCATTCTCACTGGAGGACAGAAAGGCTCATTCAGATGGGCTGGATTGGCCCAAGCGAAAGGAAACAGAGGAGGCAAGGTGAAGAGGTTGAAGCCGGCGTTGATCGGGTCTCGAGCTCTTGTGTTATCTGACCTCCAGGCAGTCCAGGTACTCCAGAGCCAGCTCATAGCAGAACCTGTACTGCTCCTGTCAACAACAGCAAGGCCACATCAGTTAACAACAGGCAACATTCACAGACTACATCAGCTACTAACACTACTACATTTTGGCTTTCAAAGAAAACGTGATCGATTTTTGCTTGTGCACTGTTAATCTGATAATAAGCACCTAATTAGGCAATTTAGATAATTGATTATAATGACTATAAAAATACTCAAAGTGTTACAGAAGCTATCTCAGATCCATTCTCTCAACAGATTGAGGAAACAAAGGCACAATAAATGAAGGACGTTCATGCTGATGAGTTCAGGTTTCTGCATCATTATTCGTAATTGCACACATCCATTTGAGCAATCTAAGTTAACTGCTGCTGTTTTCTTACTCAATTACAAACTATTATGTGTATATAAGATTATTTGGAGAATAAATTTAGAAATGTATGAAATAAAACACAACCCAGGTTCGTTGGAAATACAAGCCTCTGTATACATTTCTGCAACACTGTAATTACGTATCTTACTGCACATTTCACGACAGTTTCAAAGTGAAATGAACAGAGAGTGCCAATAAAACATACGCCCAATACGTGACCATGGCACATTTTTATTACATTGGTACAGGCACGTATTGCTGCATTTTTATTACGCTGCTTGAGGTACGTAATGCGGCTGTTCAGAATTCAAATATCCGGAGAGTGTCGCTAAAGGTTAATGCTCATGTTATAGTGTTATATTATTTTTTGATGCAGCCATGCTATTTTAACTATCTATACAGATTTAAGCTGTTTTGTTGAACCGCATTTTCACAGGGTTTGTACCGGAGCTCTTCATCACTCAAGTGCAACGCCGTATTGCTTGAGTTACCGAGCAAACCTACTGAATTAGAAAACTCGTCACATATACAGCTTTATATGCCTGACAGTATTCAAAAGTATCAGTTTTCAAATCACGCAGTATTGTTTTGAAGCCATAATATAATATTCTGCAAGTAATTGTGTGAAAGTTTATTAATCAAAACTCTGTGTGTAAATCATACTTTGTGTGAAAAGTTGTCAGAGTTTTACTGCCTCTAGTGTTCATTTCAACTGGAAACTGCAATGATTCGTACATATGGGTAAGTTTTTTCAGTATTGCAAATACTGTATAAATGTATATAGAGGCATGTATTTCTGATGAGCCTATGTTGAAAGAAAAAAACAAAACAATATTGGTGTAGGAATTAAACATCACTCAGAAATTTATAGTAAATTTCACAAATACATGCAAAGATATGGCATGCGACATACTGAATCAAATGTGAAACTTTGCAGAAGACTGGAGTAATATATTTTTTCTAAATAATAAGGATAAAAAAATACAGTATACTTGAAAATGCATTAACTTGTGGTAATTATTTAATTGATTTGCTTGACTTAAAGTGTTTTTTTTTTTTTTTTTGCATAATAGACTTCAATATTCATTAATATTAATAGTTTAATTGTTGGTTCAGAAAAAAAAAAAAAGAAATGTTAAATCTTCTCAGCAGTCTACTTAATGTCTTTTTGTTTTATTTAGCTTAGGGATGACATTATCCTTTATTTATTTAATGGATCAGTACTAAATGTACATTGGCAATTTATTATTCAAAATTCAAGACAGTGTCAACATTTATCCTTAGTACACATTGTCTCTCCAGTTATTTTGTCTTGTCCTGGTTAGAAATGTTAAACAACCAACAGTAATAACCAGTGATGCAAACTGCTCGTTTTTTTTTTTTTTTTTTTTTTTTTTTTCTCTGCATGAAAATATAGTATAATTTTTGTGCTTTGTGTTATTTCTAGCCGAATGTGATTAGACATGAACTCTCTTGTGTTTTTAATATATTGACAATATAAATGAAAGTGAATGTGTGCATATTTTCCCAACTATACTGTTCAATTTCTTTATACTTTAGAGAAAAAAAATGGACCTCGCCAATGTCATGGTTACAGCCTTGGCCAATAGCAATAGTGAAGGTTGCCTAACCAAACACCACTAACTAATTCTTGAGATAAGTAAGCACACTAACCATAGACTCCACCATGTTAGGCTTGGAGTTGCGGAGAGTCTTGACGGCGTAGAAGACGTCCACCATGTTGTGATGGTGCACCATCTCCATTATCATGGTGCAAGCGCAGAAAGTGCCACTGCGTCCCCCGCCATTCCTTAAAGACATCAATACGTCGTTTCATTAGCATCTTCAAGAAAAGCAACGGCTTGTAACACTTGAAGAAGTTGGATCTGAGCGGCACGCTTTCAAAGCTTGTGTGGATTATTGTATTAGTGATGTCTGGAGGGGATAGCTGTGAAAGAGGCATATTTGTGCCACCACAGGCTGCCAGACATCTGCAATACTTTTGAGCATGAAGGAATGGAAAGTACCAGTGCGCTCTGGGGAAAAGTCATGCAATAAAAATGTCACATCCTACTGAGCTAAGATCATTTCCCTTGGGCTACTGATAGAGGAAGGGCACCCCAGCACAGATGCTTTAAAGCGCGATAGGCTGCGCGTGCGCCACGCTCTCATTAATAGTGGATAGATGTATTAAACTACAGGCGAGTGCAGGTGGCAGGTACGAATCCTGAGGCCAGAGCGCTAAGAAGTCAGATACTGAGGAAAATGAAGACATGAAAAAGCGGTCAGAGATTAAGCGCTTCAAGCTGATTTTCACCGTTGGGTGGCTACGGCAATTGCTGGAGTGCAGGAGCGAAAGATACCTGGATTGTATAATCAACACAATGAAGTGTAATTGCTCTCCAATTAGCATGTGAAAGCGGAGCTGTGTGAAACTTACAGGCAGTGCACTACAGTGCGACCGTCGCCGCACTCCCTCTGCCACTTCTGCACTTGTGCCAGAAGGTTGAGAAAGGCCTTCTTAGAGTCTGGGATTTCACGATAAGCCGACCAGCGCAGGAACTGGAAATGTCGCACTACCAGATGACCTTCCTGCAACTGAACGATAAAGACAGAGAGAACAAGAGCAGAAGAAAGAGAAAACATTAATAAGAATAAAAGAGGAGTACAACAGCAGGTCAAAGGATTTTGCTAGTGTTTTCTACAAATAGGGGGCATTTTGGTGTCCTATTTCTTTCACAAAAAATAAAAACATGAAAAAATGTAACGAAAATGGCGATTCTGGTCTGTGTGATCTGAACCTTGTAAGCAATAATTAAAACCATACATTAAGAAGAACTGATATTCAATAAATGTATCAATAAATTAACCATTTGCAATGACAAAAACATGTTGTTAAGCAAATAAGTTAATTTTAACCCTTTCTACAGCATGATAGGAAATAATCATGATGTATTTTTCACCATTTGTTGATGTTGAAACGTTGATTACATTTGTTAAGCATTTAAACTTGTTATCAAAATTATCAAGTGAATATTCTTTGATTAATAATAAGTGTTCATTATAATAATCAAAAATGTACACATTCTACACACAACTTTAATTTAGGCTAAACATGCAACACTGTATCTCAAAACCTTTTTTTTTTTCAGGCTTAGTCCTCCATGTAGTCCTAGATAACTGCAGAAACAGCTCATATATAATATTTTGTCTGACCTTCTGAAATGAACAAACAATTTTATTTTTATTATTTGAACAACACTGTCTCACTGGAAAAACATACATTTATCAACAGTTAGGGGTGTGATGATAAATCGATTCGTGGATCAATTCTGTGATTTATGTCAATGCGTCGCAATTCTCTTTTGAATAGATTCTGAGCTCAGTTTTAACAGCTGATGGCACCGCATGCTTCAGAAAAAGCCGTACTCTCCTTGTGTCCAGTTCCTCACACACCACTTGAACCTAAATTAATCATACATAAAGTTCAAAAAGGTTGAAGCGAATTACAAGAGTATTCACAGTGGGCTGTTTTTACATTGTGTCAAAAAAGCATAAAAGCCAGGGTACATGCAAGTACATTTAACCACTTACATTACTCATTACAAGCGCTGTGAGCATTTAAGTGTGCAGTTAAAAACTGCTGTCAAAAACTATGCTTAGAATCGATTCCTGAGAGAATTGTAATGCATTCGGAAAAAATCGAATCAAATCGATTTATTGTTGTACCCCTACCTACAGTTTTTCAAAGCTTCAAAAACTCCAAAAATATACCTATACATATTATTCATCTCCATTTCCAGATGACAAACACTAGAGCAATAAAGGTTTGAAATAAAGGTTTGTATACATTTTATTTAATTTCTAAAGTCTGTGCTGTAAATTTTCTAAATTTGCCATGCTGTATTATTTTACGCAACATACAGAGACGAGATGTCAGTCGGCTGCGTCAGGAGCAGTCACTTTGTATGATGGAACCGCCTTTTACCTTGCATAAAATAAGTGGATTTTATTTGTTATGTTACCAAGTTTAATTTAATCTGATGTTAAAATATGTTCTTTAATGTTAGTACTGTTTGTTTATAGGCAGGTTTTTGAGTCAGTCACTGCATCTTTCAACTGCGAGTGAAATTTGCAGAAAAAGTTTGCAGTTACATCGGCAAACAGCAGCCTTTCACTGGCTAAGATTTTGGTGACACAACGGCACGATAAATAGCCCTATTTGGGTAAAAAGCGATTACAGAGAATGGTTGACTAAACTAAAATTAAAATGGTACTTTAAAATGTTACTTTTTTATTTCTAAATGCTTGTTAAATGAGTTTTAATGTATGTAATATTGTAAACTATGCTGTATTATTCATCTAAATAAATTCAGTTTGTCTTGTATTTTGTCCATGGGTGTTCTTGCTTAATAATAAATGTTCATCTTTTGATTACTGCTGTTGCCTCTAGCAATTCTGTGTTTGTTTTTGGTAAGTTCCAGTCCATTTTAATCCAGCAATATAATATTTTTTTTAACAATAGTTGACTTAAAAATAATAATAATAATAACCCAACATGTTTGGTAAAAACATTTAACCAAACCAGCTGGGTCAAAATAACCCAGCATGTTTTCTGTCCAATATTTACCCAGTTGAAAAACACATTTGCTGCTATTGAGATGGGATATGGGTAAGTTTAGGGACAGGTTTGGTGGCACGGTTAGTTTTAAACTGGAAGGTGTTTTTAAATATAAGTACAATGTAAAAATATGTATGGACACAGTAAGTGCATTGTATCAAATGATTCATTCAAATGTAGGTGCATAGTAGTTAACTTAATATAAAGTGGATCCCTAATATTTCTTGATGTTTGCACACAACCAACTCCATATGTATGGCTTTACTAACATAGCAAACGTGCTTGGCAGCCCACCTGGTAGAGCACTGCAAGTGAGTCACAATAAAAGAGCTCAAAGTCAAGTTTAGTGTATGTAGTGCATTAATTTCAAGTGTGATAGGGATCATTACTCAGTGCACATTTCATTTTCAAATTTCCAGATTCACTTGCATCTGTTTTGTAATTGCAATTTTAATTTTCACAGAGATGTCGGCATGTGCACATTTTTCCGATGAGCCTAGGTTGAACCTGAATGTTAAGCACCTCCTTTCACTAAATGTTTCAGGTTCTATTTTGCATTCTATTGGTGGAGTATCTACTGCACGTCAAACACTCATTTCAAAACAACACACAATATTCAGCTCATCTGCAAGTCATCGACTGGATCCTCTGAGCATTAATTAGCATCTAAATTACTCTGTAACAAATCATAAAAGCATTGTTCTGTCTTGGGGCTGTCAGTTTTTTCTTTATCTAGGGATGGCGCCATTTAGCAACATGATCTATCAATAACACTCTATGCCTTGTACCTTTTTGGGGAAGCAAGACTCGTCGTTCCAACACGGGTGGTTCTCTCTGGGGTCCTGTGAAGAGGCAGTATGGGACATTTTCTGACAATGACATGGAGTGTTTGGCCGGCTTGCAGAGTCTCAAAGAGACAGAGGGGACGTTGGGACTGACAGGGGCTAGCCAAACTGACACGGGCACGGATGGGAACGCGGCTAAAGGTTGACAGCCTGGCTGACAGGAGTGCTAAAGGGGGCTAGCAATGAGAGGTGCAACACTTGGGACAAGATTTCAAAGAGACAGGATGTTGACAATGAAGCCATCAGGGAGGACTGAGGTCAGCTAGAGGTGTGAGAAAGTGCCTTTTTATTCAGACAAGTCAATTTCAGAAGCACAGACCACACTGAGAGAGACTGACACTAGACATACAACTTCATCTCTCTCTCTCACACACGCGTGCACATAAAGTGAGAAACAAACAGGTCTAATTCCAGCCATGCAGTGCCACCAGTGCTAGTTTGTGAAATGGAGACCTTTAATGACTGACCACACTTTTATACCTTTGCTTTAATTTAATTGGTATTGAATTCATTTTCTAAAAGCCTCTGAAAAGATCATTTAGCCATTAGCCTCAGTTAATTAACCTTTCCAGAGTAGCCCTGAACTCTGAGAATTTCCAATCTCTTAAAAAAAAAAGATGGACGTTAAAAGACGGGTCATTCATCTAATGAGGTCTGATTTTAATGAGGTACTGTAATAAATGTCAGTGCTAACACCAGGCTCATGATTGGAAGGCACACAGGAGATAACATATATCTAAAGATGGCTCTACAGACTCACCCGTGTGATGTTGGTCACCCTGAACAGACGAGTGACAATGTTGTCATCAGTGGATCTGGAGAGCAGCTCTACCGTCATGGGTCCAAACTGCTGCATGCCTGTTTCAGGCCAGTACTGCAGACAAGGCTGAGAGAGAGAAGGACATAATTATTTTATTTTATTTTATTTTATTTTATTTTAACCCATGTTAGTTTTCATTTAGTTTATAAACAAAACAAAACAAAACAAAACAAAACAAAACAAAACAAAACAAAAACTTTATTTGTGTGTTTGTAACTAAAATATTATTTCTAACATTTTTTTTTTTTAATATAAATATTGAATTTGTAGCATTAGTATTAAATATTTCAAATTTGACAAGGTAATCTAATCTTGGCATGCCAGAAAAGGTATAAATATCCCATTATTTGTACTCTCTATAATATAATTTATTATGTTTTTGTTTTTTTTTTTTCTGCATGTTGGTTTTTCGAATATTAGCTTCTTTCAGTTCTTCTTCTTCTTCTTCTTTTTTTTTAAACAGTATTTATTCATCTTTAATTATTAATCATTAACAAAAATATAACTGTTCATTGTTTCTTCATGTAAGTTTAGGTTGATTAACACTAACAGAAACTTGTCATTTTAGTTAAAATTAACAAATGCAGCATGTTCATTGTTAGTTCATGTTAACTGTTAATTAATGTTAATTAAACAAACCTTATTGTAAAGTATAAATTTGTAACTATTAGTCTATTAATATATTTTAAAACAAAACAGCCTGCATTTATTTATTTACTTGCTTGCTTACTTACCTGCCTACCTCGTTATGATCTTTATGTTTTTTTGATGTTGGTGGTGATTTTATTTTTTTTTTTTTTTTTTTTTTTTTATTTTATTATATTTATTTTTGATTCACATAATCATAGAAGATACATATTCAAGTCAATGTCTATATGAAATGCATTAAAAAATAATAATAATATATAGTAGACACAGAAAATGGGCATCTTGAGATTAGGCGAAGGGTGAAGATAGACAGTGAAAGGATAATGGAGTCAAGAAAACGGCAGAGATAGGGTAATCAGCACTGAAATCCAATTGCAGCCCACCAAGATAAATAATCCTTGCTCATTTCTCCATATCGGCTGCATTTTCTAGTCCAATCTCCCACCAGATTACCATTTGCTCAATGTGTCAATTAATTTTCGCTCACGCCGGTTGCAGACAGATCTAATCCAGCACAGCGTTATTTGAAACGAGCAGGCGTGAAACAGCTTCAGCCATGTATTTCCAATCAGAGATACAGAGATGTTGATATAGATGAGATAGAAATTGATAAATCCTTGTCACAGTGATGCGTATTAACAGAGTGACACTGTGCGGAAGAAGATAAATATTCATCCGAACACACATCCAGACGCATCAGAAAAGGGTGACTGTAGCAGAAAGAGAACAAAGAGATATTTCTAGAAAGTTAGATGACTAACTGAGTGTGATAATGTCTGGAAAAACATTCGCACACATCAGACGGATGACAGGAAACGGAAATAACTGTTAAATAATCTTGTAAGGATCACCTCACTCATGCAAAAGCACACACACACACATACAGGTATCATCAGGTGAGTGTTAAAGATGACACACTCTAATTTTACATTCAGAGTAATAATGTGCACCAGAGATGCTTTATCATGGAGAACGGGTCACGGTGCTTGCCTGCAGGGGGGAGAAGAGTGAAAATCACGGGTAGGCTGGTGTCTCGGTGAGTTTGTCCTTTCCATTGCCAATTTAGACAAGACAAACACATTATCAATGTGGGGAGTCTCAAATGAAAGGCACGTTGTGTGTTTGCTGTTCACCTAGACTGAGAATTATGGGCTCTGAGGGGTGGCTGACCTACCAAAAAATAGCTTGAAACCTTTAAAGACTTCAAAACAAAGAGTTGCGGGGGGTCTTAATATATGCAATGTTATTTTCAACCCCCAGTCATTTCTGGCCCATACAGATTTTTCTTCCCTCACAAAAAGTGAAAACACTACAAACTGCACTGAATCTGACAAGTTTAAGTGTAATGTGGACAACTTTCATATGTGCAAAGAATTTTTGCAGTGTAACCTAGTTTATGCCTTTTTTATGTCAATTCAACTTGACATTTGTTATTACTGCATGCTTCATTTACCCTATTATGCAGGTTGCAACAATATTTTAGGCCAGGGCATGATAGATAGAGTACTTCACTTCCAGAACAATAATTTACAGATGTACTCACACCCTTGTCATACAAGATGTCTTCCTCTCTTCAGTCGTAAAGAAATTATGTTGTTGCTGTTGTTGTTTTTTTGAGGAAAACATTTCAGGATTTCAAACTGTTTTTGCTGTAATTCTTGCAAAAGATTTAAATTTGAAATAATTTCTCAATTTTTAAATGAATAAAAAATGGTTAAACAGGGCTCTACACTTACTTTTCACTTGTGCTCCTAATTCTAAAAAAAATTAGGAGCACAGTCAAAACTTTCAGGAGCACCTTCTAATCAATAATCAAATTCTGATCAAATATTAGCCTTCCCATTACGAGACGATATTTGGCTCCTTAAAGTGATTTATAGGAAATTTTGTTTTTACCTTTGTAATGGCATTTTTCTAACTTTATTAAAAGTATGTGATCTTTTGTCAAATTCAAAAAAATATATACTTATAAGCTTTTTGTTTAAATTTCTAATTAAAACCACAGAATAAAAACAAGTAGAATAAGAATAAGTTACCAATCAAATGAAATCAGTATAAAAAAAAAAAAAAAAGTACTACAGAGGTGGCACAGAAGAACACAAAAGTGGCTTGTAGGTGTATTTTCAGATGTTTAATGAGGCTCAGCGGTCGCATGAGTGCAATCACATTCATAACTTCATGTTGAGGTTAATGTTTTATATATACAATTTTGAATACAGAAATATTAAATGATTTAAATAATAGAAAAGACTTTAAAATGAAAGTAAAACTGCCAGTAGGTGGCGGCAAGTCACTGATTTTATAACTGAATCGTTCATTGAATTGATTCATTTGAATGGCTGATTCATTCAGGAATGAAGCAAGTGACTTTATGAATGGGTAATTTAATCAGATTAGTTTAAAAAAGCCCATTCATGCTGTCACGAATCTGGTCGGTGTCCCGTTGTCCGCTCACCACCAGATGTCACTCTCACCTCACCTACACACTCTGACTGTTGCACCACACTCCGGACTGCATCTCCCATCCTCCACCGCGCTGATTGCGTCAGCCCCCGTGACCAATCAGGCGTTCTATAAAACCGCCGGTCCTTCACAGTGCACTTCACGGATTGTTCTGTCACAGGGAGAAACGGACGAGAGGCGAGCGGATCCATTTGCGAGCTTTTATTGTTTGGACGAGACAGATACATAGTTGAGCAGGCAGGGTCGAGACAACAGCAAGCAGGTAAATAAGGGCAATGCACAATAGAAGTCCGTGAGTCAGGCGTGGGGTCGAACAGGAGCGAACGGGAGCAATACAGATAATCCAGGGAGAGTAAATGATAGTCCAGGCGAGAAGTCAAACACGGGAACGAGGAGACTAGGAACTCGGGAAACTAGGGAACGCTAACAACACAACAATACAATCTAACAATCCGTGAAGTGCACTGTGAAGGACCGGGGGTTTTATAGAACGCCTGATTGGTCACGGGGGCTGACGCAATCAGCGCGGTGGAGGGTGGGAGATGCAGTCCGGAGTGTGGTGCAACAGTCAGAGTGTGTTGGTGAGGTGAGAGTGACATCTGGTGGTGAGCGGACAACGGGACACCGACCAGATTCGTGACACATGCATAAACGAAACAACACTGTTTGAATGGAGATGCGCAGCAGCTCAGCTGTTACTTTGTTTGAAACAATTTTCGTTTTTGAAATAGAACAAAATCAGGCAATAGTGTTCAGACAATGCAAGTCACTTAATATTAACTTGTTGTTTAGTGAACTGTTGTATTAAAATCGATATCATTTGCTACCTCCCTTAATCAATAAATCTTTCTCCCTCCTTCGTTCATCGCAATCTTCCATTATAATCAATGCAGCTCATCCACAGACGACTGGTTATAGGCGTGGGGAGGGGCATTTTTACTGCACGATTAATATAAGCAGGACGACACAGCAGTTTATATGTAATATTTATCCAGAAATTGATAAATATTAATTCTGCTGTTAAAAATAAATAAACAGTGTAGGAGAGTGGTTATTAAGTGCAAACAATGGAAAACAATATATTTGCGCAGTTTGCGCAAAAAAAAGATCAATTCCAATTTGAAGCTTGTGACAAATTGCACGTCAACCCAATCATTTTATTTAGCATTCACGCAAACACTACATTCAGATTCATCAATTGGAATTAATTCAGTGAGATTGAACCAAAAATTGTGCATGTAAATGTAGTTATGTTCAAGGAATCAACATATGTCAGTGATACATTACTCACTGCTGCAAAAAAACGTCGTAAGTACGTTAGTGTCATGAATCTGGTCGGTGATCTTCGGTCAGCTCACCACCAGATGTCGCTCTCGCTCTGCCACTTCACACAGACTGTTACACTACACCCCGGACTACGTATCCCGTCACCCATCGCGCTGATTGCGTCTACACCTGTGGCCAATCAGGCGCCCTATATAAGCCCCGGACTTTCCCCCAGTGACTGACGGAGTATTGTGTTGTTTTCATTGTTTCGCGTTCGTTCCCTAGTTTCCCTAGTTTCCTGAGTTTCCCGTGTTTAGCTTTCACGCCTGGTCATTTTGTCTTGTCTGTCTCACCACCTGCCTTTGGACTACTCGCTTGTTTCACGGATCTCCCCTTCGCTTTCCCCCCCTGGATTACGTTCGCGGATCATCGACCCATGCCTGCTACACAGACTATCCCCAAGTCTTGCCTTCGTTATGTCTGCTATTGTTGTCTACTCTGCCTGTATGACCATGTCTCTGTCTTGTCCAAAGAATAAAAGCTTGCGAATGGATCCGCTCGCCTCTCGTCTCTCTCCCACCGTTACAGTTAGAAACCTTTGGTACAAGCACAAATATGCTGATAGGGTCATTTGCACTGATGCTTTTAAATATTTTTTCATAGTCGCACCCAGTAGTTTTCAGTCACAAATGTACTGCTTCTCCATAGGTTCATGCAGGGTTGTGCAATATGCACATCAGCTGGCATCCTAAGATCTTTTTCTCATACTACCCCATCTCCACCCCAATCATTAACCTGTTTCATTTAGTCTGGGAACATTTTTGAAATAGCACCATTCTACTAAACAAAATTTATTTCAAATTTATTTCAAGCACTTTCAAGGACCTATATTTGTTTTCAAGTACTTTCCAGGCCTTGAATCCACGTGTCTGATATTCAAGTACTTTCAGGTACCTTTAAGAAGTGTGGGAACCCTGTATTTAATGATTTATCATTTTTGACCAATAGGCGGCGCTGCTCCCAAATTAATGTGGTGTGGTTCACTAAGGGTGATGATGACAAACATAGTTTGACATAGACATAGTTTGGTGCCAATATACCAAAGCAATGCAGACTTAAATCCAGCCTTAGATCCATTTTGGCATTTTTCATATCTCCTGACCAATAGGCGGCACTGTGATGAAACTGTGCAAGTGACCTCAGGACACATGGTTGTCATAACAAACTTCAAGTGTAGTCTGAACACAATGAAGTTTCAGGTGATACAGCCTCATGTCCACTTTGGAGAGCTCTACATCAAATTCATTTGTGCGTTATTTGAGAATGGTAGGGTCCATCATAAAGCTTTTGATAGCTTTTAGTTAGGATCATCTGAAGATGATCTGTATCAATTTTGGTGAAAACTGGACAAATCGTCTAGGACAAATACAAAAAAAGTATTATTTATTTATTTATTTTTTTACATAATGTCAAATATTTAATAAACGGGTGGATCCATATCTAACAGTGGTTCTGTTATCTAGCAGTGGTTCTAACATATCTAACATATGATATGAATATTGTGTGTATGTGTGAAATAATTTGTGATAAGCAAGGCGTAGAACACCTAGTGGCCGATTTCTTTTAAATTTCTCACAGACCTCTAGGACCAAGAGTCAAACAGGCTCATCGAGTTTCGTTCTGAATGGCTTCCGTTAACCTTGTCTAATAGATGCTCAAAGTTAATTGGCCGATGGCGACCATGTTTTTCAAGATACACCAATGCCCTCAAAGATATGGGTGGCACCTTGGTCAACGACACTGCATTCCAAATTTTAAGTCAATCAGATTAATGTGTGTAGTTACAGCCATTTTCATTTTTTTCCCCTATTACAGTGGTCAAACTCCCCAATTTTCCTAATTTGACCAAGGATTGAGTTCATTCATATGTGTTCCAAGTTTGGTGAAAATATATCATTCCTTTCAAGAGTTATTTTAGTAAAAGTGGCCCCATGCACTTCGAACATTTTTGTGTCCTGTTCTGACCGACAATGGTATCTATCATCCCGATTCTAATGGTGTACTGGAACGTTTCGGATGATTACATGTTTGTTCAGACCATTTGACTGCTGTATTGGATCTGACAGCGGCTGCATCAAAAATCACAAGTAAATGATTTCCCAACGCTTTGTCTGTAAATTGAAAAAGGATGTTTTCAAAACAATTACTCACATACTCAATATTAAGGGGGCATTAATACTTTTCCTACCTAAATTATGTTAGCCAATCATAAGTTAATCAAACAAATTGCAGATGTATGAGATAAACCTCCAAAAAATGCACATATTCATAATACTGTTCAGGTCTAGATTGTACCTTAAACTCAACTTTGATTTCCATAAATGAGTACCACTGTGTGATTCTCACAGTGAGTATTGTAAACATTGTGGCTTGTTAATATGGCTGTCTTACCCAGGCTGAGTTGGACTGGTTGAGCTGGTTGAGCATGACGATAGAAGTACACCCGTAGTCGAACACAAGTCTCCAGAAGTCAGCGGTGGTGGTGGGCAGAGGATGAGGGGTCACCACGAACGCAGCTGGCTGCAGGAAGCTGTCCATCAGTGCCGCGTTTATGTAGTTGTTGCCGTCGCCCTCGGTAGAGACGAGAAACGCCAGCGCGCGGTCGGGCGGCAGCACGTCCATGCTCCGGTTCTTCTCACGGTTGCGGGGCAGCAGAGAGACGCTGCACTCCTCCACATCCAGGTGAGGAGTCACAGAGTTTAGAGTCTGAGAAGACAGAAGTCAGACACAGAGAAGAGACAAGGGATCAAAGGGTGTCTGACTGCATGCAAATGACTTGGAATTATATAAGTAAGACAATGACAGAATGAGGAAGTAAAACTATGCAGGCAAAAATGACTGACAGAGCAAAAACGGAAGAAGTGAAACATCCAGTACACTTACAACCTCAAGTGTAGAAAGATGCAAAGAAAATCACTGGAAGTTGAAATGATTTAGTCTCAGGCAAATAATGTCTACAGACCCTAATGGCTGAAAATAAATGCACAGTGGTCACATATGAATACTTCTGCTATGAGCCTTGAGGTGAATGAATCAGACTGAGAATTATGCAGATTATTACACTTGATGGGTGAAGTGCTTCAATCCCGATTGGTTCTGACAGCACAACCGGGACATTACAATTATGATTATTAAGATTACATTGGCTCTGAGGAGGACAGGGACAGGTACACAGTCTCAGAGCGGCAGGCATAAAGCCATTAATAGCTTGATGTTAAAAACACACACACGAGTGGAACTGTAAGGTGAGGGAACACCTCATTAAACCCTCTCTAAATGAACCAAAATAGACTCCACAGCCGGCTGACTTCATCACAGTTTGAGCTGTGAGTTAGTATGCAGTACTTAACCTGGATGAAACAAAATTACATGATTTGCATAAAGACCCAATGGAAATATCATAAAATGAATACAGTTCATACAAATCCAAGCCTCTGTGATACTCTGGTCTCCACATTAGTGTTATATATATATATATATATATATATATATATATATATATATATATATATATATATATACCTGTATATGATTTATTTAATGAAACTAAATGTGATTTTTGTTTCACATTCAGTGTAATAATATTTACATTTCATTTTATTTAAGCTTCATTACATTAAACGCTTCAATAGTTTTAGTTAAAAATAACATTGTGCTCTACACGACTCAAACCCCTTTTTCAGTGTAAGTGTGTGGCATTGTTTTGCTTGTTTTCTAAATTAACAGGTTTTATTAAAGCCAAAAGTATTATGTCACATCACAGTTATGAATGAACCTAAATACATTAATTTAGACCAATAAAAACTTAATGGGTTAAATCAGGTAAAAATAGCTTGTCAGAGTAACAACTTTTTACAGTGTTCTCCCTCGGCCTATGGTTAAAAGAAAGAATGAAAAAAAAAATAATTAAAATGCATGAGGTTTAATCTACAGCTTCAATCAGTGCTTCTAATTTTCCCAAAGACAACTCCAATTACACACCATAGATCACACAATCTCAGCTCATTTTTCACTTAAATGATTATGCATATATTATGTTTGGTCTCCTTGTATGGTCAGAAGTTTTCATACACTATAGTTTGGCCGTTTTGCTTGCCGAGATGGCTTAGGAAACTGTTTTAATCAGTCAGTGTGTTTCAGCAGTATACCTCCCACTTGGGCCAATCTCAGCACACAGTCTCTTCCTGGGTCTTAGCAATTGGATGCAGTCAATGTACTTGAACAAGTGGCATCCCTGCATTAGCAGGGTCCACAACATTAAATTGGGCTGTAATTAGACTGTAATCAGCAGTAATATTGCTGGATATTAACTTGCCAAAGAAGTAATAAGCAATAGGCATGATAATGGGTGTCTCAACTCATGGGTCACAAAAAAAGTACTTCCTTATATTTAGTGCAAAAAAGAGCAAATTTGCAAAAAAATATTCACCGCTTGAGAGTTCTGGGGTCAGTTTTGTGAGAACCCTGTGAATAAAATGACCTGGAACTCATGAAGCTACTCACAATTAGTTCTCTAGTTGACTATACTGTAAATATAGTAAAAACAGCAAAAATGTGAAATACTTATACTATTTAAAATAACTGATTTCTATTTGAATATATTTTGAAATGCATTTTATTCCTGTGAGTCAAAGCTGCATTTTCACATGATCCTTCAGAAATCATTCTAATATGCTCATTTGCTGATCAAATATTAGTTTTATATCTATTTTTGCTGCTTAATATTTTTGTGGAAACCGTGATATATATTTTTTCAGGATTCTTTGATGAAAATTTCAAAAGAACAGCATTTATTTTATAGACATTTTGTGAAATTATCAGTGCAATTTTTGACAAATTATTTCAATTATTTTAAAATGAAAATTACATTTTAACATATGTTTGAATATAAAACAGTTATTTTAAATGGTAAAATAACTCTTTTTACTGTATTTTTTGATCAAATAAATATAGCCGTAGTGAGCAAAAGACACAAGTTTTTGCTCACTAGTAGAGTATATTAACCAAAACTTAGCTAACCCTAAATGACCCTAAACATCCAAAGATCCAAGCCAAATCTGTTCACTTAACTCAGTGTATGTACAGATTTGCTATTGCAACTCTATGGCCAGCAAAGGAAGTGTGAATAGTCTATTATGAGTCTTTCGTCCTCAGCTCATTCACTCACCTGAAACTCTTCTCGCAGTTGAGAGGTGTTGGTCTGAGAATCCACGCTCAACATGTCCTTATAGGTGAGCGCAAACTCGCTGATGGGGATGGCGGTCTCTCCGCACAGACAGGCCTCTAGTATGGCATCATGGATGAATATATACTGCTCCTTAAAGAGAGATTGACACAGAAAGAGTCAGCTCAGGACAGATAACTGCTTCAAAGAAATGCGGCCATGTCAAAACATGCACGATGCAGTGTCCAATTATTTTCTCTTATCTGGCTTTAATTAAAAACGATGTGACAAAATGTCAGAGAGATTAATCGAGGGGGCAAATATTAGCTTAATTTAGCAGTGTAAGAAGGAAATGTCAAAGTCAATCAAATCTATATTCCCACGTAAAGATGTAAAACAATTTTGCACTCATCTACAAATGGCCATCAGCAGAATGACTTTAAACTCAAGAAATTGTGGTATATGACAACAGTTAGCATTGGAAATAATTATAGAAATTTTCTGAAGAAAATGTGAGCGATGCTTGCCCATGCAAACAAGCTGCCACTGCACTATGGTTTTCTGGATAATTGCCAGAGTGCTGCAGTGTGATAGTTTTAAGTTTTTTAGGTGTATGTGGTTTTTAGGTTGTTTGGGGGTTGCGTGCTGATCTAAGTAAAACAGACTTATTGGAAAACCATGCCTGTGGCAAAATGATATTATGTTACTTCCTGCTTGTTTTGCAACACTTTCAAACTCAAACTCAAATGTCCAAAAAGTCTGCTAATGCTTTAATATGTTGATTGCTGTACGTATTGCAGCAGATCAGAAATGAAATGTTTGGCGAGTGGCTCTAAGGGTTAATGCTCACATTTGTAAATGACGTACCACCTACACCCTACCGTAAATCTAACCAAAATTGCTAAACAACATCAAAAGCGGCAAACATGATATAAAAGTGTATTTCCTGAAGCGACCATGACATTTTAGCTTCCTTCTACAAGTTTTTGCATTGCAATAAAAGAGGCCAGTGCTGTACCAGTACCGGGTGGGTCAATGAGCAAGTTTACCTCATCAGAAAAGACATACATATGGAGATGGTTATGTGATGATGATATCAAAATGTATTAGTCTGCAAATAATAACATATTTCACTGCTGCTAGTGTTCATTGCAACTGAAAACAGCAGTAAATTGTATGTTTTTGGGGTTTTGCAAACATACGTAGAGGCACAATGAGTTTAACAGTGAGTCACAGGATCAGTGAAGTTTAATTAAGTTAGGTTAGGAAAAATCTGTAACACTTTAATATAGGGAACAATTCTCACTATTAACAAATTACCTATTAGCATGCCTATTATTAACATATTGGTTGTTTATTAGTACTTACAAAGCACCTTACTGACTACTCACTACTGACTATTAGCAGCAAAATGGGAGTTTATTGAGGCAAAAGCCATAGTTAATAGTTTGTTAATAGTGAGAACTGGACCTTAAAATAAAGTGTGACCGGAAAATCTATAACCGTAAATATGAGCAGTAAAAACAATGAATGCCTTATAAGACAAGCATACAGTAGATACATGAGTGTCTTAACTTGGATCACTATTTATCTCTGAAGTGTTTTCTTTTGATTCTGGTTCAATATTTCTCTCTATTAGCTTATCAGAGGGTTAAAGGTCAGGCATTATCTGTTTGTTTTATCTCTGTTGAGGGCGTACACTAGATTGGCCTTCAGCTTGCTGTTCTCAATTCATATATCATAAGCAACAGTGTGTAACACTGAGGACAGAGATTTCATATGCATTATAAAGCGGACTAGACAGCATGGCAAGACGTGTTTCGTGGCCTTGCTTTTGTCTTAAAGTGTTCTTGTGATATTAAGCGAACAGTGATTATACATTGAATTATGGTTTCTTCTTTGTCGTCCAACCCCTTGAGGGCTGACTTGAATAGAAAAAATATAAAAAATAAAAAAAGATTCACAGCTACTTTCGTCCATCAGTTTATTAACATGCAGTTTGCCAACTCATTCTCTGCAGACTGGCTGTATGAGTTACATAACTGAATGGATTTGAGGGAAGAGAACAAAACGAGGATATAAAGAATTTAAAAGTAACACGTTTTTATACAAAATGAATTTTAATGTTTCTTAATCCCTTTCAGCAAACTTTTGTTCTGGTCCATATTTTAAATACTTGCTTCTGTAAAAATATACAGAATTTAAAAGCAAGGCAGAATAGAAAGATGGAAGTCGGAAATTAAATATTTTGTAAAATGTAGCATTTGACTTCGAAAACTTACTGCATTTGTATTAGAGATATTAACATTTAAAAGCAACATGAATTGCCATTCTCAAACCACTGCACTATTATGTATTTTCAAGTGAAAAAAGGATTGTGCAGCATAATTTGATGGATATTTTGGAATTCAGGAAACAGTCATCATCCACATGAACCAAAATTTGACATCGAATGAACCGGGGCAAGCCCTAAAAGTGCTTGTATGGAAAAAAAAATATCTATCGATCTATCTATCTATCTATATATAAAGAGAGAGAGAGAGAGAGAGAGAGAGAGAGAGAGAGAGAGAGAGAGAGAGAGAAATAAAATAGCTAGCCTAGTTTAGCTGGATGACTAGCTGATTAATGGACCATACTTTCTGAACATGCTGATAAAAAAAAAAAAAACTTGCTAAAAAAAGTGTGCATACAAAAGCAATTGCATGCTATTGTGAGCATCAGCCACTGCACACGATTGCAGACTGCATGCTACCAACCTAAAACATCCCCCTAGAAATATATCACCCCCACCGATGTAGGTGCCCTGATGCCGCCTCTGCCGTGACAATTTAGCTCCCTTCTACAAGTTTTTGCACTTCCAATAAAACAACTTAATGCTGTACCAGGTGTGCTACTGAGCAAGTTTACTTCATTAGAAAAGCCATACATACAGAAGTATGTGATGCAAAAATCAAAATGTATTAGTTTGCAAATAGTGCACTACGGTAAAAATGTTTTAACATGTTTTACAGCCCACTAGTGTTCAACACAATTTAAAAACTTTTTTTTTTAATTTTGCAAACTTGTAGGTATAGGCACAGTGAGTCTAGTGAGTCAAAGGATCAACTCCAAGTCCCATGTCAATGTAAGATAATTCTTTAGCCCTTTTTTTTTTTTTTTTTTCGGATCCCACATTGTGACCCATCCTTTTTTCTCTGATCATTAGTTTCCTTACCTCAGTCTGGATCATATTGATACGTCGTGAGCAGAGTGTCTTCACACAGTTATAAATGTCCACCACACCCTCACACTCCGCCATATCCAGCATCACGTCCAATACGATGTAACAGCCAGTGCGGCCAGCGCCCATACTGCAGACAAACAAACAACAATACAGCTGATGGAATGATATCTCAGTGTACAAATAGCATCATATGGGTCTATAGAATCTTTTTTTTCTTTTTTTTATTTGGTGAGTTAAATAGCTCCTACAAGTTTGCTCTAATGTAGCTCTTTGTACACACTATTAAATGGGCTGTTTTAAGTAGAAGTACTTCACAAATTGAGTTCAGTCAGTTCCTGAATATGCTTGCAGGGTTGGATGAAAGTACCACAGCTCTTTCAAGCAGAACATTCAAAGAGTGACTACAACAACCTGCTACTGCCACAGTCAATTAACCAGGCTCCCAACTTAAATAGATGAGTCGGAGTACAACATCTACACGCTATACAAAAGTACAGTGATATTATCAGTTGGTAATACAATGTAAATTTGATATACAGAAATTAAGACCCACCAACCCACTAAATAGTGGTTAAAATCAGTAAATGGTGGGTAAATCATATCAGCTCAAAGACCAATTTGCTTGGTTGCTACTGACAAATTAAGACTTCCAACCAAGAGCCTCCATAATTAGCAAAATAAAGCGCAAATATTTATTTATTTATTTATTTTTTTTAATTCTTGAAGTGAACTTTTGCCTGTATACTAGTCATTAGATTCACTGTTTTAAACTGCTGCCGTGAACATGAGAACGTGAGTAGAGAATGATGCATATATATGGAATCACTGTTAAGGTAATGTTTAAAAACATGATGGTGCTTTGTGCAGATGTGGATTGGATCGGCCATCATGACAGTGAGGCATACTAATGAAGCATGCTTTAAAAAAATGAGAGAAATATCCCAGAAAATGTTGAATGAAGCACTGCTGCAGTTTAATTAAAAGATAAAGCGATAGTGTTAAAGCATATAAAATGGAGCGATAAATTGAGGAACACATTACATCACGTTATTTGCGCAAAATGTGTTACATTTTCAGGACAAATGTGGAGCAATGAGTATTTAGGGTCTCATGATAACTGCAAACGTGACTGATAAAACTGTGGCTTGATCCTTATGTGAACATTTCATCAGTGTTCACGGATGATTCATTGAACTGGTTTTCTGTCCAATTTAGTTTTATCTGATACATAAATGCCTTTCGTGTGAATAAATGAGACTGTGGGGAATAAACACGTCCTTGGACTGGTGAACTGCGGGTGTGAGCATTTTTCTCTTCAGAATGGACAACAGATGCATGGAAACCATTAAATATCTGCAGTTCATCAAAAGGAAAAACATGCTTTCATATTTGAGTTCCGAAAGCATTCTAACTGCCTCAAGACATTTTTCAAAGGTGAAGTGGAGGCTCAAAAAATGTTTAAGGCATATTCACATCTCCTTAACTAACACCTGGAGTGGTTAGTATTGTTCAGCTCTGTTTCAAATCAAACTCCAAAACTGAATTCTACTGGTTTAATACATTAATAAGAAAAATCAACTTTAATCTCTACCAAATCTATTTTTCTCCATGTGCTATAAGAGTTATAACTGGTGGGATATTTTCACTGACCAGATTTAACATAAAAACACTGCACAAACACAAAGTAGTGCTTGATTACCTGCAGTGGACCACTACCGGGCCAGCGTCGGGCGGGGTGGAGGCTTTGACCCGCCGGAGGAAGGCCAGCAGTCCTGTAGCATGATACGGGACACCATGCTCTGGCCAGTTTGTGAAATGGAACTGGCAGACTTCATGTTTAGCTGGGTAACCCCGCTAATAGAGGACAAATAAACAACATCTACTCATTAGCATGTTCTTACTAAAAATGTTCTTACTTATATATTCTCCAATGATTTCATCATTTTATCAAAATAACAGATGGACAATAGCTCCATTAACTAATTTACATGTATTAACATAAAATCATAGCAGAACACTGACAAACATCTTAATAGTCTCACCCGCTCCATGGCAAAGGTGCGTACGGTATATTCTGCCAGCGTTTCTGTTTTCAGCAGAGTGATTTTAATGTCTCCATAGAGCTCACTGTCATCAGGCCAGTATTTGCAGCATTTCATCTGAACCACATACACACAAACACATGGACACAATTAACACGACGGCTACAACTGCAGTCAACAGCTACACAATTAGTTACATTACTACAATAAATAAATAAGAAATTAAGTAGTTAGTTACAACTACATTTATTTATTTATTTATTTATTTTTTAATTATATTTATTGTTTGATTGAAATGTTACAAACTTTTATATTAAACATTAATCAAAATATGTATTTTCCCAAAGACAAAAAAAAAAAAAAAAAAAAAAAATCATAAAAAAGTACAAATATTTATTATATAGACCTCACTATACTTACTCAATATATTTTATTTAGACACAAGACAAAATGTTACTTAATCTAGGTCAATATGATGATGATGATGATAATGATGACATTATTATTATTATTATTATTATTATTATTATTATTATTATTCAACATAAATTAAATGAGCTATTATTCATATGAAAGCAGTAATTTTATAGAAATGTGCATATGAAAAAACTAAAAAAATAAAATAAATAAAAAACATTTGTTAGTCAATATTTAATTTAGTGTACTAAACACAACTGTGAAAATGTGTGATGTGTGATGCAATATCTCTTAAAAAAAAAGAATAAGACCTAAAATAATCTCTATTTTATTTATTTATTTATTTTTTTTTTTTTTTTAATGCAGTGTACTTTTAGCTAAACTGAACAGATCAACCCATTATTTTTGATTAAGAGGGAACTAATCATTATAACATATGCATGGTATAATGGTCACACTTTATTTTAAGGTCCAGTTCTCGCTATTAACAAACCATTAACCATGGTTTTGCCTCAATAAACTCTTAATTTGCTGCTTATTAGTAGTTAGTAATGTAGTTGTTAAATTAAGGTATTGGGTAGGATTAGGGATGTAGAATATGGTCATGCAGAATAGGTGCTTTATAAATACTAATAAACAGTCAATATGTTAAAAATAGGCATGCTAATAAGTAACTAGTCAATAGTGAGAATTGTTCCCTATACTAAAGTGTTACGGGTATAATTGTGAATGACTGTATGTTTAGGAATGCTAATTTTAACATCAGTGTCAAAACTATATATTCTACTATGGTTGCTACAGTTACTACATGAAACTGTTATACCACAATAAAACTGTGGTAACTTGATACAAGCCAATAAATAGAGAAACCAAATAAGAAAATGATTCTAAAAGTCTCATCACAGGACCTCTGAAAGAGTTAATAGTTACAGTACTAATAAACGACCGCACTCTAAAAACCGCTGTGTTAAAAACAACCTAGCACTGGGTAAAATATAGACAAACCCAGCGATTGTTGTTTTGACCCAGTGGTTGGGTTAAATGTTTAACCCAACCTCCTGGGTAGTAACCCTGGAGGGGTCAAAACAACCCAGCGCTGGGTTGAATTTAACACAGCAGTTTTTAGAGTGTGTAGTATGCATTGTTTTTTTTGGAGGAAAAGGGACAAAGGAAAGCTCAATTAAATGCTAAAGATGGCTGGCTGATAAAAAAACATTCATCAGATGGAATGTTCTCTGGCTAATAGGGTTTCTTGGTAAAGTTTATCTTCAGTAATGGTCAGCAGTGGGTCGCAGTGGTCAGCGTTTAGTAATGGATGGTGTCCATTAGTGGGCGGAGGGGGCGGCCAAGCAGCCCGAGGCAGAGGTAGACTGATTCTACTCACTCTCCCCACCTCCACCAGTTTGGTGATCATCACGATGCTGTAGCAGTTCTCCTGCCAAACCATGCGCCAGAAGTCATAGATCATGTCCTGCTTGGGGCCTGCGGAGACACAGAGAGAGAGGAATGAGCTTTCATGGAGAATTGTGGGAGGTGAATGATTTGAACGCAGGATAAAGAGAGGATAGAGGTGGTTTTGTGAAATAGCGGGTCGCGACATCGACGAGGATTACATAAGAAAAGAGAAAACAGAGATGGCCGGCTGCAGGGATGCGAGAGCTATCAGTTCATATAGAAGACAACGAATGGAGAAACTGCTGGCCGTGAAAATCCAGTGAGTGATAGCAGCCAAAAACTAGACTTTTAACTTATTTCTAAAGAAAGGTGAGCACTTGCAGAATGCTGGGCTGTTGCTAAGTCGCTAGGCAGTTACTAAGGTGGGTGTTATCAATGAACTACTATGTGGTTCATGAGATGTTATGTGTTTTTTAAATGTGTTTTGTTTTGCTCTGTGTGACTCCACCCACTGCCAGTTTAACTAATAATATTTCAACACCCCAGGGTTGCCAGTTGGTGGAAAACACAGCACTCAATGGATGCCAGCAAGCAAACAGAGTCTGAGAATGTGGATTCTTCTATGAGCAGAGGAATATTAAACACGGATAAATCAACTCATCAGCTTACAGTGTAAGGCTTGTCAATTGTGCTCGTTCATATTGCATGTCCACAATCTGGCAACCCGTCTGAGGAGAAGAGGGAGGGAGAAACAACTCTCTCCAATATTTTGAATTTTGACTGTGGTGCCCATTTCAACAGGTAGCTGCCAATATTACACACTGCACCTTTAGTTTAGCTTCATAACACAAATGAAGATATTTTAATGAAACATGAGTGATTTCTCTCCCTCCATTTAAGTCCACACAACCAAAACCTTTGAAATTTCAAAGACTTCTTAAAGATATTGTAAAGAAAATCTGTCTTTGTTACAATATACAATATACTTTTTATTTACCTATAAACACTCATTAACAAACATACAAATAACAACAAATATTCTCAACAAAAACTCAAATGTGGATGCTTGATATTTGAGAACCAATCGGGTTCGTTCCCATGCATTACACAAACGTGTGAGCTTATGCATGAACCAATGAGGTTTCTACATGGCAAGCAAGCATAGTCAAGATTCCCCACGTTTACTTCTATCTCACTTTTTGAATTGTCAAAGTTTGGTCTGGTGGACAGATAAAAATCTGTCAGGTTTAATTAAAAATATATTCTGTTTCACAGATGAACACAAGCCTGCAGGGTTTACAATGGCAATGAGTAACTGATGAATTCTCATTTTTGGCAGA
The DNA here is from genome assembly GCA_036247105.1 of Cirrhinus mrigala. Lineage (NCBI taxonomy): Eukaryota > Metazoa > Chordata > Actinopteri > Cypriniformes > Cyprinidae > Cirrhinus > Cirrhinus mrigala. Next base: position 8,602,367 of record CM070025.1, on the reverse strand, counting down.
CATATACCTTTAAAAATCAGTATGGGACGGTTTAGACGCTGTAGTTTATTACGGTGGGTTAAAAAATTGCTTCTTTTTCAGCAATAGTAGTGATGCTTGCCTTAGCAAACACCATTATGAATGACATGAGCGAACCTCTTTGTTTCTCATCTTTTCTTCTCTGTGTATTTTTCTGTACACACATCGCTCATGCATGGCACGCAGAACTGCATACACATGGAAATATTGGAAACATTAAAGGAAAGCTGCTGAAGGTTGTAAGCGCAGCTCTGTGAATGCTCTGCCCTCAGGCGAGGAGTCTGTTATCTTCTCTACCTGTTAAAACAATTACAGCCAACAACAGGTGCCACACTTCCTGCGTTCCTGAGCAGCTCTCCTGCTATCGCCCGCAGCTACATCCTCGAAAAATCACTTCTGAATGCTCTGCTTTACAGTTGGGATGAAACCGAGGTTATTCGTGATAAATAATAACGTTAAACCAGGAAAGTTTTCGAGGTTTAAATGGAAGGTAGGGAGGCATTTGTTCTACATGTTTTTGTGGGCATACTGAAATGCCATTTCCCAGCTGACAGCATCAGAGCACATCCAGCCCAGGTTAATCAAAGCACCTCTGCCAGGAGAAAACTGCTGCAAACCACAAACATCTTTCACTTTCCTTATTAGCACTGTCAAAGCATGCATCAGTTAAAAAAAAAAAAAAAACTTAATAATAAATTTAATAAAAAATAATAAAAACTTAACAACTGCACATCAGAGCTGTCAGCAACACAAAATTGTGCTAAAATTTGTCAGAACACCTTACCAACCATATAGTAATGTGTCAGAAAGTCCTGAATACCATCAAAACCTCTAGCAAACCAAAAAATAAAAATAATAAGCCCAGTGCACCTTATGGTGTGTTCCATTTGTACTCAAGTTCCCAGTAGGAACTTTTAACTGGAACACCCTCCCAAGTTGGAGTTCCAACTCAAAATCTCAGAGGAAATGCAACAACTTCAACTTCAGAATCCAGTACAGCTGCTCAGTAGGGGTCTGTGATAATGACAAAAAATGATATTGACATTTTTGGAATTTTGCTGATAATGATAAATAGCTGATATTCTGATGCCAAATTTTTCCTAACCTAATTAAATGTACCCATTATATTTTGCGTCAAATTCTCACATTTACCAATCAAATGAAATCAGAATCAACAACATTTGTGTTTGCAATGCAGAGATAGCACAGAATCTGCATTTGAAGTGGCATTTACACTTTAAAATTAAAGGTTCTTTATTGGCACTGATGGTTCCATAAAGAACCTTGAACATCCATGGAAACTTTCAAATGCAGAAAAGGTTTCCTTATAGTCGTAAACCCTGTTGAAAAATCCAGCATATGCTGGTTAGGTATGTTTTGAAGCATGGCTGCTGGTTTGAGCTGGTTTAAGCTGGTCACGTGCTGGTCCTAAGCTGGTCCTGAGCAGGAGCTAGTTGCTTAAGACCAGCACATGACCAGCTAAGAATCAGCTTAAACCAGCTCATGACCAGCTTTAGGTTTTAAAAAATGTTCTTCAAAATGGTTGTTTTAAGAACTGTTCACTGAAAGGTTCTTTGGGGAACCAAAAATGGTTCTTCTATGGCAGCAATGCAAAAACAACCTTTTGGAACCTTCATTTTTAAGAGTGTAGATGCATTTACACAGACTGTTTAATGCAGGACATGAATGCAGTTAACCTGCAGCTACAAATGCATAAATAACGCTTTGATGATAAAGTAAAATGTTTAATACTGATACTTGAAATGATTTAGGGTAAACAAGGGAAAATGTACTTTAAATATAAACCTGAAATTGCCAGTATATAATTGCAGGCATTTCACTGAATAAGTGAGTCATTGTGTCATTCACTCAACTGATTCATCCAAAATGACTGATTGATTTAGTAATGAAACACAGTCCTGTTGCTCAGAGATGCAAAATAGTTCTGCTGTAGCTTTGTTTGAAACTATTTTCATAATAGCCCCCTTATTTTGAATTTTGGGGGAATTCTAAATGTATTTTAACAGACTAAACCAGGCAGTGAACGTGTGCACTCTAAATGTGAGTAGAAATAGACTAACCTGCTTCTCATAATGTATACTCTGGATGTGTTTTTTTTTTTTTTTTTTTTGGGGGGGGGGGGTGCGACAAATCGCATATTGTTTAAACAACAATTACAATATCATCGTAGACGATATATATTGCACACCCCTACTGCTCAATACATCAACAGAAAAGAAACAGTAGTAATATATTGTTTACTAGCACTTGTGTTTGTCTGTGTCTCAATAAAATCAGTGGTGCACACTGTACTATCCAACCTCTATTTGTAGACATGATACTATGGCACTTTTATGTGTTTTTTAATCGACTGGTATTGCTAACAATTGATGGTATTGCTTGGTTTTCTGACTTCTCTTATGGTACATGGTCCACTTGGCTGTGATGTCATTCCCAGCTCCAATATCCAACTTCCGAGGTAAATGGAGTGCACACTTTTAGTTACCACATAGCAATATGCTGAAAACTGCTCAGAACACTTTAAGAATTTTAGTTCAGATTAACAGCTTGGAAGAGAGAGCTGGTATGCAGTTTCAGTAAGTGGTGTTTTAGTCACTATTTCATATTAATCTCTTTGTCTGACAGAAAAATATGAGAAAAAATAAAAAATGTAAATGAACAAGTTAATTTTGAATTTGACTGTATTAAAATGCAGTATGTGAGATTAGAGAGAAACACAAACAAAAAAGGCTGACGCTAAGCAGAGTGCTTATCGTTAACATTCTTGGTGTGAATGGGCCTAAACTAATAGCAACATGATAACTATGTTACAGCAATATATATATATATATATATATATATATATGCAACACATATTATATAGGAGGTGCAACACATCTCCTTCAGATAGAGTTGATCAGGTTGTTGATTGTGGCCTGTGGAATGTTGGTCCACTCCTCTTCAATGGCTGTGCGAAGTTGCTGGATATTGGCAGGAGCTGGAACACGTTGTCGTATACGTCGATCCAGAGCATCTCATACATGCTCAATGGGTGACATGTCCAGTGAGTATGCTGGCCATGCAAGAACTGGGATGTTTTCAGCTTCCAGGAATTCTGTACAGATCCTTGCAACATGGGGCCGTGCATTATCATGCTGCAACATGAGGTGATGGTCGTGGATGAATGGCACAACAATGAGCCTCAGGATCTCGTCACGGTATCTCTGTGCATTCAAAATGCCATCCATAAAAAGATAATTTATCTTAATATCTTAATGGCTGTATAGCAGTGTGTTATTAGAGTTCACTGGTGCCTTCTATTGGTGCCTTGTTAAAACCTCTAAATCCTAAAGAAATATGTCCCAAAACACACTACAGAAAACCATTTTTAACGGTGTTAATGGTTAAAAGTTGATGGTTTGTAATGTTTGTAATGGTATTTGTAGTTCAATTTCTGTGATAGTTTCTGTTTTTGTTTTGTTTTTTCACAAGGAAGGTTACTACTGTACCTTTGCTTGGAAGTAACCATGCTAAAATAACATCTCAAAACACCTTATCGATCACATAAAGCCCAGCCAACCACCAGCAATAACTAAAACAAGCTTAAAAAAAAAAAAAAAAAAAAAGCTCAGCACACTCCACTAATAATAATATCCTCTGTAATAGTTCATTTTTAGCAAAAACATGCTAAAAGTGACAGTATGTTTTCACTATACTGTATCACTTTGGCAAATATACCTTAGCAATACCCTAGTACACTTTGAGGGGTGAGAACCAAAAAGGTTCAAGTGACATTTCACCAACTTTACAGGAGGGCCAAAACAAATATTTACCATAGTTTGATAAGACTTTGTGTACTGATTTCAATAGTTTATAATAAAAATGTGTACACCATGGATGACAGTATAAGTCTGCCAGTATATGGTATTTGTAGTAAACTGTGATTATGCAAACGGTAATCTATCAGCCACAAAGAAAAGAAAAGAAAAGAAAAGAAAAGAAAAGAAAAGAAAAGAAAAGAAAAGAAAAGAAAAGAAAAGAAAAGAAACTTTTACACTTTCTATAATAAAACTGTTTAATTTTCATTCATTTTCATTAAGGGTTAGCGTCAGACTAAAAAATATGGAGAACAAGTGAACAAAATGAAAATCAACACTCAAAGCACTCTGTCATTCTAGTGTTCTGAGTTTGCATGGGCCATTCACATTTTCCAAAAAATCTAGTAATAATATAGTTGCTGTAGAGTGGGTTTGAGTGGTTCGGGGTTGCAGCTGCAGGGCTGATGGGGCAGCTTTGTATTAAAGCTCGGTGAGTCATGAGCACATCTGTATGCGGCGCTGTCACGATGTGAACATACAGATGGCCTTCAAAGCTCGAATAGCGAGATCTCAGGACCTAAAGCCAGTGTAAACCTTCAGATAGAGTACAAGCCTAGCAAAGCCCACACACGAGTGTGTGTACACCTGCTCAAACAAAGCACAGCAGTACGCGCGTGTGTTTGTGTTTGGAGGGAGTCTGTGTTGATCAGTGGCCCCAGTGTGCTGACGACCAACAAGAGTAAGAGAGCAGATAAAATGAAATGTGTGCTGTTTGCTTCTGCAGGAGAGCCCGAGACCCACAGAGACAAAACTACAGACAGCTGAATACATCCAGACAACAAATCAGACAGAGAATCACTTCTCTTCAAACCTGTGTGATGCTTATAGTCAGTTGTACACTATACCATTCAAACTTATGGGGTTGGTACAATTTTTTTTTAATGTTCAAAGAAGTCTCTCATGTTCACCAATGCTGCATTTGTTTGATATAAATACGGTAAAACAGTAATATTGTGAAATATTTCAAAAGAATGTTTTCTATCGTAATATTTTACAATAAATTGCAATGTAATGACATCATTACTCCAGTCTTCAGTGTCACATGATCCTTCAGAAATCATTCTAATATGCTGATTTGCTGCTCAAGAAACATTTCTGATTATTATTAAAGTATAAAAGTAACCAATTTTGTGTATATATACAAATTCATATATTGTAATTATATGTCTTTCACTGGCCCTGATCAATTTAATGCATATATGTGCAATATAGATTTCCTTTTGTTTTAAACTAACACCAAGTCGGCAAGACATATCGGCATAACTTTTCATATCGGGCCGACGCTGATGTTTACAATGCCGATGCTTTATGATATATAATACCATTTTACCATGTTACATTTTTAGACATTTGACAATCCATGTCTTAATGATTCATTCAAACTGCAACTGTTATTCCCTGGATCAGAAGGTTGCAGAAAATATTGTGCAATGATTAAGATTCAATTCTAGACTCTAATCAATTGTATTGGAATAAACAAAAATAAAAATCTTAATCAGTCACCCTCACAAAGCAGAGAGCGACATAAAGAAGATTTAATCAGAAGGAAGTGCGGCTATGTTTGGATGCCAAGAGAGAAAAATAAGATCAAACGGCAAAAACAATATCTGCATATGAATCATTCAAACCTTTGTAGTAGAATTGGGGCACACAAACACACATGTTTAGAGGTTACATTTTTTCTGAACAACTATAATACGCCACACAATACAAACACACAAGTGATTTCAGAGCAACAGAATTATAAAGGCTCACCTTGTGTGGCGATGAAATGGTTGGAGCGCTGATACCCCTGAGAGAGAGACAGAGAAAAGTCTTCATTATTATTAATTAATGATATGTTAATTACATTTCAACAACAATAACATACTATATTCTGACTTATCCCATTTAAATATGATGCGAGTCATTTCTGTGTCTCTTGCATCAAAACAGGAAAAATAACGACGTTTTTTCCCCAAACACTCCCCCTGTCCTCCACTGCTCAGATAAACAGATAAAGCCATCCCAAACTCACGCCATTGTTGTCTCCAAACTCACGCCACTGTTGCAGTTGACTCTGCATATTAAGCTGAGATAGGAGAAAGAAATCATTAAGCTATCCCGCTAAATGCTATCCATACCATTACTAGCTGAATATGAGTCTGCTAAATTTGTTACATGTAATGTTTCTTCAGTAAAATGAAATATAATGGATGATAATATTTTACAACCTCAAGGCTCAAATGTACCATGCCTCTGATAGAAACACAAAATCATATACAGGAAAGCTTACAATAAGTGTGATTCATGAGTGAGACTGAGAATGTGAAAGCAGAACATGCATCTCTGTATCTCAAAAATGAAAGTGTTTCTACTTGACATTTGATAAAACAAGCAAATATTCACATATGGTGCCTGTAGTATGTTTGCGCCATCTGATATTGATTTTTAAGCTTTAAGAATTGAATTTACTCATGTCTAGAAATGCTAGAAAATGTTATCTCTGTTCAAACATACAGTATCTGAATGCTGCTTTCTAAATGCCAAACAGAAAATGCAAAGCATGAAATGCCACGTATGACAGCATGAGATAACAGACAAACAGCTCTTGGGTCAACAGTGATGTAAAGCTATAGTTACATCAGACCTGACTGACAATTATTAGAGGTACAAAATGTGCACCGAAGTCATTGCTTGCTGATGAATTTCACAGTTTTTAAGCCAAAATATGTCATTTAGCCTATATGATTTGTGCAGAACTGAAAAGTTTTGGTATGCAGATGGTTGGGGTAATCTGTCCAAAATTATAGAAAATATTAATTTGTCAACAAAACAAAACCAAAGAGTTTTAGCATTTAATGAGACATGCATTATATATCCTTTTAAATGACAATAAAAATGGCCCCATGATTGCAAACTAAGGAATCTGTGTTGCATGTAGGGCTGCCCTCGAGTAAAGATTTTTCTGCTCGACTAGTAGTCATTCATTTTGAGCATTAGTCGACTATTAGTCGCATATCAATTCATAAAAAATATAAATAATGATCCTTTAATTGCCTACACAGCCTGGTAAGTGCTCAACGCATGCAAAAAAAAAACAAAAAAAACAGAAGCAATGATTATGAATGTGTCAGAAATAAAACAGCAAGGAGACTGCATTAACATTTTAATAATTTATTGATAAACTAGCACTTTCATGGTTTCTGGCTTAAGAGATAAAGTCGGTGACACTGACTCGTCATCTCCACAGTAGCGGATCCACCTGTTTGCTTGTTTCATATGAATTACATAATCTGAGAATATTTGTTTTCTATTTGAATTGGTTCACGTAAAAGTAAAACATTTCAATCTCTATAGATATATTTTTCATGTCTGTAAGGCAAGTATAAAAGAAGTTTCAGAGTTCAAATTAAAGCCTCTTGTTTGCTTTAATTATTTTACAAAAGCACGTTTTGTTGTTATTGTGAGTGCACACAAATAAATGTAGAGTCTTTATAGATTTGAAAGCTGTATTACTCTTATCTGTATGAGCAAAAATGGCAGTATTTTAAGAGCAAGTGAGAGCATCGGCGCCTCCATCTGTCATGCAGTAAGCGTGCTACTGTTCTACTTCCACACTCCGCACAGACACTTGAATAGCGCACATTTTTCTAGGTTAACATTAGACTGAGCGGCCATGTTAAGTTGCTACTACACACATCTTTCAGATGAAAAGCCATATTTGATGTCCATTTGGATGTCCAGTCCGATATACCATATTACCACATAGACCAACCGGTAACAATCTGTCCATCACGGACTGCGTGACTTTGTCAATTCCTGTGGATTTTTTCTTTTCTTTTTTTGTTTTTTTTTTTTGCGACTAAGCGACTAATAAAATTGTGTTCGACCAAGTCGACTATTAGTGAGCAGCCCTAGCAGCCCTAGTTGCATGTGCACCACACTTCTCTAAAAGACTACAGAGAATAGCCTCTGATTCACAAAATTTGCTGCAAAACACAAAGATGCGGTGCAGTTTAGCCTTGTAGCATCCAGTACTGACGGATTAAATGTATTTGTTTCTTTAAGCTACAGAATCATGATTGCCAAGTCCACAGTTTTACCCCAGGATTGTGCTTTTTTTGCACACTTGCTATGGGCTGTTTTTTAGTCCACGGGTTAAAGCTTTCTTTCTCCCTCCCCCACACCCCCGGAATGCTATTTTGATGGAAAGAAAAATCACAATTGGGCTGGTTTTGTTTGGCAGACCTGGCAACCCTGTAAAGAATACTTGTAAGTCTGAATCAGGATTAATCGAAATAACAATGTACTTCAAACAAAACTGAAAAACAAACTGGTATGACAATTTCAAACCAAGCAAGCCAAAACTGCATGCTATGAAGCAGGGGTGCCCAAACTCGGTCCTGGAGGGCTGGTGTCCTGCAGAGCCTCCAACTTGCCTCAACACACCTGCCAGGAAGTTTCTAGTATGCCTAGTAAGTGCTTGATTAGCTGGTTCAGGTGTCTAATTGGGGTTGGAGCTAAACTCTGCAGGATCCCAGCCCTCCAGGAGTTTGGGCACCCCTGCTATAAAGAAATGTACTATATAAAGTGCTTTATAAATAAACATGATGTGACTTCACTGCACGGGCGTAGTGTAGGTTTCATTCATACTCAAAGCCAGAGGGCACTCCCGTGCAGAAAGTCCAAAACAGACCCATAGAAGTAATAACTTATGATGTGCCAGGAAATCCAAAGATTGGGTCTGTATAGAGGGTGGCTGCCCTTCCACCTATAGATCTGGCCACTGAGAACGCGTCTTTTTTCACGCGGCATCCTGCAATTCGCCACGCGTGATCACGGAGCTCCCTGCAGGCGCTATTTCCAATATCCAATACAATATCCATGAGGTGGCGCAAGGAACAACCTGTGCTGTTATGTGAATGTTGTTTTAGCCCAAAATCACATATCCAAAAGGAGGCGAATATGGAAACATTGATTTCTGCTGAATGATATAGGGCTTTAGTTTCACTTTAAATTAATTCGTTTTGGCTTGACATTTATATAGCCTGAATATCGTTAACTTTAGACAATTTGCAACGTATGTGTGACTCATCTTTTTCCCCTCCCAAAATCGCAATTTCAGCGATTGTTGCTTGGGCACTTTCCCATTGAGAATGGGTAACAAATTTAGACAATGTTTGTCACTAACCCTGAGTGGCAAAAAGTCTGAGTGGCAGCATTGGTTTCAACGCAAATGCTGCAACAGAACACACAAAACACCTCTAAAACCAGAACGAGCTTTGCGATTGAATGTACAAAGAGATTTTACAAGAAACCTGAGGTATATTTTTGCTGAAAGCTACTGAAAAGAGAAGCAAATTAATCGCTGCAATTCAAAGAAACAAATGGTCTCCAGGCAGTGAAACACAGATTTGCAGTTACCATTTCATGTTAATATGTTGAATTGTGCAGTAAAATGATATCCTATATATTGTATTATAGTATATCATATTGACAAGTCATCAGCTAAATATTTACCATCTCAAACTCTGCATAACTGGACGTTTTTAAATAAACACTGACAAAAACTATATATGTTTTTCAGCTGGACGATATGACAATATATATATATATTATATATAATATAAAATATTGAGTGATAAAATAAATAAGTGATCACCGGGGTTTAGAACAACCTATTTTGTATTTACAAAATGAGTTCACAGGCAAATTTGCTTTATTTATTTTCCCCGGCATCAAAATCAGACACATATGCACTGACCACTGGATATTTGTGAAGTTGTTAGGAACATTAGACCAAGTTTAGCAACCTATGTTTTAAACTGATTATCGTTTGTTTTACTCGCGTTTTCGCATCTTCCCTATTAAATCCATTCACACTGAAGGCTCTTTTGCCACTCAGTCCGGCTGAGGGGGCGGGTCCCGGTGGGAAAGTGACGTCAACGCATAGCTTCTATTACTTACTATTGGAGAAAGTGTAACAGCTAACTTGGATCACGTGTCCCTTAATAACCAATCACATTACAGCCTTGATGTCACTAAATTTCAGTCAGAGTTGTGCGACACTCAGTTGCCGTTTATAGATACCATAGAAATGAATGAGAAGTGTCGTAAGCTGAATCACACCTGTTGCAAAAAATCAGTGACTTGTCTTATAAAACTTTTTTTTTTTTTTTTTTTTTTTTTTTTTTTTTTAATTTTGGTGGTAAACTGTAAACATTGTTAAAATCTAAAGTATTGTTTAGTGTAAAACATGTTAAAGATTAGCAGGCTGTCAATTAATTAAATGATAAGCTTTTTCCTCTGTTTATTCAATGTAGTGAAGCATCTCCTCCACTGACATCCATTCAAAGAAAACTGTCACACCCCTGGACTATTTGTATTGGTTTTTCCCTCATGTGCCCATGTATGGTGTTCCTGTTTCTGTCCTCATTGTGTCATCACCTGTCTGTGCATCATTAGCCACATTGTTTGAGTTCTATGCTTTGTGTCCGGTCTCATCAATGAGTATGTGTGTTCCTGCCTTCCTGCTGTGGATTTACGTGTGGATTATATTAAAGACCTTACATTGCATTTCATCTTCGTGTTGCGCCTTTCCTCACACGTGTTGTGACAAAAATGGCCTCTGGTCTCATTTCCCAAATCAGAAGTGTTAGCTTTTGCCATTATGCTTTTTTGGCGAAAGGTTGCAAGCTTGCCTTCTATTGGTTTTGATTTAGGCATCCAAAAAATATTGCTTGATGAAACATTAATACAATAAATACAGGATTGTGAGAATATATGGTTTATGTTTGTTTTTCAAGTCATCTTCAGGTAATAAAAAAATAAAGTATGTGAATAACACGGTGCTTATTGACACATTATTTATTACAGTATAGAAACTACAAAAAAATTTATAAACCAATTTTCTGCCTTATTCCGTGATAAAAATGGGGGTGGGAAGTGTTTGTAGTATATAAATTATTAGTCATTAAATTAGTCATTATTTTGTTATTGAGAGAATAGCATCCAGCACATTTTTATATATTTATCTGTTGTGACTACAATTGTGTAATGTATGTTCTCGCTTCAGTTCGTAATTCACAAATATATAACTGTTTCTGAAGACATTGCTATTAGTGCAATGAATGCCTAAGCACAGTTTTATTATAAATAATGACATATATATTTATTTGGGGTTTGGTTTTTACAGTGAAACACAAACTGTGTTATCAAAAATTCAGTTCTGAAAATGCAGATTACCACTGGTGGTTGGGTTCAGCTGCAGTTTTGCTTGATTCCTTTACATTAGAACAGAATTTGAACCTGGTACCTATGCATAGGACAAGATTACCACTATGACTTGGGATGATTTAGGAAGAAGTGTCAGGACTGTCACTGGTGCCTACTCTAAAAATACTAGATGCATGATAACCCTGCATGCACATTTTGTCAGCATTTGTATGGCACACCAGCGTCCTGCCCACGGAATGAGATTTCCAAATCTGTCACTTGTATGGTCCCATGACATTTTGGGCTCTGCCTCAGATGCCTGTGTAGACAGTAGTGTTTGGAACAGAACCTCTATCTTAATATATTCCTCTCCTGTTCTTAAAAACTGTGTTCAAAAAGGTTTGTGGTAGATTTTATTATAGGCTAACCCTAGACAAGTGTTTGCAGTGTCTTGCTGTAGTCAGAAATCAATAGATTCTTTTTTTTGTGTGTGTGAAGAGCAGGGCGGCTTTATACAGTAACTATAATGAACCTTTATCTACTCGTGAAAAATTCATCTGTTCAGCCACCCACACTGCACCTCAGGCCCGCATGTGGGGATCGGCTAGAAAACTTAGCTTTTAGTCTCAAAGGTTATGCCAGTTGATTGTGCAGTAGTCAAAGGTTTTTGTAAAGTGCCTATAAATGAAATGTCTATGTGCGCCTGGACGGCACGTACTGTACCATGTGATGGTAGAAAATGGTAGAGGTTTTGCATTACTGCAAAAAATGGTGGTGTATGTGGTGTATGTACTACTCTTCAACTACATTTAATTGGTCACAAGACCTTAATAAATTGATACAGAAAACTGTCTATTGTGCCATGCATGTATATAAAATATACTTTTATGTCCTATACTATTATACTATTTTTATAGACTATACTATTAGGATTTAAGTTAGGACTTATGTTGTATATGTTAAAGGAGAAGTCCACTTCCAGAACAACAACTTACAAATAATTTGCTCACCCCCTTGTCATCCAAGATGTTCATGTCTTTCTGTCTTCAGTCGTAAAGAAATTATGGTTTTTGAGTAAAGCATTTCAGAATTTTTTCCCGTATAATGGACTTCATTGGTGCCCTGATTTTGAACTTCCAAAATGCAGTTTAAATGCAGCTTCAAAGGGCTCTAAAGCAGAGGAAGAAGGGTCTTAGCTAGCTAAACGATCTGTCATTTAAAAAAAAAAAATTGTATACTTTTTAAGCACAAAAGCTTGTGTAGCACTAGCTCTGGAATGCGCTTCCACGACACTAGGAATCACGTTCATTTTCCGTGTACTCCGGCTCAAAAAAGTAGAGTATGGCGAAAAACTCCATTTCATTTTCTCCTACAACTTCAGAATCGTCCGACATCGTTGTACCTTTTTGTTTGTAAACAGCATTTGACTTACTTGCACTTCCTTAGTCTTTGCGTGTTCGCTTTGTAAACACTGGGTCTGTAGTTCCGCCTATGTTCTGCGTGACCTTTCGACATGGTTCAATAGTATGTAGCGTTGTGGACGCGCATCCCAGAGCCTGTGCTACACAAGCTTTTGTGCTTAAAAAGTATACACATTTTTATTTTCCGGAAAAAATGACAGATCGTTTCGCTAGATAATACCCTTCTTCCTCGGCTGGAATCGTTTAGAGCCCTTTGAAGCTGCATTTAAACTACATTTTGGAAGTTCAAAATCGGGGCACCAATGAAGTCCATTATATGGAGAAAATAATTTCTTCACGACTGAAGACAGAAAGACATGAACATCTTGGATGACAAGAGGATGAGTAAATTATTTGTAAATTGTTCTGGAAGTGGACTTGTCCTTTAATGTACTGAATAACACCTGGATTTCTTACACTGGATTTCTTACAGTGCCAAATAATCTCAATTAAATACAGCAGGGCTCCATTAAGTACTAATATAATGTGAACAAGGGGTCTTTTATAATAGACAATGAATCTGATAGAAAGCAAGAAGCCTGCACATTACAAGTAGTTTGCACTTTAACTGCACACTCAAAATACACTGATGCTAAAGCATGCTAAACTAGACACGCATGATCAGACTGGAACAATAATCGAGAGCAAAGCAGACAATTTAACAGATTCTTCTTCTCAACCCAGAGAAACACGCAAAATGAAAGGCAGCAAAAAGTTGTAGAAAATGACAAGGACAAAAGCGACAAAAACACAAGAGAGAGCACAAAACTCTTTCAGAAGAAAGAAAATGTAAAGAAAAGGTGTAGAGAAATGTCAGACCTCCTAGCTGTATTCTGTCTACAGCCTTGGGATATAAAACCGCTACGCTGAATATTTCAGCATTCATTCCCTTGATTTTCCCTGTACTTTTGTTTTCAAAGAAAATCACATAAAGAAACTGAAGCTGTGAATAAGAAAAAGAAAATGAATCTGATTAATTTTTTTTTTTTTTTTTTTTTTTGCAATTTTATCTGCTACAGATTCCATATATCTTCTTGAAAAAATGCATATATATACTATGCTTTGAGACAGGTTTTAAGACTAGTTTCATTTGTGGACTTTCATTTTTGTCCAGCAGAAGCCATGAGTGATTTTAAAGACCCCATGAAATCAAATTTAGTGTAAGTCTGACAGATTTATTATCATATTGTTGCATTATATGTGATGTAAACTAATGGCTATTAATAGGTCTTGCTGCAACTTTTGGTTTCAATCAGAAATAAGAGTAGGGGGGAAAAACAGTTTTGTTTGTCAAACCATTTCAGGGGGTGTTTAAAGCTTAAGCTTATAAAACTGGGGGTTACAGGAAGTGATGCAATGAGATCAAATAAAGTTACAACAAACTCAGACAAAAAAGGGGTTTGGGAAATAAAATGAATGAGCGCAGAGTCATGATAGCAGGAATAAATGAGTGATGGACAGATGACGGCAGAAGACAAGAGAAAGACAAGTACTTACTTCCCTGTTTATCCGAATCTAAGAGATCCCAGACACAGAGAAAGAGGGATGGGTGAAAGAAGAGAGAAAGAGAAACAGAGAGAAACAGGCTAATTAAGATGATTAGAGAAAAGAGGGAAGAAATAAAGACGTCAGAAGTCAAACTCTCCATCCTGACCACCTGCAGTGAGTAAATCATTTCAAACTGACTGCAAATTACAGTTTGCCAGTCGCCATGCATTGTCAGAGAAAAAGTCTGTTGTTCAGCTCTTTAGTGTTTAAATCAATGTGTTTTAGCAGCACAGTTAATGACTTAGTATAAAAATGATTTGGCCATTTACTATGTCATACACATATTTCGTACAGACTGGCAGGAATTTTAGGCAAATTGCAGCTTGGATTTTAATTTTTTATTTTTTTCCTCACAGTCAAATATGAGCACATATTAGAGCACTGAGCTTTATTTTTATTTTATTTTTTTATTAAAAAAAAAAAAAAAAAAAAAAAAAAACATTGGAGTGCAAATCTTTAACCAGTTAAGGTGGCTTTCATCAAATTCTGTGTAATGGAGTACTCAGACTCATTGGAAATACATGCCTCTACCTACATTTCTGCAAAACTCAAAAGACACACTGCAGTTTCCAGTTGAAATGAACACTAGAGGCAGTAAAACTCTGAACTTTTATTCATTTCCACACTCTATTTGATTAACAGGGCAGAGTTTCAATTAGAAAGCCTAATGTTCATGTTAATTTTTCATGTTATGTTAAAACATATTCAGTGGTTTTGTCCTCAGCAGTTAAACTTCTAGATGCTTGTGTATATTTGTTTGCACATTCTAAGTGTTTTTTTTTTTTCTCTGTATATACTAGCCAACCTGCCGTCTTTGTGCTGGATCAATACGGAAACATTTGGGAAACAATCATCTGTGAATCCTTGTATCCAAATCCCTTAATTAAGACATTCATGTGTTCCTTTCTAAACATAAATTGGCCAAAAAACAGTATAGTATTGGTTTACTGCATTTTTGGAGCAATCTTTTGGTGAACATGCTAAAATAAAGCAGATAAAGCAGAGAAAATCAATTTAAAAGAGTCCTTTAAACTGCTGTCTCGTTATTTTGGGGTGTGAATCCATTTAACTTGCACCACAGCCTCAATAGAATAGAAAATGATTCGCATTCAAGAATCATAAAGTCAATCCACTGTTTTCATTAATCACAGGCGGATTTGATTTTTGAGTGTGAATCGCTATTGAGGCAGAGAGAAAATCAAGACATCTGGTTCTTATAAAGGTGGAGTGACACGGCTATGCATTTTAGTATACAGACCTCTATAATCAGACGTCCTTTCTCATCACCCAAAACCTGCAACTCAAGTATAGCCTAAGCAGAAAGAGCAATTCAGGTCTGTTCATTTTGAAAGCACAGATCATAACAACAGCTCCTAAGTGGCTTCAGCCTTGAATAGAAATAAATGCTTTTCAACACCATAATGCAAACCTGTAGAGCTGTAAAAAAAAAAAAAAAAAAAAAAAAAAAAAAGACACAAAACAGCTAAAAGTTAGTGTTGAGATCTTTAGAGTCGTTCACACTGCAGAGGTTTTGATTGCTCAATTCTACCGTATAACCTTCTTACCAAAATATGGCAAAAATGGATTTACAGAGATTCCAGCAGAGATAGTTAGAAAATTGATGCTTCTTATGTGGGACGGGAACGTACGTTTGAAAGCTGTTATCTATCAAGCTTTGGATTAAGAGCAAAGTGTTCAGAATCTGCCTGACAGGAAAGTGTCTCAAATGGGAAAGAAAAGATACGTCTTCACTAAAATCAAATGTTTGACAAGTTGTTAGGCAGGCAGGACAATGCAGTCATATGGGAGTGTAACGAATAGCTCAAATGCTAAAATAAAAAAAAAGGTTCATGAAGAAAGTGTCAAAACTAGGCAGTCGTCAACGGACAGTGCTCTCAGTGAGAAAAGGAATTACCGTACAAGCCATAAAAACATGTTAATGTGTACACCTTCACTAAAAGCAAGAGTGAGACAAACACCTCTCATTGAAGGCAACCTGCCCAGAGACGAAGGTGTGAACAAAGAAGTTTAAAGAGGAAAACACGGAAACTTACGTCGATGTAGTTCGCATTGACATAATCCGAGTTAGGATCGGCCAGGAGAGAATGCATTTTCACACGGTGACGGTCTTCTGTTCGGGATAAAAAAGGAACAATGCCAGTCAGTGACGATGACAATAATAACCTAATAATATTAATTACAATCATAGTAACACTTCAGTTTAGGGACCAATTCTCACTTTTAACTAGCATGCATATTGAGTGTTTATTAGTGCTTATAAAACACATATTAATGTCTTATTCTGCATGACCATATTTTAGATCCCTTAATACACCACATACCTAAAAAAAAACAACTACTAACTATTAATAAACAGAAAATTAAGAGAATATTGGGGCAAAAGTCATAGTGAATAGTTAGTTAATATTGAGAATTTATCCCTAAACTAAAATGTGACTAATAATAAATTAATAATAAATAAAGAATAAAGCTCTGTTACAAATCCTGATGAGCCACCCACCTAGACTACATCTTAGGCAACATCTTAGGCAAGATCAGCACATTCTCACTTCCAACTCATCACATATTTGGCGTCTGACCCTTTAGCATCACTTTTTGACACACAGGGTACCCCTTTAGTGTAATTTTCCGATGTGCAGGGTCCTCCATTGCTTTAAATAAAAAACCTCTTGGGATCAATATGCTTACGCGAAAGACACTGGACATTTTATCGTCATGATTAAATTATATATTGGGCAATGATATTGCCATCATTGCATATATGTTGGGGTGTGGTTTTTCAATGTAAACAGTCACAACAGTTTTATTTACATTACAATATTTAAACACTTATGAGCACATAACCCAACCCCTGCCCCTAAATCTACCATTTGTCAATAAACACAGGATAAACAGTAACAAGCAAATACAGGGGTTGGACAATGAAACTGAAACATAATTAATATGGTATTAGGCCTCCTTTTGCAGCCAGTACAGCATTATTTCATCTTGGGA
The DNA here is from genome assembly GCA_036247105.1 of Cirrhinus mrigala. Classification (NCBI taxonomy): domain Eukaryota; kingdom Metazoa; phylum Chordata; class Actinopteri; order Cypriniformes; family Cyprinidae; genus Cirrhinus; species Cirrhinus mrigala. The sequence goes on along the minus strand of CM070025.1, from coordinate 8,585,251 downwards.
ATGACAAATACAAGTCCTGCACAGTAGCCAGAGGGATTTTGAGCCATTCTCCTCTTGCAGAACAGTGCCCAGGTCACTACACTCCTCCAAAACACCCCAACGTGGCTCAATAATATTGAGATCTGGTGACTATGCAGGCCATGGGAGATGTTCAGCTTCACTTTCATGTTCATCAAACCACTCTGTCACCAGTCTTGCTGTGCGTATTGGTGCATTATCATCCTGACACACGGCACCATCTTCAGGGTACAATGTTTAAACTATACTCAACCACACTCTGCTCTTACTGGTGTAATGTGCAATCAGTGAAGATTGTCCACCAGACTGTGCAAATGTAGCCACGAAACACTATACTGGCCAGTGTTTCAGTTTCATTGTCCAACCCCTGTACAATTACAGTTATAATTTATTCAAAAAATATTAATATTACAAGTCTTCCGAGGCAAAATTATTGAGTTGTGAGTGGAATAGGTGCGATCGCCATCTATGTCCAACGTAAAGCTCATCCCGTGTGCTGCAGTCACAAATTGCCGCCAGAAGATGCCTTACATCAGCCTTGGTTTTAAAATGCCATTGGCTCTCGTGTGTCTCGTGAGTGATTGCATCATGATACGGGAGTATCTTTTTGAATGAGGTGTGAGCGCATTAACAGAGCGGGATCATTTTAAGCAAGTAAAACCTTATGTTTTACTCTCTTCTTCACATAAAGATATCATATGGCTTCAGAAGACTTGGAATGCAACACGACTTGTTTGTAATGCTTTTATGCTGCTTGTTTATGGTCAGTTTTTGCAATAAATGTGACTGTACTTATATTTGCCTGTTACATGTTTTATATTGTTCAGAAGTGGGTAGGTTTAGGGTAGGGGTGGAGTTAGGGGCTCCAATGAAAGTATACATTTATATAAAATGATTTATATTTTTTTACAAATGCATGCAAACCACTAAATTAAGAAAAAAACAACTGAAAATACTGGAGGACTCTGCACATCGAAAAGTGACGCTAAAAGGATACACCTGTGCATCGAAAAATGACGCTAAAGACGCAGAAAGTGACACCAAGGGGTCCTGATGAAGTGTCAATATCTGACGAGTTGGGAGTGAGAACGTGTTGGCAAGATAGCTGTGCTCTATTTTTAGCTAAACAGTATAGTTGGACAATTGTATCAGTATTTGTTTATGTTATGTATATTTAATCCATATTAGAGCACTGAGCCATTATCATAGTTGCATTTTAAACTTAACAACATGTGCTAGCTATAATGCCAAAGTATGATCTGAATAACACTTACGACCCAGAAGCGTGTCGTGTCGGCCCTTGGTCTTGTCCTTCTTTTCGTTTATATCCCAGCCATCAAAAAAACTCTACAAACACACAAGCAGAGATACGCAATTGATGGTGGTGTGCTGGACATCACAACAACTACTTATACTACTGTTTAGGTAGAAATCAATACTTTATTAAGTAAGGATCAAAGGTGACAGTAAAGACTATAATGTTACGAAAACAGGTTAAAAGAAATCTTCTTCTGAAATTCCTTCTGAATTTCTCAAATTATCTTGAAAAATGTGACGTGTTGCTTCATATTCAAATGAGAAACCAACTATGTTCAACACTGATTATAATCAGAACTGTCCCTTGAGCATCAAATCAGTATATTGCACTGACCAAAATTATAAACGCAACACTTTTGTTTTTGCCCCCATTTTTCATGAGCTGAACTCAAAGATCTAAGACTTTTTCTATGCACACAAAAGGCCAATTTCTCTCAAATATTGTTCACAAATCTGCCTAAATCTGTGTTAGTGAGCACTTCTCCTTTGCCGAGATAATCCATCCACCTCACAGGTGTGGCATATCAAGATGCTGATTAGACAGCAAGATTTTTGCACAGCTGTGCCTTGGGCTGGCCACAATAAAAGGCCACTCTAAAATGTGCAGTTTTATCACACAGCACAGTGACACAGATGTTGCAAGTTTTGAAGAAGAGTGCAATTGACATGCTGACTGCAGGAATGTCCACCAGAGCTGTTGCCTGTGAATTGAACGTTCATTTCTCTACCATAAGCCGTCTCCAAAGGCGTTTCAGAGAATTTGGCACTACATCCAAACGGCCTCACAACCGCAGACCACCTGTAACCACACCAGCCCAGGACCTCCACATCCAGCATCTTCACCTCCAAGATTGTCTGAGACCAGCCACCCGGACAGCTGCTGTAACAATCGGTTTGCATAACCAAAGAATTTCTGCACAAACTGTCAGAAACCATCACAGGGAAGCTCATCTGCATGCTCGTCATCCTCATCGGGGTGACTGCGGTCCTCTCGACCTGACTGCGGTTCATCGTCGTAACCAACTCGGGTGGGCAAACGCTCACATTCGATAGCGTCTGGCACTTTGGAGAGGTGTTCTCTTCATGGATGAATCCTGGTTTTCACTGTACAGGGCAGATGGCAGACAGCATGTACGGCGTCGTGTGGGTGAACGGTTTGCTGATGTCAACGTTGTGGATCGAGTGGCCCATGGTGGCGGTGGGGTTATGGTATGGGCAGGCGTATGTTATGGACAATGAACACAGGGGCATTTTATTGATGGCATTTTGAATGCACAGAGATACCGGGACGAGATCCTGAGGCCCATTGTTGTGCCATTCATCCACGACCATCACCTCATGTTGCAGCATGATAATGCACGGCCCCATGTTGCAAGGATCTGTACACAATACCTAGAAGCTGAAAACATCCCAGTTCTTGCATGGCCAGCATACTCACCGGACATGTCACCCATTGAGCATGTTTGAGATGTTCTGGATCGGCGTATACGACAGCGTGTTCCAGCTCCTGCCAATGTCCAGCAACTTCGCACAGCCATTGAAGAGGAGTGGACCAACATTCCACACACCACAATCAACAACCTGATCAACTCTATGCGAAGGAGATGTGTTGCACTGCGTGAGGCAAATGGTGGTCACACCAGATACTGACTGGTTTTCGGATACAGTAAAACTGCACATTTTAGAGTGGCCTTTTACTGTGGCCAGCCTAAAGCTGTCTAATCGGCATCTTTATATGCCACACCAGCGAGGTGGATGGAATATCTCAGCAAAGGAGAAGTGCTCACTAACACTGATTTAGACAGATTTGTGAACAATATTTGAGAGAAATAGGCCTTTTGTGTACATAGAAAAAGTCTTAGATCTAGTCTTAGGGCAAAAACAAAAGTGTTGTGTTTATAATTTTGGTCAGTGTATAATGATTTCTGAAGGATCATGTGACACACATAACATCACAGGAATAAATTACACAATACAATAAAATAGTAAACAGTTGTTTTAAATTACAATATTACTTTTTGTTTGTTTGTTTGGTTGGTTGGTTTTTTAACCAGGTAAATGCAGCTGACCTTAAAAAAAAAAAAAAAAAAAAAAAAAAAAACTTATTTTAAAACATAACATCTTACCTATTACAAACTTTTAACAGTATATTGTTATTCTTATTTAGGCAAACTGCATTTACTACTTTTATTATGTGAACATTACAGCAGCAGCTTTTCATCACATAATGCTCAAATGATAAAGAAGACCATTGTAACTGTATCCCAGTCAAACTAGCACTCACAACCACTCCCTAAACGCTCCATGCAAATTGCGATGAGCTCTAAATTTGTGTTCATATTTGTTGCATTACCTCATTTGAATAATTCCTTTAGTGAAGCTGGTAAAATAGCACAGACAACACATACAAATAAATGAAGCTATCAATGTGCAAATCATTCGTAATGAATCCCTCCCATGCTTTCCCTTCATCATCTGAAGTCTTGTGCAGCAGACATTTAACTCCATTTATTGTGAGATTGGCAGCAGATAAAGCTTTGCATCTCTGTCACCTTTGCAGGTACTGTTTATTTATTTATTTTGAATATGATAATGACACATTTATCTTTCATTCATGTAATAAGAGCATTGTAATTGCCTACTGTCAAACTCAAGAAAAGCATGTAGCTGATAGTTTCGGTGTCTTCTGTGTGCATGTACGCGCCGAGTGTCGAGCCCTGCCCGTGTACTCCAGCTGTCTAAGTGCTTTCTAATGCCGCATAGTTTTTGAGTTAATGTGTGACAGCTGTTTAGCACACATTCCCCCTGAAAGCAGGTGAAGCGTAGCACCTGGCAATTACATCTAAATGACTGTAATTTAAAAAAGACCCCCCAAAATAAGTGCAAGTCACGTTTTCCCGCTCGTCCATTAAGACCCCTTCGCTCTCGCATTTTATCAAGTCAGATTCAGTTAACAGAGCAGATGCATTATCAGGATGCTGATGTTAATTTCCTGTTAGGTTCAGTTGGTATTTTATTTATTTATTTTTGTTTTCCTCTAAGGAGTGTGTGAGAGTTTTACTTTGATCTAAAGCTAAAACGAATCCAAGATTGAGGCCAAAGCGAGAGAAAATGTCATTATGAATATATTGTAATTCATTCTAGAAATTGATCACTGAAATATACTTTAACAGATTCAACTTATATTTATGGTAAATAAGAACATATTTCTCCATTAGTTTAATAATTTTAATATATAAAAATTTCTATTTATTTTTTTATTTTATTTTATTTGATTTTTTTTCATCTTTAACACAGGTTGTAAAGAGCTACGGTGACACATTGCTGCCACACCCATATTATTTTTTCCACTTAAGTATGTCTAATAACGAGATCTTATGTTGTTTTAACGAGAAGTTTTTTCTCATTAAAACGACATCTTTTCTCGTAATAACAAGATGTTTTCCCGTTAAAACAACATATTTTCTCGTAAAAATGAGATGTTATGTCGTTAAAACGACATAATTATCTCGTTAAAATGACATATTTTTCTTGTGTTAACGACATATTATGTCATAAAAATGATATGCTTATATATTATTACATTATGTGAGCGAGCTAAGCGATTGTCCGTGCTGCTGTCGCCACAGTCCTGACATGAAGCAGGATCTGCAGGAGGGGTTATAGAAATACACTGTTTTAAATGTATTTTCATGTCATGGTTTTTTATTGTAGCAGCATGTTTATTAAGATTAATCTCTAAACTGTCTACAATATAATGCTATCTAATAGCTGCACACATTATTTAAGATGATCAGATTAAAACTGTTATTTCTGAATAATTGACTCTGGGCTTGAAATATTTCTTTATTTGAATGACTTAAGTTTGATTTAACAAAAAAAATCAAAATAAAAAATCAAATAAAAATGGTTTGATTTTATTATTATTAGGCCTATTATTGTTGTTGTTGTTAGGCTATTATTGTTATTATTATTATTATTATTATTATTATTATTATTATTATTATTATTATTATTATTATTCGTTCTGTTTGAAAAATGGACAAATGAAAATCAAATGAAAAATGAAAAGCTGTGAAAAGACAAATGAAAAGCTTGAAAGGTCTACTTAAACCAATCGAAAACAAGTTTGTTTTTATTTAATTCATATAAATTCAACAAGAGTAAAGCGCAGCCTATTCCTACCTACAGTAGCTAAACATTAATACATATTGCTTATAAATTAATTATATATTATTGATTATATATTATATCACTACAACAGCTCTACTTAAAACAATCGAAAACAAATTTGTGCGACTCGCGGCTTGATTCATCTAGCTAAAGATAGTATTTAATAATATATAATCAATAATATATAAGTAATGTAACCTATAATCAGACAAAGTACCAAGGCAAATATATTTATCAATGAATATATTAAATATTAAAGCATCAGCTCATTTGTTTTTACCCACAAACAAAAAATACGAAAAACATTATAATTTTAATTTATCCATTTTTAAAATTAAACAAAATAATAATAACAATAATAAAGTCAAACCATTTGTAATTTCCCTTTATGTCTTGTTCGTTTTTCGATTTGTTCTTAAACAAACAGTCATTCAAATAAAGAAATATTCCAAGCCCAGAGTCGATTATTCAGAAATAACTCTTTTAATCTGATCATGTCGTTTTTACGAGATAATTATGTCATTTTAACGAGAAAATATGTTGTTTTAACAAGAAAACATCTCGTTATTACGAGAAAAGATGTCGTTTTAATGAGATAATTGTCGCTTTAACTAAATAACATCTTGTTATTACGATAAAAGATGTCGTTTTAACGAGAAAACATCGACATAAGATCTCGTTATTACGACATAATTGAGTTGAAAAAATAATATGTGTGTGGCAGCAATGTGTCACTGTAAAGAGCAGTGTTAGGGGTTAACACATTACAAGTAACATAAGTAATCATATTGTAATGCATTATTTTTAAATGTACAAGAAAAAAGAGTTACTTATTTCAAATAAGGAACACAAATTACTATTTTTTTTTTCCATAAATTTAATGGAGTAAACATAGATTAAAAGGCACTTCCTTTAGCCTGAGGCTTATTTATTTCACTTTTGGTGTGAAAGGGCCTTTGTACTTGCCAAAAATAGAAGTTTTGCATTCTTTGTTATTCAAAAAAATAAAAAAATAAATAAAAATAAAATAAAATAAAATAAGTAAGCCCAGCCCAGGTGACAACAGGATGCATAACACAGTTAGTTAATTTCTTGTGGAGTAATGCGATATTATAATGCCCCAACACTGGTTAAGAAAAATCCATATGATAGATCACACATAGCATATTATTACGCACATGACACTAAAATAATGCAATAGGTATCAGTTTAACAACATAAGATGTAACATACAACCCCAATGTGTGTAACTGATACATTATTTCAGTGAAAATTAATTAAATTAAAGCTGTTACGTAGATAATTTACAATTTTTCACTGTATATAAGATGACTTATCGTTTTACTCCCAAAAACTGTATTTAACTGTAAAAATAAAATGGAATTTCCAATTAGATTTATTACAGTTCTTCACTGTATAGAGTAAAGGGAACTTATTTTTAACCTTTTTTTTTTTTTTTTTTTACCACAGCATCTAAAATCCTAGTTCTTCCCGAGGTTTTGTGAAATTAGCCATTTTGTCAGTCACTTCAGTTTCTGTTCTTTCTGTTGTAATGCGTATACATCACAGAATACACATTAAAGTCTATACATACTTCAGTCATTTTTTGTGCCCTGGTTTGCTGTTCCGGACCTGTAGATCTGAGCCAGAGAGGGAATCTGGCAGCAATTGCTGTATCGGAGCACCAGATAATGTGCTATAGCTATTTCTTTGAACAATCATTAGCAGAGCCAAACAAAGACAGAAGACCTGATTACACCTTCAATGGTGCCTCTGTAGAACCGAATGAGATTAGATGTGCAATATCTGAGGACGTTCATACACTGATGTACTTTCTGACAGAAGGAATGTTTTTATCACATCTGAGAGTGTCTGAGATGAGAATAAGACTACATTGAAAGTAGAATCTCTGATCAACTTAGAGGAAAGTGCTAGGCCGTGTTTCCTGAAATCAATGATCATTTCAACAGCCTTAGTGCTGCTGATGTCAGAACTTTCAATTTCCCTTCTTAAAAAAGACCAATGACAGCATTATTATCCACAAACTTCTGTAGTTCGACTAAGAAATCATTAGAAGTGCAGTCAGAGGAGGCCGTATACACATCCATTTGCACTAATGGTTTGGCATTTGGAAAGAACAGAAGGTAGTGCTTCTGATTTGTTAGGATCACATCCATGTCCAAGAGCCTGGGCATTAATAGATGTAGAACGAAGGTATAAAACCCTGACATAAAGTTCATAAACTACACTGCATCTGGAAAGTATTCACAGCACTTCACTTTTTCCACATTTTGTTATGTTACAGCCTTATTCCAAAATGGATTAAATTCATTATTTGCCTCCAAGTTCTATGAACAATACTCCATAATGACTACATGAAAGAAGTTTGTTTGAAATCTTTGCAAATTTATTAAAAATAAAAAATGAAAACAAATCACATGTACATAAGTATTCACAGCCTTTGCCATAACACTCGATATTGAGCTCAGGTTCATCCTGTTTTCACCAATCATCTTTTAGATGTTTCTACAATTTGACTGGAGTCAACCTGTGGTAAATTCAGTTGATTGGGCATAATTTGGAAAGGCACACACCTCTCTATGTAAGGTCCCAAAGTTAACAGTGCATGCCTCAGAAAAAACAAGGCATGAAGTCCAAGAAATTGTCTGTAGACAGGATTGTATCGAGGCACAGATCTGGGGAAGGGTACAGACAAAATTCTGTAGCATTGAAGGTCCCAATGAGCACAGTGGCCTCCATTATCCATAAATGGAAGAAGTCTGAAACCACCAGGACTCTTCCTAGAGCTCGTCTCCTGGCTAAACTGAACAACTGATTGAGAAGGGTCTTGTCTAGAGTGGTGACCAAGAACCTTCCTTGAGTTCTTTGACCTCAAGGGCACTAAAAGAACTTAAAGAACTCTAGTTGAGCTCCATGATCATATGTGGAGATAGGGAAAAACTACAGAAGGACAAACATCACTGCAACACTTCACCGATCTGGTCTTTATGGCGGTGTGGCCAAAATCAATCCTCTCCTCAGTGAAGACACATGAAAACATACTCGGAATTTGCACAAAAGCACCTTAGGACAAAGGACCCTCAGACTCTGAGAAACAGGATTTTCTGGCATGATGAACCTCAAGTTTAGGGGTCATGTCTGAAGGAAACCAGCACTGCTTATCACTTGCAGAGTACCATCCCAAAAGTAGAGTATGCTGGTAGCAGCCTCATGCTGTGGGGCTGTTTTTTCAGTGGCAGGGGCTGAGGGACTCGTCAGAGAAGAAGAAAAGCTCAATGCACCAAAATATTGAGAAAGCCTTAATGAAAGCCCAGTCCCGAGCATTCAGAACCTCAGACTGGGCAGAAGGTTCACCTTCCAACAGGACAATGAACCCAAGCACACAGCAAGAGTGGCTTATAGACAGCTCTGTGAATGTCCTTGAGTGGCCCAGCCACAGCTTGGGCTTGAACCCAATCAAATATTTCTGGGGAAACCTGAAAATGTGCATCTGCCTCCATCCAACCTGACAGAGCTTGAGAGGTGAAGAGATGAGGAGAAGAATGGCAGATAATTGCCAAATGATGATGAGCAAAGCTTGTAGCATCGTACTTAAAAAGACTGAGGCTGTAATTGAGGTTGTAATTGGTGCCAAAGGTGCTTCAACAAAGTGCAACACAGCAAAGGCTGTGAATACTTATGTACATGTGAAAATTTAGTTTTTTTTTTTATGTTTTATAAATTCGCAAATATTTCAAACAAACTTCATTTACGTTGTAATAATGGGGTATTGTCTGTAGAATTTGGAGGAAAATAATGAATTTAATCCATTTTGGAATAAGGCTGTAACATAACAAAATGTGGAAAAAGTGAAGCGCTGTGAATACTTTCCGAATGCACTGTTTATTCTGTGCGTCTTTTAAAGTCAGATGTTGTAGGACAAAGAGTAAGGCAATTTTCACAGCATTATTCACTGATCTACCAACCTTTATTAGCAATCGGCAGGGGATCCAAATGAGCAGAAGTTACTCATTTCAGATACTGACTGTAGAACAAAGCATTCAATTGAGTGTAACAGCACTGCAATCACTGAGGCATGTTATTTAGTCTGGAACAATACCAGAAGATTTCAAACAGTTTAGTATTGTACACTGAGAATGATTGGTTGAAATGACTGTGAAGACTGAAGCCACAATTAAAAAAAACATAATAATATAATATAATAACAATTTATTTGATGTTTTAAAATAACATACCATCTGCACTGCACCTAAACCCACCCAACAGTTTGAGCAAAAGCGAATGTGATGTAAAAATGCAATCACAAGAATGCTATTTCAGCTTGTTTTGCAATTTCTCATCTTTCAGCTCTTTCATCATGAGTCATGTTTTTCATAGGATTCATGCCCAAGGTCTCTGCATCCTAAGTCCAATTCCGTGCCGCCTGAGCTACTGAACAATCTTGTTACGATCGGTGTTGTGTCTATTTGTGTCCATTTATTTGTCAGAAAACCAGAAAGTGAAAAATGTGGGGCTGTAATCATAACTGTATACGAAAACGTTTGAAAGTGCTCGATTTTTTACTGCCTCTAGTGTTTATTTATTTTGCATTTCATTTGCAGTGATATGCAGTTTCCATATGAGACCAGGTAGGGAAATTTAAATGCAGTTCATATACATAAATCCTAAATTTAGGACTTAGGAGTCCAGTTGTCTTTAATGTGGCTGGAGATACTGGGCAGGTCCTACTGCCTTTTAACAGTTCAGTTCGCTTAAAAGGCTGAACACATCCTTGAGTTCTTTGACCTCAAGGGCACTAAAAGAACTTAAAGAAGGTTGCAGAGAGTTGTCTCCGAGGGACACGATAGTCCTTTCAATTGTCTTGGGTGTTTCAATTGTCCAGAAAGTGCCATTGAGGTGACTGGGAATGCGTATTACAGACCACCTTGGTCCAAAATCCCACATCACACTGGGTTTACCTAAATGGCACAGGTGATGTGTACTTGCAGTCTAGTGTGTGTAACGTATGGTGGGACACCATAGGGTGTCCTGTTTGAAAAGGGCTGTGTATGTCCCTTTTACACAGCCTATACAGGCAGCATTTGGGCCACAGCTGTATGGGATATTAAATGAGTTCTGATTGGCTGTGATTGTCGCTTCACATGCCATTTGCTTTCAGTGAGGACAGACAAAAACACTTCATGCTGGATACTTGGTGCCTGGTTAGCACACAGTTTTTGTATTTCTCTGATTTCTGGAGTTCAACCTCGCTTTCAATTACCATCTCTTCTCTCTCTCTCCGTCCATCTGTCCTGTTGTCATTGAAGATCACCCCAGGCTCTACTGCTACACAGCATGACATTCTCATCAAAGACCACCATTCTTTCATTCTTCCTCAACCAAATCACATAATCAATATTTCTGTCTCCACCTCGAAACATTTCTCTTGCTCTCGCTCAGCTCTTGAAGATAGTGATTCCTTGAACTCCAAAGCTACCAGCAACAATCCTTAGAGCAATTGCTCTGATTAGGAACATCATTTTATTAAATTTATTTCATTTATTAGGGGTGTAACGATTTGGTTGGTTTGGATGATGTTATTTTTTTGGATGATTTTTATTATTTATTTTTTTTTTTTTTTTCTATTGATGACAAATCTATAAATGGATTGTGCATGTATTTAGTCATCAAATATTTACATATTTTTTTTTTTTTTTTTGTGCACAAAAAATATACTTACACTATTACACTCCTCAGGTCTCTAGCAACCCTATACACTTTTGTGTATTAATCAGAAAACAGACATTATTTTATATTTTACAGTGTTTTTTTCTTGTTTTATTGTTCATAACGAATAGATTGAGGAATACTAAGAAAGCTGATGTCAAACTTTAAAAAATGAAGGAGGGAGAGGGTAGTAAATGACGTCCTGGGTCGCTAAAGACCCGAGGTATGCATTTAAGGGTTAATATGTACTTTAAAACTACTAATAAACAGCCAGTATAATAGTAATATGCATGTTAATAAGCAACTAATTAATAGTGAGAATTGCTCTCTAAAGTGTTACCAAACTTTTAATATGACATTAGAATAAGTTGACATGCACTTGGAAAGTTTAGAAGAGTGTTAGAAGATATCAAGCAGACAGTCTACTAATACTCTAATGACTAGTTGACATGCAGTTGCAAAGTTACTTATTGTTAGTAAAATGTCTAAAGTGGACTATCATATAAATAAAATATAGCCTATAATATACATTAAAAAATAAAGGTCAGTAAGATTTGTTAATGGATAAAAAGGTTCCATTTGTTTGTTAAAAAATACAGTAAAAACAGTAAATCTACCATTTGAAAAAAAAAAAAAAAAAAAACTTTCTGTTTGAACATATTTTAAAATGTGTTTTCCTCTCATGCTAAGCTTCATTACTCCAGCTTTCAGTGTCACTTGATCTTTCAGAAATCATGCTGACTGTAACAAATAAATAAATCAGGACAGCACTAAAATAGTATCTGTTTTGAAAGGAGGAGCATATGTTTCCCATCTTTCTACAACCCCAATTCCAGAAAAGTTGGGACGTTTTGTGAAATGCCATAAACCCAAGAATAGTTTGTTTGTTCTCGTTAATCTTTATTTAACTGACTGAAGTAAAAAAAAAAAAAAATAAATAAATAAATAAATTTTAAAAAATCCAATGTTTTCACTGGCCAACTTAATTTTATTTTGTTAATATAAACACATTTTGAACCATGATCTAGCTTTGCTTGCAAAGACTGAGAAGCTCCTTTTACACCCAAACATGATACCCTCACCTATTACCAATTCACCTTCTTGCTGTGAACTGTTTCAAAGCCGTTTATTTGGTTATTCTATAGCCTTTTCACTTTTATTTGCCTCTGTTGCAGCTTTTTGAGTGTGTTGCAGACTTCGAAATCAAAAATTGTTTATATTTACAAAATACATTTCAATAAATACATTACAAGTTGGTGAGTGAAAACTTTAGAAATCTTTTCTTTGTACTTTTTTCAATTAAAAAAAAGTTAAATAGAATTTATAATTTTACAAAACATCCCAACTTTTCTAGAAATAGGATCGTACTAATAAAATGTATGAAATATAGTAAAGTATGGTTTACATTTCTTCAATTTTCATATGTAAATGTAGTATTTACCCACGAAAATAACCACTATGCCACAACAAAATGGAATTCAATATACTCTAAAAAAAACAGGGTATTTTCTAAAACTAAGGGATAAATATTATTATATTTTACAGAAAGCTAATTGAAAACATCCAAACATATCACAGCAGTAAAAAGGATGTTCAAGAGTTCCAAGAATGGAGGAACAAACTAAAATCTCTTCTGTAAAAATGTCGATAATTTCTAAACAAGAATTTTTGTTTAGTCATTTTAAATTTGGGGCAACAAGGTATATCAGGATCACAATAACACTGAAGCTGTAGCAATGATGTTCACCAACATGCTTAAAAACTCTGTAAATGAATGTCATTCCACTTATTTTAAAATAATTTACTTTACAAAAGTACTTGACTGTTTTTTTTTTTTTTCCAAATGCAATTCAATGCATCCTTGAATTAAAGTAATTTCTTTAAAAATCACAATGACCCATACATGAATTACTGTAAATATATTAACAGTCCTCATTATAAACACAAAATAATAATAATCAACTTTGATATTCAGTGAGGACTATTAGACTATGTTTTATTTGAGAGGGGTGTTGAGGGACCTGGATAATGGCTAGGGGGCACTGGCCCAGAAAAGGTCGAAAACCACTTAAGTAATTTTTGTAGTAATGTTGAATTGCATCATCGAAAGTCAGCAGCAAAGACACTGGTTAATAAAACGGGATTAAACATAAAGGATCTTTGTTTTATTTAACATATTTAATTATTGCAGGGTTGCGTCATATTCTGAGTTTGAATTTAATTGTTTTTATTCATATTGAAGAATACTGAACCTGTTTTTTGTGAGTGAGATGAATTAATGCATGTTCACATTTATTCTAGAATACAGTAACATCATGTTTACTCCCAATTTCCCAAAAGGAGACTTGTCACTCAATAAATGGGGAAAAAAGTAACCGGCGTTACTTATTTGAAAAAGTAACTCAGATATGTTCTTAGAAATTTAAAAGTAATGCGTTACTTTAATAGTTACTTAAAAAAAAAAGTAATATTATTATGTAACTTGCGTTACTTGTAATGCATTACCCCCAACACTGGTCATGACAGTGTACACTTAATTGGCTTTCTTTTTTAATATATTCAATATTTGAAAGTACTTTAAGTGCACTTTTTTTCAAAAGTGAGTGTTGGGCCACATAAACTCTGCAAAGTTTAGGAATGACACGCATTTAAATATGGGAAGAAATATATTTTTCTTCATGTGACTGGAATACAGGAGTCACTCCTGAACTCAGAATACCTGACATGGGGATAACAATAGCAATGCTCTGGATTCATGTGGCTGTAAACAAAAATAACATGGATCTAAACATGGATGCTAGAATGAGCTGTCAGCGTCCAAAAGATAGTTGCGTCAACTAGTGACTGTGTTATACGGGTGCGTATACTAGAGCAGCGTGGGCGATGGGTACAGTTGGCTATGAGTTGGCTGCGATGTTGTGTATATCGTTGCAGACTAGTCACAGGCTTAAAACATCAAAGAGTGACAAGCGTCTACATTTGACCTTCCGGCAACTTTTTAGGCCACCTATGACATCACCTATGACAACTACATGTTTAGCAGAAACAATGAAGAGGCTTTTAGCTGAAATATATGAGATGGCCACAGCAACCAGAAACTGAAGTACTAGAGTTTGGCATCCGCTGTTCTTTTCCAGTTTTAAAGTGAAGAGAGAACGGCTGAAGCATGGATTCAAGTGCCCCGTGGGCTCAGATTAATGACTCAAAAAGAATATCTGTATTCTATTGAGAAAGTGTGGTGAAGGCAAAGAAGAACTGGAGGTATTATTAATACATAAGTAGAATATTTTGAATGAGAAATGTTTTTTGTGAAGGGCTGATATGAAAGAACTTTGAAAGGTTTGGCAGCACTTCACTCGCACATGACGACTCACATGCTGAAACAATTCATGTTATTATAAAACACACTTTTTAGCATGAGGGCTAAGAGTTTCTCACTGAATATATCTGAGTATGTACAGTACATACTGTTTTTTTAATGCTTTGAAATAAGTCTCTTCTGCTCACCAAGGCTGGATTTGCTCAAAAAATAGTTAAACAACAACAACATTGTAAAATATTATTGCAATCAATAAATCAATAAATCAATTAATAAATTAAAAAATCAGAATTTTCAGCATTATTACTCCAGTCTTCTGTGTCACATGATGCTTTAGAAATTCTAGCATGCTGATTTGCTGTTCTTAACATTGCTTATTATTATCAGTGATAAACAGTTTTGACCCCCACAAAAAAAAAAAAAAAAAAAAAAGGCATAAGAGCCCATTTCCAAGTGGTTTGATTTCAAGCAATAAGATAACAGACATACAGTGGCGTGCAAAATGAAAACAAACAATATTTAGACACAGTTAGTTAGTTAGTAAACTGTATCAGCAGCAGATTTTTTTTTAATCTAATGCAATGACACTCATTTTAAGTGTAATTTACGTACTATTAAAAGCCAATGTAGGTCTTTTGCTTTTATAAAACTAATTCTCCTTCAATTTCCCATTACTCCATGAAACTGTCTTTTAAAACTAACCCAGCAGGAATATACTTTGAGAATTGCTTGTCAAACCCCAAAAAACCTCAACGGGCTCTCACCTCGTACTCCTGCTTGAAGCCGTAGCCCTCTCCTGTCTTCATCTGGTTGATGTGCTGGAGCAGGTCTGCCACTCTCACAGCCGGGTGGAGCTGCCCTGTGTGGTACGGAGAACTCTTCCTCCTGCAGTGCCTTCTGGGAGAACCACCCAGTAGGCTGCTGGACTCATTCACTGTGCTGCGCTGTTCATCTGAGGAGCGAGAGGAAGAAAAGAGACAGAAAGATAAACACAAACAGACAGTGGCGCAAAGGGAAGAAGTTACAGCACACTTAAGGGTAACTTGTAAATTGCAGCGGTAGTCGCTTCACTGAAGGTGTGAATTGTAACGGCTGGGGGAGTTTGTCTTCCCGATACTGTGAATCGACGTTCCCCGGCGAGTGTGAATTGAGGTAAAACTGCAGGGGTAGAGATGTTAGAAAGGTGTTGTAAGAAGCAGACAAGCTGCGCTGGTCCAACTTGATGAAGATGGCCTGTGTAGATTCATTTTTGAACCATCTGTCTTGGATGTAGGGGTGTTGCCAGATTCTTTTACTGGGGCACGAGCTCCAGAGAAACACTATTGTGTCCCAGTAAAATAATACTGATAAATCCTTGTCTGGTTATGGAGATAACCATATACTGATCAGAGAAGCATTGGTAACACTTTAGAATAGGGAACACTTATTCATTATTAACTATGACCTTTCCCCCAATAAATTCCTAATTTGCTGATTATTAATAGTCAGTAAGGTAGCTATTGGGTAGGATTAGGGATATAGAATGATGTCATGTAGAATAAGGCATTGATATGTGCTTAATTAGTACTAATAAATGGCTACTATTCTAGTAATATAAGCAACTAGTTAAGAAACCGTAATATAAAGTGTTACCGAAGCATTTCAAGATAATACTTTATTTTGATAGTCCACTTTAGACATCTACTAACTATGAGTAACTTTGTAACTACATGTCAACTAGCACTTATGAGAGTATCAGTAGACTTAATATCTACTAACACTTTATTTTGATGGACAACACACATTCTACTGACTTAAAGGGCCAGTTTTATTAAACAGGGCAAATTAGCATGAAAGCGCAATTCTAAAACAGCACTGATGGGAGGGGAAATTTCTGTGGGTGATTTATTAAAAATGCGCAAATTAGAGTCCACTTTCAAAACAAAGATTCACATATAATGTTCTCACCCCCTTGTCATCCAAGATGTTCATGTCTTTCTTTCTTCAGTCGTGAAGAGATTATGTTTTTTGAGGAAAACATTTCAGCATTTTTCTCCATATAATGGACTGATATGGTGCCCTGATTTTGAACTTCCAAAATGCAGTTTAAATGCAGCTTCAAACGATCCCAAATGCGGTTGTAAACGATCCCAGCCGAGAAAGAAGGGTCTTATATAGCATAACGATCGGTTATTTTAATAAAAATAATACAATTTGTATAGTTTTTAATGCCAAACGCTCCTCTTGTCTTACTCTGCCTAAACTGTTTTTTTTCCGGTTCATAACAGTTAGGGTATGTTTTCCTCAAAAAACATAATTTCTTTACGACTGAAGAAAGAAAGACATGAACATCTTGGATGAGTACATTATATGTGAATCTTTGTTTTGGAAGTGGACTTCTCCTCTAAGAATATAGATGCAACATCTCAATTACATATCGACCAACGTAAATTAGCGTAGTCGCAAATGAAGAATAAAGAAATAAAGAAGACACAGTACTTTGGAAAGAACCGGAGGCCAAAAAACGAAGGTTTGCTAGAAGTTTTGATAGACCTGGTACTGCGTGACTCCTAGTTGAGGGTTCCAAGTCGTCTTTTATTTCCTGAAGCAAATTAAAAATAGCATGGCTTGGCAAACAATACGTTTGGATAATGTGTTCTTCTGGCATTCCAAATAAATTAATACATGTAGAAAAAATCCTCTCCCTTCTACCACATGTGTTGGCTCCTCCTAGCAACAATAACTGTAGCTATTTCAAGCGCAAAATAAGTTCAGACATGTTTTTTTTTCGGGGCGTTAAATAATGGCACAAATGCCAGTAATTTGATGAGCGCAACTGTTAGTAAAACTTGTTGCATGATTCATTTGAATACTCTTGAGTACTCTAATGAGAGTTAACTGACATGTAATTGCAAAGTTGGGTAACACTTTAGTATAGGGAACAATTATCACTATTAACTAGTTACTTATTAGCATGCTTACTATTAACATATTGACTGTTTATTAGTATTTATAAAGCACCTATTTTGCATGACGTTATTCTACATCCCTAATCCTACTTAATATCTGAACTTGACAACTTACCTACTAACTATTAGTAAGTGGCAAATTAAGAGTTTATTGAGGCAAAAGCCATAGTTAATGTTTTTGTAATAGTGAAAACTGGACCTTAAAATAAAGGGTGACCCAAAGTTGCTTTTAGTTAGTAAAATTTCTAGAATCAGAACTAGCAACGCATGATTTTCAAAGTCATCACTATTGAATTAATCTGTCCAGCACATTTGGAAAAAGGTTAGAAATAGAGGTTTGCAATCCCATGATCCGCGGGTCCTGATCCAACAGAGCGTGTCGTGGGACAAGTTTTAATGGCTAAGTGAGGGAGAGATAGTGATATATGCTTGGAAAGCCAGAACTACTTGGAGGTTCTCACAGAACATAGATATCTAAAAATTAAATAATGTATTTTATGTTTTTGAGGTACAGACTGTTATTCATTTTATTCATCTTTCGAACAAGTAAATAGTTTGCAGGTGCAGGTTTGGATATACTTGATGTGTTTTGATTGTTCGTGGCACTTAGGGAAAGCTCCTTCCTTTTGCCTGCTGCGACAAATGCAACAAGGTGCATTTGCACTGAATAGTTTAAAACAGTTTATCAAAGTAGTTATGGCATTGCCTCTTTTTTTTTAGGGTAAAGGTAAAAACAGTGTCTCGCCCTCAGGGTGAGGCTCTGTTATGCATGATATTGAGGTTGTTAAAGATCATACCACACAATTACATTCGGTACAATACAGAACAAAGTCAGTTTTTTTTTTTTTTTTTTTTTTTTTTCCCAGGAAAAGAAACAGTAACTTAACAACCACTGAAGACAAAACTACAGCGAGCTCTGAGGTGGTAAATCGAAAGGTATACGTGCCTTTTTTTTTTTCTCCATGATGACTACATTACCCATGATGCTGTACAGAGAATTACACGAATCAGATAATCACAATAAACAAACTGTGCCATAAGAGCTCTGTGGGGAACACCCTCTCCCTGAAGCACCGTAAACAATGTACCACTACACTCCTGAAACACTTATATATTTTGCACTAAACATACAATATATTGCTTCTGTAGATACAATCAACAACTTTAAATGAATAGTATTATTTCAAATTGTTTTTTATTTTCATTGTTATTCACAATACTTTTTGCATAAAAAAAAAAAAAAAAAAAAAAAAAAAAAAAAAGATAGAAAAATGTGATTTATCTTGTATCAATTTGATTTGGTTCATGGCCAAAAACCCAAGGACTTTTTTTTTTTTTCACAAATATATAGTGGGCACTAATGCACTCTGTTGTTTCCACTATACAACATTTGCACAATGGCAATCACTCCATAAATCAAATGGAGTGCAAAGCAAAGCACATGATATAAGCACAGACATCTGGAGACAGGCAGAGAGCCAGCACTCTCACTATACTGGCACACAACAACACTCATCTGTTCCAGGGGATTATAAGGACACTGACTCAAGACTCAGAGACCAGAGGGAGGATCTTTAATATGTGGAGATAGATTATAGTGATGCACATGCAAACAGTGACTAATGGAGATAAACAGTGTAAAGTGTGCACTGTAAACATCTCAACATCATTCACTTCTTCACCTGTTCACCTGTTGTCCAACACAAGCATTAAATATGTGTGTGTGTGTGTGTGCACTTGAGTGCTACTTACCAACTGTACAATATGTCTTAGTATTTGAAAATAATGTGTCAATTTTTAACTGTAACAATATCAGAATTTCACTACATGATTATTGTGGCTAAAACACTGTTAATCCGCATTCTTGCAGACTGGGATGTCTGACACTTCATCTTTTTTTACAGAATTAAAAAAAAAAAAAAAAAAACAGGTAAATGACACATAAAAGGCAGGTGGAACTGGGGGAGGTAGAGTGTCTTAGAGGAAATCTGACATAACTTTGGAAAACCAGTTTACAGTGATTGGATTTTAGGGTCTGATACTGGCCTGAGGCTTGGAAAATCTCATATTGGTCTGGGTCACAAGCCGGGTTGCATTAATTTTTGTTACCAATTTTAATATCACAAAAAAAAAAAAACTAGCCTATAAGCAAAAACAAACTCAGGCCTGTTTTAGGCTTCTGCTTATTTTTGTATTTTACACATCCACCGATTATGGTGACGAAAAAAAACAAACATGGAAACAACACAAGACTTTCACAAGACACAAGACACTTTTGCTTTAACTTGCGATACCAGCTCGATAGCGCAGCTAAAACAGTTCCACGTTTAAGCACACTCAATAGACTAAAGCTTTCCGAAAAGTTATTACCATGAATATGCCAGAGGGAAATAGTAAGAATATTTTTTAATTATTTATTAATAAACTCGTGTTTTCTGAATCAGTGTCGCGAGGATGAAGTCGCCGATCCTGACTCGCCATCTCCTCTTTGGATGTGCCTTTAGAGAGAAAAGCATCTTTGCAGATTACATAGGCTAATGAAAGAGTTTTTGTTTTCGATTTGTTTTATTTTGTTAAGTAATAATTTAAAGGTTTCTATAGATATATTTATCATGTCTGTGAGGTATGTATTTGCTGAGTTTCTATTCATTTTTGTGAAGCGAAGGTGTATTGTGTTTTTTTTTTTTTTAATTTTACAAAAACACCGTTAACATTTTGTTGATATTGTGAGTGCACACAAATAAAAGTAGACCCTTTATTGTTCCGAATGATGTATTACTCATACCTTTATGAGCAAAAATGACGGAATATTTTAAATTGTTTCCACTGAAAAAATGCAAGTGATCGCGCTGGCGACTCCATGTCCTGCAAAGCGGTTTCAGCTTCCACTCTCCACACAAATGACTGGAGATGCACCTAATAGCACATTGTTTTATACTTGTACTATTTTATATCTATTTAATATTTTAAACAAATCGTGATTTGAGAAGTCAAAATTGATCAGACTATGATCAGTCTTCCGCTGGCCGCTTGGTCGTTGCTTTAAATAACAAAAATGTACATTTAACAGACAAAAAAATATGTTTTTCTAATTTAACTTAATAAAAAACAAAACAAAATATAATTATGTTGCCATTACATACAAAACTGAACCATTTTAATAGCGGAAACAGTAGTATAAGCTATTTTGGGAGAAGAGGGGAAAAAAAGCCGGGTTTGGGTTGGACTCGGGCTGAGAATTCTGATAAGCTGTCGGAGAAGGGACGGGCCAGGTCTAGGGCCTATATTTACGCTGTGCGTATCACGCTGAAACTGTCTTAACGCGCACATTTGCTAAAATGAACTCTGCCTTGCTGTCCCTGAACAGTTGCATTTGTTTTTAAACCACAATGCTTAAATGCCACAAAGCTTGTCCACTGCATTTCCACAACTTCCACTCCAACATCAGCTTTACTAAAATAACCTAGCTGGGGATTTGACTAACTAACTCAGCCCCCTTTACAATGGTGTTTTTTTATTTATTTTATTTTATTTTTTTCAAAAGTTAATATTTTTACTTCTCGAAGATTATTCTATTGCGTAGGCTATTTCAAGATTACGCCAAAACGAAGTGAAGCGAGGTAAATGCGGGCTTTAGGTGCAGCAATCACCTGATAAATTTGTGCATGGTCCTTCAGAAGTAAAATACAGAATAAATGCATTTGATTGGTAAACCAAATTCAAACGTCATGTTTTAATCTGTAATGGTAATATGGAATTTATGGAAAAGCTCCTAATAGCGCTAATATATGGTGGGTGTGGTGAGGCTTTGCCGATCGGCACTACCCATGGCCTGTCAATCTACTCCACAGCCAATCATGGGCCCCGGGGCTTCAGCCTCACTTAGCCCAATGGTTAACACAGCCCTGGTCACAAGGGGGCGTTTGGTATTTGTGTGGATCTTGCATCTGTACCTTTCAATTGTAAAATAGACGACCTACCCCTCCTCTGAAGATTAAAGTTTCATTCAAGATTTGCAACTCTTTCTGCTCTGTGTGTGTGTGTGTGTGTGTGTGTGTGTTTGTGTACTCACTTCTAGCAGTGCAGTTATGCGAGTCCATGAAGGTGTGTGCGGTGCGGTCATCCTGTTGCAGTGTACTGTGCTCTGTCGTACTGCAGTCCAATGATCCCAGCTTACGCGTCTTCTCCTGACGATATGTCATCACCGCCTTATTTATGTTCACCTTTTTCCTGCTGCAGAGTATGAAAGACAAGAGATGCAGAGAGACTACAAGGACTATAAATGAGACAAAAAAGAATATACAAAATACATAAAAGTGGGTGGTAAGGATTAATAAGCGAAGAGGATTGTGAGATAGATGCCATCAGCAGTAATAGGAACTACAGCTTTAAATGTAAAGAAAATGTAGGTGGGTCTTAGCCAGATCAGTGCTATATGGTGGGTGTAGCATGTTCTCATGCTTAGGGTGGTTGCTAACTGGTCAAAAGTCATGATTATCTGGTTGCTTTTCCAATGTAAGTCTAGAGGATTTGTTTGTATCCATTTATCTGAAGGGAAAAATGTTGAGAAGCATTAACACATCTCTCTAGCCACATAACTTCATCGATCACACATGCATTACTCTATAACAGCACTATATATATATTAAAAAAAAAAAAAAAAAAAAAAAAAAACAAGGGTCGATATTGACAGGAAAGAGACAAAGAAAGAAGAACAGGAATAGAGAGGAAGGTTAAAAAAAAAAAAAAGATACATTTCAAGAGTCTTCAACAAATCAAAGCTAAACAACAGCGGCTGATGAGAAAAGAATGGAACCTGATGAGGGAATGACTTACGGGTAGTAAGGGTACGAATAGATGTCCCTTCTAGAGTGCATGAAGAAAGAGAAAAACATGTAGATTAGCCTGGCTTCTAGTACTTTTACATTTATGCATTTGGCAAATACTTTTATCCAAAGCAACTAACAATCTATTCAAGCTTCACATGTTTTAATTGCATGTGAATGCTCTGGAAATCGATCCAATGAACTTTGCCAGTATTTAAACTGCAGACAGGTTACCATGTTTCCCTAGTAAAAAAATTAATAGATTTAAAATGCATTTATTTTAAACTAAGTATAGTTCAAGTCTATTAACATATTTGCTGACCTATCGCTCGAGACTTACTGATATAAAAATTATAATTAAACTTTATTTGGAGTACTACTTGTGCACAATGCACATTTCTTAAAATTAAGCCTAAAATATGTTTTAATGTCACTGTTGATGAGGATTGTATGATCTTTAAATATTTTGCATTTAAAGACTGATATTATTTAAAGCGTACTTAAAGTATACTTGCGATAGTTCCACTTTTGCACAATCAAATATACTGAAGTATATCTTTAGTTGGACTTCAGCACTGCTTCTGCACAATTAAAGTGCATTAAGTACAAAATGAATTGCTTCAATTTAGCAGACTTTAAACATACCACTTTAGTAAAAAAACAGTACTTTTTTTTTTTTTATTATTAAGTACATAATATGTGCATGTATTTGTAGCATACTTAGCATGAAATAAATTTATTTTAAATACATTTTAGTATATTTATTTTTCCCTAGGGTAATTGTTTAAAGATGCTGGAATAAACATCTGTTTTTAGCTTCATGCCAGTTTGTGACACGTATGAAAGCACACTGGTTCCCAATTGGTTTCACTACTTGGCTTCAGTACAACTCTCTTGAATTATTTGCTGGTGATGTACTACAGTCAGCAGTCACAATTTATCTGAATCTGAATGGAAGATTGTTTTCTACTTTTGAATCTCATATTAGTTAATGATATGAAATAATTGTGTTGGCTCCTTTAGAACTTAAATTCTTTTTTTATACATTAATGCTTTAGACACAATAGTATCAACAGATTACTGATGCACTTAACACCGCTCACACAAATCACTTCAAAAACAAGCTGTTTTTGTTTGCTTTTGTCTCTTTGTTTTTTTTCTTAATGTGACTGCACCTTTAATCGTGCATGTGCTTGATATTTTACATTTTAATTGATGTCTTGAAGATAAAAAAGCCTTATGTTCTATGAAAACTTACTGTAACTTCCAGAACACAAAACTTCTGATCTTTAAGAACTTTCTAATGTCACACAGATGACTAACGATAAACGAGTAAAATGGAGGTTTGAAAAAAAATAAATAAATTTGATTTTAATTTGACTATGATAATCTTAATTATGGCTGTTTTTGGAAGAAAATTGTTTACTTAAATTATAATTGGATTTTTTCTTTTTTTTTTTTTTTTTTTTTTTTTTTTTTCCTTTAGCCATGCTGGTAATGACTTACCAGCCTTTAAGAAAAAAAAAAAAAAAAAAAAAAAAAAAAAAAAAAAACACACACACACCCTTTTCACACATGAGCATTACCTTTATGTGTGAAAACACTTGTTATCTTGTCTCAGAGAGTAAACCATTCAGAATATGTACTTCACATTTAACATGAGTCATTAAATTACAGCCCAGGAAAAACACATTTCCACACATTCAGTAAGTCATTACAGCAAAACAAACCCCAGCACACTGTGGAGGTTATTTGTATGAAACTGAAGGCCTTTATTTTGCAGTAATGACCGGCTGACTGTACATTATAGTGTTTATTTCCCAGCTGCAGAATGCATCAATTGACCAATCACGTTGAAGTATTCTAGAGAGCCATCTAATAACAGTGAATAATGCAGTTCTGAGGTATTGATTGTACCTGTTCTTGCTCTATCCAAAGCCTAACAGAAGAGTCAGTTAGAATTTGTCATGTCTGAGCAATATTTCAGCTGTGAGTTGGGAGCCAGCTCTAATTGAATCAGTTAAACCTTTGATGCTGTGTTAAAGCGCTTCGTGCGCTGGTTTATTACTGTTTCTGGCCACTGCTGCTGCTGCTGTTGTAATGTGACGCTGGGAAGAACATCTAGAATTGGATTTGATTTTAATTGAATCTGAGTGCACACATGCTCACCCTTTCTTGACAATAACCACGATGGCTCCCAGCAGGAGGATGAGAACAACCAGCCCCCCGGCACAGGCCCCCAGGATCAACCCCATGTCCTCGGCATGCTGGGACACCTCCAGAGCGCGCTTATGGTCCTTACAGGCCTCTGAGAGGAGAAAGACAAACGGCAAATGAATGAAAGTGTGCTGTAAAATCTAATTAGTTAGGCTTACTTAAAAAAAAAGCATGCAAACCGATTACCTTAAAAAAAAAGTAAATAGGAATAGTATTTTGCACTGACAAATGCTTAGTTAGTATAGTTCACTTACACAAGAGTTCTAGTAAAGAACTTTAGAGAGTAGTTTATAACTTACTTAAGATTTACTCTTGACTTAGTATAGCTACTCAGAATTAATGACTCCCGGAGTGCATTGTGCCATGAATACATTAATCAATTGCTTTGTTTTACTCTTTTGTGTCAGTAGTAGCACAACAAAAAGACCAAATAAAATAGTTACTGTTACAATGAATAAAAATAATAATTTCATTGTTGTTGTGTTTTGCATGCTGTATGTTGAAGTCTGTGTGTGACTCATGAATGGTCAATTGCAAGCTGTTGTCACAAACATTGAAGGATTATTTCAACCCAATTAAAAGCTTCACAAGGTGTTTATGACAAATGTTAGCAATAAAATTGTAATAGATCATTCATTGACATGAGAAACAGACTAGTTAATGATTCAGTTAGAAGTTAGGTTACCTTTTAAAAGCTAATTTAAAATGACTTCCCCTCCCTTTATACCAAACGTTACATCAATAGCAAGCGAATTACAATAATATATGAGAGTGAAAATGAGTGAAAAGTCTTTTAAAGAATTGCCCCTTAACATAATGGCACTATTTAGACTGTGTATAATATGAAATATTTATTTATTTATGGCCAAAAATATCGGCACCCTTGCAATTCTGTCAGAAAATGCAACACTTTCTCAGAAAATTGTTCCAATTGCAAATGTTTTGGTATTACTTATTGTTTTTGTTTGCACTGCAAAAACAAACAAAAAAAAAAAAAAACAGAGAAGAAAAGTCAAATTTCATAAAATTTCACACAGAACTCAAAAATGGACTGGACAAAATTATTCGCACCTTGTCAAAATTGTAAGCAATAATTGCTTTTCAAGCATGTGATGCTCCTGTAATTTGTATTTAGACACACCTGTGGCGAGTAACAGGTGTGGGCAATATAGTAAATAACACTTGGAGAAAAGAAAGAAGTGTAAAGAGTTGTCTGTGGATTTGAGAGAAAAAACTGTGGAAAAACATGGACAATCTCAAGGCTACAAGTCCATCTCCAGAGATCTTAATGTTCCTGTGTCCATTGTGCGCAATATCATCAAGAGGTTTACAGCCTGTGGCACTGTAGCTAACCTCCCTGGACGTGGACGGAAGAGCAAAATTAATGAAAAATTACAACAAAGGATTGTTCAAATGGTGGATAAAGAACCCTGATTAACTTCCAAACAAATCCAAGCTGATCTGCAGACACAGGTTACAACAGTGTCAGCTCGCACTATCCGTCAACATCTCAATGAAAAGGTACGCAGAAGACCCAGGAGGACACCACTGCTGACACAAAGGCATAAAAAGCAAGACTGGAGTTTGCTAAAACTTATGTGACAAAACCACAGTCCTACTGGGAGAATGTACTGTGGACAGATTAGACAAAAGCTTTTTTTTAAAGGACATCATGTTTACAGAAAAAGAAATGAGGCCTGCAAAGAAAAGAACACAGTCCCTACAGTCAAACATGGTGGAGGTTCAAAGATGTTTTGGGGTTACTTTGCTGCTTCTGGCACTGGATGCCTTTACTGTGTGAACGGTATCATGAAATCTGATGATTACCAAAGAATTTTGGGGCGCAATGTAGTGGCCAGTGTCAGAAAGCTGCATCTCTACCCGAAACACACTTCAAAAAGCACTCAGAAATGGTTACGAACAAAGCGCTGGAGAGTTCTGAAATGTCCAGATCTGAATCCCACAGAACACCTGTGTAGAGATCTCAAAACAGCAGTTGGGAGAAGGCATCCTTCAAATCTGAATGGCCTGGATCAGTTTGCAGAAGAAGAGTGTCCAAAATTCCAGTAGAGAGGTGTAAGAAACTCATTCATGGTTACAGGAAGCGACTGACTTGTTATTTTTTCCAAAGGGGGTACTACCAAAAAATAAGTTAAGGGTGCTAATAATTTTGTCCAGTGCATTTATTGGGTTCTGTGTGGAATTGTATCGATTTGACTTTTCTTCTCTGTTTTTTTGTGTTGTTCCAATGAAAACAAAACAAAACAAAAATAAATAAATAAATAAATAAACATGTGAGTACCAAAACATTTGCAACAGCAATAATTTTCTGAGAGAAGGGTTGCATTTTCTGACAGAATTGCAAGGGTGCTGATATTTTTGGCCATGACTGTATTTATTTATTTGCATAATACACTATCAAAATTGGAAACTATCCAAATTTGAAAAAAAATCTAGTTCAAATAAATACTGTTTTATTTATTTTGTATTTATTGTAGTTTTTACAAAAATGTTAATAACAATTATTCAACGTTAAGAAATGTTTCCTGAGCAGCAAATCAGCATATTAGATTGCTTTCTGAAAGATCATGTGACACGGAAGACTGGAGTAATGATGCTGAAAATTCACACACACACACACACACACACACACACACACACACACACACACTCTCTAAGCAAATACATTTTATTCAGATATATTTAAATATCATTAAAACGCTGAAAATATTGAGATATCATTTCCCCAGTCGAAGCCCTAATACTCCAGCTCAGCACATTATCTCAAGCAGCAGATGAGCATTAGAAGATTAGAACAGAGGCCAGGTAATGCTGGCAATGACGGCTGTATGTTAATCTGCTGAAGGTATCACAGCGGTTGGAGGGAGATGAAGAAACAGTTTATCAGTATCAAGCAGCACACGAACGAGCCACAGGGGGAGAAGCTCAACCCAGGGTGCCCTTGGAGCGAGGGCAGACCGGGTCTTTGGCAAATTGGGGTCAGGTCAGCGAAGCACGGGTGGCAGTTTCTGGTTAAATTATCAAATGTCCAGCTCCCAAAGCTGAGCATATACTGGATGAAGTTTGAAAACCAACTTTTGACAGCCAATTTTGTCTCCCTTCCCGAATATTATTATGCCATATGGTCTTCCCGTTCCTTGAAAATAGCACAGATTTTAGTCGAAACCGACATCATTTCGGCTCTAAAATTATATGGGAACAGGCTAGAACATGCAGTGCTGACGATCTAGTGTTTTAAATTCAACACATTTTAGAAAGTTTGCCCACTCTGAAAAACAACCGAGGAGTTGCACGTCTCGTTCCAAACAGATTTGGCAAGAGCAACAGTTATTATTATTATTATTTTTTTTTCTGTTCAATCCGGGATGCAACTGCCTGCATATACAGAAGCGGATCTGGCAACATTTCAGCGAGCCCAGCATTCGACCACTTGAGAGTCCATTAATGACAGCTGCGCCTACCGGTCGCAAACTTGAACAAGAAAGTCACGAACTGAAACTGGCAGCCATTTTGAACATGCTCCTCCGGTTTTGTGGGTCTCTGCGTCTCCATTTTCTCTCTCAGTAAATGCAGTCAATTTCCAAACAGCTCCAGAGAACAGCATGAAATCTCTCTCTCGATTAATTTAAGCCCCTGCAGTGCTTCCAAAAGCAGAAATTGCCATTTGAAAAATCACAGGGATGGAAGTGCATCATTATGCCATCTGCTGTAGGGACATTAATTACAATATCATTGATGAAATAAATACCTAAATAATAGAATATGACGGATAAAACGAGGAGGATAAAGGGACGTTCTGCTGGTGGGCTGCAGCAGGATAGTACAGTATGTTCAGCAGCACACAATATTTCAGCAGCATGTACTTCAATTCTTTAATTGCTTTATAAAGATGAACTTGCAAGCTAATTATGAAAATAATGAAGTAATTACTACTTTCATGAAATAGCCACTCACTCAACCGCTAACAGTGCAGAGCAACAGCCTTGAACAAAAGCTTGAATCTTATTTTTATTCCGTAGCATTTTGACATTTTGTACATTTTTCAGTTTTTTTTTTTTTTTTTTTTTTTTTTATTTCCTCATAACAGTAAGAGGTCAAAGACTTTCAAAGCACTTCCTACAAAACATTTCTGCATCATATGCACACCTGAAAAGCCTACTCAAAATGTTCAGTAAAACATTTTTTGAAGCCTGCAACTTGTCCTCTCTTTTCCCCTCAGCTCAGAATATGAGTTTATATCCCACACTTCTGGCTTTTTTTTCCCTCAGAATTGACAAACTCTCTATTTTTTTAGTTAAATTGAGTTATAAAGTCCAAATTAGGATATATGAAAGTCAGAATAGTGATAAATAAATAATAAATAAATGTTATGTAAAAATGTTAATAGTAATAGAAATAGAAATAATATTTCATGCTGTAACTGTAGGGCTACAATACGTCCCATATGAACAGCATATGTGAATATTATGTAGACCTATTGTTTAAATCAAATTTATGCTTTAAAAGTAATCATAGCAGTTTTCTTCCATAGTATGTAAGTTTAAACATATACGTTTAACTTCAAATGGTGTCTTTGACGACAGTATTCTATTCCAATTTTGACATCAAAAGGCACAAATATATATATATATATATATATATATATATATATATATATATATATATTTTTTTTTTTTTTTTTTTTTTTTTTTTTTATTCTGCTATTCCATGGATTTTATCCATTTACCTCCTCTTATTACCAGTGTTTTTCTGGAACCACTATGTGCGCACAGCTGCAAGTGACATAACTGAACTGCTGAACTGGGGTGCGTTTCCCGTACAACGACCTAACTTGCTGATTAACCTCCATAGTACGATGCATTGTTGTGGAAATTAACTAGCTAGTCACGACTGTTTCCCAAACACGGTCGCATCTTCGTCGTTTGAACCACATTAGTTCAACAGTGTAGGGCCGCTGTTAATGATGTCACAGAGTAATAACTTATTCTATTTAACTGATTAGAGATCTCTTAAATGCAGCTATATTAAACATGGCACCTGATGACTAATTTATTATTTTTTGTTCCCTGACATTTCGCTTTATTTGATGTTTGATTCATCACGTGTTCCCACCTACATCATTCTCTGGGGTTCCCTTGGTCATTAATGCACATGCACTCTATTTAAAAACGGCGCTTACAGAGGACGCGCAAAAATACATAGATTAAAATGCATTTATATTTAGATAGAATGGAAGATATAATTTGCACTGCATGCTAGCTTGCTTACTGCACCCAAGAGCATCATTTATTATCATTTACCTATCTGTCTTACTAACAAGCAACTATGCTTCCCCCACAGGTCGAGAGCTGTAGTTCCAGCCACGTAAGTTTGTGATGCTGTTTGCGAATGTTCGTTTGAACTATGGTTTCAGGAAACACCGAATCGTTGAACTATGTTGGTAACGACGAAACCTGTGACCACAGTTGGCTAACGATGCTTTTGGGGAACACACCCCTGGTCTATATAATCCGTTATAACTAAGTGGAAGTGGTATTGTTAATATTTATAACCACAAACAAGTAAGTATTATTACTGTTGTTGTAATATATATATATATATATATATATATATATATATATTATAACTACAGGCTTCATAAAAAAGTGCTACCAAGGTTTCTTTCTAAGCTTTCTCATTAACTAAATCTTAAGGTATTCAAGCAGGTATTCAAGAGACATGGAGAGAGAGAGAGAGAGAGAGAGAGAGAGAGAGAGAGAGAGAGAGAGAGAGAGAGAGAGAGAGAGAGAATGTTTTAGATCATTAGGCCATCATGCTGCCTGTTTGAAATCAGTTTCAGGGGGCACATTTAAATGCAAACACTGCCTGTAAATTCATTCGTTTAAAGTGTACAAAGGGAACAAGTCAAATCTAAATTGGACATCAAGAACTGGAGTTTAAATGTGGTTTAAGTGATCTACCATCCTGCAAAGTTCAGCAGTCCTGATCAAACACAACTGAACCAGCTCATTAAGATCTTTAGGAGCACTTGATCATTACAGACATGTGTGCTGGAGCAGGTCTGGTACTGAAATCTGCAGGTAGATCTTCAGGATCTTGAAGGTGTGCAATTGATCCTTTGCAAAGACCCGTCTGCCTTAGCTCCTGTTGCTACATCCGACAAGCCATGCCACTCTCACGCCACACATCGTGTTCTCACGCAGTGAAAAATACATCACATAGTAAAGACAAGAGCAGATAAGACAGAGCAGGTTACACTTGGTTTAAAACAAAGTCTGAGCTTTCTAATTTTGTCATTCTGTAAGAAATTCAAACAATAAATCCCATTACATGGCTCTTTAATGTGATGTGACTTATCGCTGTAGCACCTCAGTTCAAGCGGCACGTAAACTGATCATCTCTTCCTCTTTACTAGTTATAGCATGAAATAAACATGAAGAAGTTACTTCAGAAGTTATCTTGTTTTAACGACAAAAAGACGTCAATACACAAAGTTTTTTTAAATTGAAGTCCACAGATGTTAATCTGTTAAGCGTTAATCTATTAAACGGACAAAATATCTGATTTGGTGTTATGATTGATCAGATCGCCTGTCAATCAAACTCCCAGGGAATAATTTTTTCCCTCAATTTTTTTGGATGTCAATGGAGGAGAGGCTTCAGTGTGAAACATCTTATCATTTAATGATCTGACAGCCTGTTCACAAATCTTTAATGTATTCGACATTATTTTTTTATTTTGGAGTGAGCTATCCACCTTCCACCTATCCGGACTTCAGTTCATTATCCGCTATAGGGAAATAACGAGTAGAATAACAACATGAAGTAAATGGCAAAACTGTTTGCACTACAAACCAGTGTGTTCATAATTAAGATAATACATTAAAATAGTATGGTAAGATAAATTGAAATTTACAAATGGCCACGCCCACTCTTGCGGGAAGAAAAAGGTGGATATTTGGAGTTATTTACAACACAAGAAAAAAAAAAGTTTTGTGTCAGGTAGGGACACTTCTCCTTCATTTCTATGATATAGGCTTACACAAACAATCGCTGCATCTGAAAGCATACACATTGGACGTGTTGCCTTGCTGCACTATAAACCAATGAATTCACAGGCAGCGTTTGCGTTTAAATCTTCCTCCTGAAACAGATTTCAAACAGGCTTCTGAGGCAGCATGACAGTCTAATGGTGAACAGGATTGGACACCTCTGCTTCAAAATGTGTGAGTAGGCAGATCACTAGTTTTTTGGAATAAAGCCTGTGTTCTTCAGTCTGTTTCCTCCTACGTCCTTTTAGCTTTATCTGTTTTTGGTTTGTCAGTCTGCTTTTATGTTGGATCACTATGCAAACATGAATGAGATACGATTTGTTAATATTTGAATTATAATACTAGGTGGATTGTGCCCAACCATCACCGTGTGCGTTTTGAGAAAGTGCCACATTATGGTAACAAATATGCATACACATACGCATCTCTTGCCAGAGTGTGAGTGAGTCCGCAGCAGGGACATTTGGTTAGCGTTGATGTATATGCGCTGTCAATGAGACATGCCCTCAAGTGTGTAAACAGTGCAGATAAAGAATGAATTACCTTTACGAGCGATCCGAATGCAGTTGATCCTCGTCTCCTGAGGATAAAACAGAGAATGGATACATGTTATCAGGGCTATCTAAGGGTGAGAGCATAGCATGTGTGATTTATGTGAATATCTGACTAGAGATCCTACAGGCAGCCAGAATTAAATAGAAATGCCTTTGATGACATTTACTAGCAAATGAATGAGAACATCGGTCGGACATGAAGCCTCGGTCCAAAAAGTAGCGAGTTGTTATGCTGTCGACAGTCTACATATATTGTCTGCATCCAAAATAAATAAAACATCATAAGTGGCATATGTGAAATGCATCGCATAATCAGTGAAATACAAACAGCTTTTCAACCACACTTCATTTTAAGGTCCATTTCATGCTATTAACAAACAATTAACTACAACTTTTGCCTCAATAAACTCCTAATTTGCTGCTTGTTAATAGTTAGTAAGGTAGTTGTTAAGTTTAGGTATTGGGTAGGATTAGGCTGCATGTCAACCAAAGCATTTTTAGCCAGCTGAAAATGCCAGGTGCTCTGCTGAAAATGCCCAGCTGTGAGCGTTTGAGAGCGCAGCGTTTCTTTTCTGTTGAGACACGGTGGTTGCTATGATATAAAAATATCATATTAAAGAATCTGGTCAAGAATCCTCAGAGACAAGCAATATTAATTTTTCCATCAGTCGTAACACAAGCATGGTGTGACGGTTGGTCGGTATTAGTCCCGCCCCTCCTCCGCTGTGATTGGTTGGCTGACTAGAAAGTGACAGTGATGAGCGCAACATTTTACTCAAAGCTGAACATTCTTCAACTCTTGGCACTAAGGAAAAAACACCCGAACGCTCAGCGCAAAAAAGGCACTCAACGCTTAGCACACTTCTGGCGTTTTAAAAAATGTTATCTCCCATTAAGAACAATTGAAAAAAAATAAATAAATACGCCAGCCTCTGGAAAAAAATGCTTTGGTGGACACACGGCCTTAGGGATGTAGAATATGTTCAAGCAGAATATATAAGTACTAATAAACAGCCAATATGCTCGTAATATCCATGCTAATAAGTAGCTAGTTAACAGTGTGAATTGGTCCCTATACTGAAGTGTTACCCAACAAGAAACACTTTCAGACTATGTTGTACCCTATTTACCTCTAAAAACATGTACCTTAAGGGTACATATGGTATTTCACTACTCCACTAACCCGGCTGTAACATAAATTATGTTTTAAGGATATGTTTACACAGCAACAATGTACCACAAAATGGATCTGTGTTTTTGATGACGCTGTTTTCACAAACAATCCCCGTTCACATGGATCTGTGAAAACTACTAAAAGCACTGTATTAGGCATGCCAGGCCAGTAGCCTAATTGGCAGTATCACTTGAGTTTAAGTTTAAAGCTTTATTAATTCCCTTTGGGGCAACAATGTGCCTAAAACGTTGCCTAAAATGCTGTCTACATAGACAGTTTATTAGGTTTTGGAGCAGAGCCCAAGAGTCCAATACAGCCCTATGCATCTCTCTCACACACATTCACAAACACACACACAGGGTGAGCTACATAGACATATTATCAAATTAAGATTTACAGGTGCAAATTGTAGCTTTATGTGGCAATTATGCAAATTCATCTACCTAGATTGGAGTCGAGACCTTTCTCACCCAAACTGCCGGTAAATTGCCTTTTAAATTGAAAATCAGCATCGAGTTGCTTTCCCCACTCTTTCACCGGGGCAGATGTGACATATTTACCACCGTATTTTAACATGTCATTAAAACATGTGTTCGGCAGTCCTCTGTCGAGGCGTGGGGCACTGAGGGGCAGCGCTGAAATTAATCGCTGTCAGATGATATATGATATGATATGCAGGTCACGCTCAACACTGCTTTACAAGTGGCTGTTAAGGACGGTAATGCCCAGCAATTTCCCACCATTCAATATGGTCAATATTCAGAGCGAAAATGTGTCTGTCTGTCACACCCACAAATGTGATTGACTTTTATGTGTCCGTGGGAATGTGAATGGGAGTGAACAGCCTCTGGATTCATAATTCACTGAAGAAAATGTCAGTGGAGTACAAAAGTTGCAGCATGATTTGAGGTCCTCTCAAGACTACAGCGCAAACAATGCAGGATGAAACATATAGCAAAGTTTAAAGCTTATTAGCAGGATTAAGGGTTTGGAGCAACAGCAATAATGAAGCTTGCCTTGCGCACTAATAATTTCTGTTTTATTCTAAAATGTATTTGTCTACTCTAAAACCCAACGCATACGCCTATTGAGCTGCGGTAAGCCACTTTAGTCAGAGTAATTACTGTTTAAATTCAGTGCAAGTCTAATAGAGCGAACCTGCACCTAATTATCACAAATAATTGTCGAAATAATAAGCAACAGCACAGCCGAGCATTCAGCGCCACTCATGTTAAAAAGATTTATTTAGGTTGATTAAGATGGAAATGCGTGTGGGTCAGACAAACAATAACCTGAATGAATCTTGTGCTAGAATGAACTCACTTTGAGCGGCGAGTGTCAGGCAGTGTTGAGTGGTTGATTCTACTGTTTATGTATTCCTATGCCTATTATGTATTCATTACTTCCCATTAGAGGAGGGATTCTCAACACAATCCCATTATTGGATATAATGGTACCTTTGTTTTGTTTGTAACGATGAGACAGCCAGCCAACATGAGTCAAACCAACTGTGTTTGTCTTGTTCTCTAAATCTATAACCCCCCTTTTTTTACTTCAGGGACAATAGAGAGTCATTTCCGTGACAAGGAGACAGAATACAACTCCACAGGCCTCATTAAAATGACAACTGATGATCAAATGCTTCTCTCTATTGTGCTTGCAGTGGAACTTTCATGTACCGCAGTCTCTGCATATCACCTCAATACATCAAACAACTAAATAAGCGGCATTCTAATAGAAGCAAATAGGATGTTATGTTGTGCTCAAATGAATCACATCCTTAGATAGCTTTCCAAGGTTGTTACAGAAGCAGATTATATCTACAGTGGTAATTATTTATTCTCATTAATTATATAAGCATACATAATTTATCACTGTATATTTCCTTGTCTACCATCGCCCAACATCAAAGATAGCTGAAAATTAAGAACTGGTTGTGGTGCATTAAGCAAGTTTAAGCAAGAATTGATACGGCTGGACTTGTAAAGTCTTAGGCTGCGTTTACACTTGGCATTAACATGCAACCTGCATCCGGATCTTGTCCAAATACACACTGAAAAGACAAATGTAAAAATGCTATTGATCAGAATGTTATCCGATCAGCATGTCCTGGTCCAGAGGTAGTCGAGGACGCATTGTGATCGGGCCTTAGTGTAATATAAATGCAATCTAGCCATCACGTCTGCATTTCACGTTGACATTACACAAAACCCCGCCCCCTCTCTCCCGACTGTCACAAGAAAGACGGAGGAAAGTACCCGAAATATTAATGCCAAGTGTAAATACAGCCATAGACCAGGAAGAGCAATCTTCCAGTAGAGTTTAGGTCTTGCCCTAATCTTAACCATTTAATCAGGGTCTTCAGGGCCACTAGAAACAGTTGTGTCACCATGCAGGAAAGTCCCCCTCCAGGAGCAGGATTGGACATTCATGTCCTAGACAGCCCAAATGTTTCTCAGGATTTATCAGGTGTATCTTTTTTTTTTTTTTTTTTTTTTTTTTTTTTTTTTTTATTTCAGCACATTTTTGTTGCTTCTAAATAGATTAAAGGCCAGAGGTCTTCAACTTTGCTCCTGTTGTACAGAGTTTAGCTCTAACCCTAATCAAACACACCTAAACCAGCTAATCAAGATCTTCAAGACCACTAAAAACCTTCAGGTGTGTTGGAGGTAAACCTTGCAGGAAAGTTCCCCTCCAGAAGCAGGATTGGACAACCCTGTCCTATCTCAGACAGGACATTTCAGATGTTTAAAGCATTTGTCAGGTGCATCTTCAGCACATTTTTGTTGCTTCTGAATAGATTCAAGGCCAGTGGTCTTCAGGAAACTACACTGGAAACGTTCAGACAGGTGTTTTGGAGGTAAACTTTGTAGGTAAGTGGACATCCCTGTCCTATCTCAGACAGGACATTTCAGATGTTTGAATATTTTGAACTCTGATATTTAGATGTTAGACCGAGAGGGATTCAACTTTGTTCCTGGAGACCCACTGTCCTGCAGAGTTTAGCTGTGTTTTAACAAACACGCTTAAATTAGCTAATCAAGGTGTTCAATTGTTGGAGAAGGTTAGAACTAAACCTAGCAGGACTGTGGGTCTCCAGGAGCGGGGTTGAAGACCTATGTTGTAGGCCAGGGGTGCCCAAACTCAGTCCTGGAGGTCTGCAGAGTTTAGCTCCAACCCCAATTAGACACACCTGAACCAGCTAATCAAGCTCTTACTAGGCATGCTAGAAACATACAGGCAGGTGTGTTGAGGCAAGTTGGAGCTAAACTCTGCAGGACACCAGCCCTCCAGGACAGAGTTTGGGCACCCCTGTTGTAGGGCAATGACCTACAGCCAATAATACAGCATTGTCCAACCCTCCTACTTGCAGGCCACTGTCCTGCAGAATTTAGCTTCAACCCTAATTAAACAACCCTGAGCCAGCTAATTAGGGTCTTACTAGGCATACTAGAAACTTCTTGGTACATGTGTTTAAAGCAATACAAGCAAATAGAATTCTTCACAACTGATGTCAATAGCAATATGCTAACCTCAAACTGTAAACTAGGGACACCACAGTAATCCAAAAACAGAACAAAACATTGTAAAATAGTCTGTAATACTGACAGTAATGGAAAAACCACTAAGCCAGAAAAAGAGTAGAATCATATAAAGTATACAACTGTATGCAAGGCATGTTTGATTCAAGCAAAACTTTGAGATTGGCCTCTTCATACAGTAAGATATGATGAGAGTAGCTCCGTAACAGCCAAGCAGCTAGTTTAAAATATTAGTTAAACATTATTACCAAAATTTGCAGCTGCCTTTCTTATCATTTCCAGTTGCTTTTTCTTCCTCATAAGTTAATAACCCAATAGTATTTCTCCATCACACTTGGTGCTCCCACTAAAGTGATGTAAAATAAAGAGTGTCTTAAACTTCGAACACAAGTGGTCACAGGAGATGCACTTCTTATTACCAGATGGAAAAGTAATGCATGTTTTAGTTGACGACTTGTGAGTGGTTCAATGAAACGCATCTTAATACCAGGTAGAAACAGGGTTTCCATCTTGCTTGCTTGGTTTTTGTGATCTTTTATATAATTTGCAGGCATCAGGGAGCTGCTTTCAATACTCGGGAGACTTTGAGAAATTCAGAGGAAGGTGGAATGTCTGAGATGGGTTCTTGTGCTGATGTCTTAAGTGAGAAAATCTAATGGAAAATGATATGATGAGAATACCTGGAAAGAACCATCAGTCTAGTCTCAAAGAGCTGATGAATTGAAGAGGATATTATATGCTGCCTTGCCAAGAGTTCAAGAGCTGAATAGACCTTAATAAGACCTGTTCTGAAAGCACAGTAAAGTAGACGATGACCTATTCAACTTTCAAAGCTTTCAAAATGAACCTACAGCATGCCACAGAATGTGGAGATGACACTTATACAACTCAGATCATATGGATCTTGTCAAAGAGTCAATATATTGTCACAGACTCCATCACCTGTAAAGCATCAGAAAATATTCACTGTTTGCACTTCTGAACAAGCTGATGAATTTTTAGGCATTGATATAGACATCATAGGGCTATTGTAATGAATGCATGGGAAACTGGTATCTTCTTGATGTGGCAATGCAAACAAAACAACCGGATGATGTCAGCAAAGCCAATTCTCTGGTGGATGAAGCTGCTGCATCCACATCAAGGAGCAGAGAAGATGCCTCTGGGGTAAAAAAATCAAGGCATATAGGATATTAAATCCTTCACGTAAGCAACACCAACAATGGGGACTACAGGTCTGGGAAAACTTGATGTGTGATGATGCATAAGAAGTCTGAGAATGAACCAGGTGTTTTACAGCTTCGGGGCCTCTTCTGTAAATTCATTTCAACCTATTCATGACTAGAATGTAACTGTTTCTCATTATTATTGAAGCATAAGCTGCATAGCTGGCATCAAGACATTATTTTAGTTTCAGAACTGCATGATTTTAACTAAATGATTTAACACTTTTTTTTTATTATGCTGCTATTATTATTATTATTATTATTATTATTATTATTATTATTATTATTTTTAGGTTGCCAAGGGGAAGTTAAACTGATTCCAAGCATGTGTACAATAAAAAGAAAAAAAGGTTTATGTACCCTTTGTAATTTTCTGTATTTCTGCATTGATTACTTCTAAGATTTGGCATAACCAACATCACATTTGGCATAATTAATAACACAAACTTGTACTTTTCGTATTTTAATTTAATACACTAAATAAGAATTTACAGTGAAAGGTGAAGAAAGCAAGTGAACCCTTGAATTTAGTGACTTGTAGATCCTCCATTGGAAGCAAAACCTCCACCAAACATTTTCTGTAGCTGCTCATGAGACTTTTGACCAAATTTGAAGCATCCCTCCCCACAAATCTGTTCCAGTCTATTAATATTTCTGGGTTTTCTTGTTAGTACAGCGCTATTTCAATTATGTCACAGCATCACAGGACACGTGTTCTTTAATTGATTTACTTGTGTGCTTTGTGCCGTGTTCTTGTTGCATCACTCTCTAAAGTCATTACCTTGTGACACATTCTCCTGTAAAATGTTTTTTTTCTTAAAAATTAATTGTTGCTTAAAGCACTGAAAAGTGTCCAGGCCTTGAGGCAGTGAAGCAGCTGCAAACCACAACTCTCCATCCAACATCTTTTTCTCCATGTTCAGCTGTTCACAGAACATTTTCCCAGAAGTTCTGTGAACCATCCAAGTGGTCTTGGGCAATTGTAAGAAATGCCTCATGCTTAAACAGCAGTGGTTTCTTTTGTTTGTTCATTTAATCTCATTCATGTTTGCAGAGATTTCTGAAGGTTTTTTGCTCTTATCCTTGGGTTTTTTCAGGGTTGTGCACTGTGATCTGAGAGTGATCTTTGGATGTCTGTTCAAAGAGAGAGCAGCAACAGTCCAGAATTTTCTACATTTGTAGACAGTGTATTGTAATATGGATTCACGGACACAGAGGTCTTCAGCAATGCTTTCATAGCTTTTTCCAGATTTTTACATCTCTGTCATGTGTTTTAAAGTCCTGTGAAATCAATTGGGATTGCATGCCTATTTGACTCAAAATAGCTGTTGGAGTTGCATCACAGAGGCTGACTTACTTTTCCTGCCCTGTCTATGATCACTCAATATCTTCATCAAAATTTTGAAAAGTACAGCTGTCTCAGTGCTATTATCTAAGTCACTGTGTCTTAGATTGGAGATCATTTTATAAGCAAGAAATGCAGAAAAAATAGACTTTCAAAGGGTTCACAAACTTTTTATTGACTGTTTATGCAACTGATTCTTCCCCAGTGTAAGAAAAGGAGAGGAAAGGACGTGTTACCAACTATGGTGTTCCATACTCCATACATAATTTGTGCTCTGCATTTCATCCATCCAAGTGCACACACTACAGTGAGTAGTGAACAAACACACACCCAAAGCAGCGGGCAGCCAATTCTGTGGCGCCCGGGAAGCAGTTGGGGGTTTGGTGCCTTGCTCAAGGGTCTCACCTCAGTCGTGGTGGAGAGAGCGCTGGTTATTCACTCCCCCCACCGACAATTCCTGCCGGACCCGAGACTCGAACCCGCACCCTTTGGTTTACAAGTCCAACCAGTAGGCCACGACTCCCCAGATTTCATGACAGATGATCAAAGTCCAGTATGCCTGCTAAAAGGGCTGCCCCCTAAGAGTTGTCAACTGTTAGCCAATGAGAAAAGGCTTGGTTGACCCAAAAAAAAAAAAAAAAAAAAAAAAAAAAAAAAACACACCTCTGTGTAAACTTGCCTTACAGACATGAAAAATATATCTATAAAGAGCGAATTGGCTACCTTCGAATGAAACACATTAAATGGAAAACAAATATTCTCAGATTATGTAATCCATATGAAACATGCATACAGGCGCATCACTACTGCAGAGACTTCATCTCTTAAGCCGAAAACAAAGAAAGCACCAGTTTATCAATACATTTTTAAAATGTTAATGTTTCCCTGACACTTTCATAATTATTATATCTGCCGGTGTGCTGTGACAAGCTTTATGTTTATTAGGTTATGCAGGCAATTAAAGGCTCATTATTATGATTTAAATCTTCTGTTAATAAACGTGCGACTACTCAACCAATCGCTTAAAATAAACGACTACTAGTTGACCAGAAAAATCTTTAGTTGAGGCCAGCCTTACTCGTTTATACAAATGCAAATACATATCACCTGATGGGGTGCTCAACAATTTATTATCCAGTTGTAATATTCTTAAAAGGCACTGCCTTCTCTCTTCATAACAGGATACAAAGCTTGAATTAATGCATGCTAAGAATTTTCTCACTAAATAAATCAATTAGTAAAAAGACATGTTGGTAACACTTTCTATGAAGCCCATATTTATAATACGTTATAAGGGTATTCTTAAGGCATTATAATTAATATAATATATAACATTTTATAATATATTATACATTAATGCATGTATAACGCATTAAAAAAAAAACTTATAATATGTTATATCATCTTATGAATATTCATAAGATTTATGTATTGTAATATTTACTTATTGCCTTAAGAATACCCTTATATTGTATTATAAATATGGGCTTCATAGAAAGTGTTACCGACTTTTTTTTTTTTTTTTTCACATTTTAGCTAGCTGACTGGAAATGACAGATACACTGAGCTACAAAATGCTTAGTTTAAACCATTTCAGATGGCTATCGCTCTGCAGTTGGTATGTTCGGAATAAACCAAACTCTCAGTCAATCAATCAATCAATCAGTCAACTGGCTTCTCTTTTCAAGCTTTATCCAAGCAAACTTGTATTAACCAGGAGTACATACGAGTGGGCAGATGTGATCACTCACCCCTCTAAAATTACTGGAGGCCTGAAAGTAGATGAGATAGTTCTTGCCAGGGTCCAGAGGTGTGTTCCAGTAGCCGTTGTAGGTGTGGTTGTCCCCTACGGTGAATGGTGTAGCCTCAGGTAAGCTGCTGGGTGTGAGTTCAGCAGTGTAGTAATGAGGCGGGGCACCACTTGCCCCTCCTCCTCCGCCTGGACTCTCCCCATGGGAGGAAGGAGCAGGGAAACACTCCATGTGACCCAACTCTCTACGCCTCACCTGTCTGGAGCCGTCCTCCTCTACCACAACCACATGATAGGCACTGTACGGGAAGGTGGAGCAGACTTTACATACTGAACAGTATTTGCATTCTTTGATAAACTCACAGTAATGCATAGGTAACTAAAAAGAAAAAATAGTTTATACCACAGTATATCACATATACTATATATAATGGGTTCATTACCTAACAGGTGCTCCTCTCCCCAAGGCAGGACGCAGGAGGACTGTTATGGTGCTCTCAGATTCACTCAGTGGAGAGGGGACGTCTTCATAATCAAATGCAGGCGCTGTGAGAGAAACGAAAGAACAAACAATATCTGTTTTAGATGTGACTAAGAAGAGAGCATAAACACCACTTGAGTGACTTGAGAACTGGACTGCTGAAGCAGTCATTTCTTTGTGCTGCTCCACAAATTATATTGAATGATTTGTTTTTAAATCATTCAACTTACTGACTCAGTCACTCAGTCAGTTTGACTCCATGATTCAGCTGCAGTTAACAGCTCACTGGAGGGAAATATTATCAGTAAACAAACACTTAAAATACAGGTTTGGAATGACATGAGGATGAGTAAATAATGACAGAAGTTTCATTTTTGATCTATTCTTAAAAAAAAAAAAAAAAAAAATGCCCCAACCACCCAACAACTGGTAGCACACAGAAAAATCTTTCAAATTAGTCTTGGTTTTCCACTGACTTGAATCCCTTGCTCCACAGAGAACAAAACCCGCCCCAGACCTAGCGCACCACACAAGGGCGATGAAACGCAGTAATGGAGGCGGATGAGAGCGATCCACAGTCCTTTATGAAGTCTCTTGGGTGGAGAGCGCAGAACAGAGCTCCTGCTCCCATTCCTGCTTATTATCGGAAGTCAATTAGTGAGCCGGTACAGGGAAACGGGTCAATGTCTCAGCCTTCAGCATACCAAAACAAGCAGAAAATCTAGAGTAGAAACAACGAGAGCCGCCATCACAGTGCTACGTGTTAGATCTGAGGACTGAGGGATGTTACGATTGACTTGCTTATAGGAAAAAAGCTCAAAAAGAAACACACAAATAAACACAAAGAAAAGTTTCGCTCATGCCTAGTGTGTGGAGATATTTAAAGAAACAGTTCATACAAAAATCCCTTATTCACCCACAAACCCATTTAACACAGAGCAGGGAGGCTACTGAATGATCTGTGAAACACTGCATGAGGTGTATAGACCTTAAGGTGTTTTTTAAGGCAACACTAAAAAAATAAAAACCTTTTTGCTCTAATGTTATAACAACCAAAAATTTGTTGAGATAACTTAAATATCCAACTTAACTAAACTGAAGTTTTCTATATACCGTAAAAACGTAATAGATTTAAAATGCATTTATTTTCTATTTCTGTTCAACTCTATCAACATATTTACTGACATATCGCTCAAGACTTACTGATATAAACATTGTAATTAATCTTTATTTGGAGTACTACTTGTGCAAAATGCACATTTCTTAATATTAAGCCTAAAATATGTTTTAAAGTCACTATTGATGAGGACTGTGTGATATTTAAATAATATTGGTCTTCAAATGCAAAATATTTAAAGTGTACCTAAAGTATACTTGCAATAGTTCCACTTTAGCACAATCAAATATACTTCAGTATATCTTTAGTTGGACTTCTGCACTACTTCTGCACAATTAAAGTGCATTAAGCACAAAATGAGTTCTTCCAAATTAGCAGACTTTAAGTATGCCAGTTTAGTATACTAAAATTACAATTTCAGGGTATTTTATTAAGTGCATAATATGTAAATATATTTGTAGTGTACTTGGCCTAATTAATGTATTTCAAATACATTTTAGTTTATTTATTTCTTTATGTATGGATTTATTCATTTCCTAGGGTAGTCTCGCAATTTTAAAATAAAATAAAATAAAATAATTTGAAAAAAGTCAGAATTGTGAGGTCTGTCCACTAATCTATGAAAAGTCCACTAAGTTATGAAAGCAAAATATCCCAAAATGTCAAAATTGACCAGTGCATGAAATAACAATAAACCATTGTTATTTCATGCACTGGTCAATTTTGACATCGTTAATGCTCTTAGTCTTAATGGTACTTTTTTTTTGGAGCTTGACATGTTCAGCTCCGCCGTGCTTTTAAATAATATCAGATTTTTTTGGATGAACGATTACCTTCATGAGGCTCATTAAATAGGATTGTCTAAATAATGTTCATTGTTTGGTTGGAACTGCCAAAGGGGCTGAAACTAATCAGCTTCTCTTTAATTTTTAGTTTATTGAGCTGCAAAATGCAAAGAGAGACTTTTACCAAAAGCCTATAAGTTCACTGGTGGAAAAACGATTTCCCAAAAGGATCTGCCATGTTCCCTTCAGTTTGCACTGTTCTCCCCTCAGTTTGTCGACTTAAGCCTGGGTAAACCTTGGTATCAATATTTCTGCTGTTCAGAGAGTCAATCTCGCCAAAAGAGTAGCTTTTGCGTGGCTGCGATTACGTCTAAATGAAGTCCAAATAAAGTCGGAATAAATCCTGAACCAATTAAAAGTCCCTCGCAGGCATCTTACATTCATTCCAGCGATAAAACCGAAGCCCATCTAGCTTCTAGTGTAAAACTTATAATTAAGTATTTTAGATTCAGAGAGACACTCCTGTAAGACAGCAATGCTGTAGGTTTTCTGGTGCCTCTCGCATCCCAGAATTCCTTGTGGCGACGCGTAGTTCCTCACCTGAGATGTTGGTGGTGATTTCGGTTAAGGCGGTCTGGCCAAAGCCCTTGGCG
This sequence comes from Cirrhinus mrigala, assembly GCA_036247105.1. NCBI lineage: Eukaryota > Metazoa > Chordata > Actinopteri > Cypriniformes > Cyprinidae > Cirrhinus > Cirrhinus mrigala. The sequence goes on along the minus strand of CM070025.1, from coordinate 8,541,007 downwards.
GTGCGGGCGCGAACAGACACCAGGTACGTGGTGCCAGGGTGAAGCCCGGAGAACATGTGATACGTCTCGTTCTTTAGTTTGGAGACGGTGCGCCGTGGGCCAGGAACATTGATGCTGGGATCTGAGGATTCGATGCTCTGGTAGCTGATCTGAAAACAGAAAACAGACAGTGAGCCCAGAGGAGCTGATGGATCTTTGTGCCGCAGTCCTATAGTCAGCTTCACTTTACCCACAACAAAACCTCACAAAAACTCACATTACTTTATTGTCATTGAAAGTACACTTTGTGATACAAATTTTATTCCATGCAAGGGATTGTCAATATAACAAAATCATTTCGAGACCTAAACATCTACATTCAGAAAGTATTTCTACTCATTTATGCAACCCGCTGAGAATTAACGGTCCTATTTTCATCCATGCAAGAGGAGTCACATCTTTTTATTCATATTTAAATCTGTACCACTGAATATATGTCATATGAAATATAACTCAGCAGGCAGGTATGCTTTCATTCAGGAAATGATTTTGGCAAATGCATATGCTCCTAATGGTAATGATTCAAAGAATAACCAATTTCTAACTCTGCCTCCATTATATGCTACAAATGTCCTCTTTTGTTTCCTTACAACAGTGGAAATCTGCTGTCAGTTTTGCTCATACAGATAAGAGTAATACATCATTCAAAACTGTAAAGGGTCTACTTTTATTTGTATACACTCACAAACACAATCTGCTCTTGTAAAATAAAGAAAACAAACAAGATATGCTTTCTGTCGTCTCAGTGCGTGAACTGAAGCATGTCAAAAAAGTGACTAAACTAAAAGTGTATACTTGCGTTGCTTGAAATGTCTACTTTAAAATGAACCTACTCAAATCGAAAACACTGACTCAGAAAACACTAGTTTATCTCCTTGCTATTTATTCCGGCACATTCATAGTCATTACTTGCGGGTGTGTTGTTGCAAGCTATAAGCATGTGCTGGAATAGGCTATATATTAAAGGCCTCCCAAGTATATATTTAAGTAATTAAATTAATAAAAGCATGCAATTTAGTAGACTAATAATTGCCAGTAGACCTGGTCATATTATACATTAAAGTTTATGTCTACACAATGTAAAATTAGTTTGGAAAAAAATGTCTTTGACTAGATGGGTGGCTATCAAAGCTTATATAAAGGGACTAATTGGTTACACAAGCAGCAAATGTATCAAATTCTACCTCTTAACAAATAAATAAATAAATAAATAAATAAAGACAGAATAAACAGACAGAAATGTCCAATCCAGCTAAATGTAATAAACTGTCTACTAATAAGGCCATAAATAACTCAAACAAGGTGAAAGGGCTGGAAAGGGATGAAACTGCCACATTAGAAACTTGATGAATATCTAATCTTTTTCAGATATACTGAAAAAAAAAAAAAAAAAAAAATATATATATATATATATATATATATATATATATATGCATAATATGCATAATTAGACCAGTTAAATATTTCTGTCTCAGATGTAAACATGCAGAGCTTCAGATCTGGATGGCATCCCTACAGACATCAATAAACACATTAAGGTGTAATGAAACCCCATATTTTAGCACCGGTCGTTCACACTTTAGATTTAAAATTACTGCCTCAACTACAAGCTGTTTGAAGAATCTGTTTAAACTGCTTCACTGCCGCCCTCACTCTGCAATACTCTTCAAGGAAGTCAGGGAAGCCACCTACAAAGTGTGACTCACAATTAACTCGGATCATAAAAAAAATTAAAATAAAATACTGCAAAAGAGCTTGAAAGAAGTCAAGGTATAAACATTGTTTAACCGCTCTACTTACTTCTGAAATATTGCGGTTATATTACATCATATATATATATATATATATATATATATATATATATATATATATATAAAATCAGAAGCAGAGGCTGTTTCAGTTTGATGCAGAAAAATATGTTCAACAGAACTGAAGACAACTACCTTGATATGTAAATTGAATTTTAATGTAAATAACAGCTGCTCAGATTCAGTTAACCTAGATGGAATTTCAAGATTATCTTATAACATTCTATGGATTTATTATTTTTTATTATTATTATTATTATTATTATTATTATTTTTATTACGTTGCCTTAGCTCTACATAACAGATATCAATGCATAGTTCCTGTAAAGCTACTGACATTGACACATTAAAGCTTATCAATCTACCGTTCTCTCTGTCTAACAGTAAATAAACCTAAAATGTCTTGTCAATGTCAATGTAAAACTTTTTTTTTTTTTTTTTTTGATAACTTTGATCAAAAGCTTTATCTATAAATAAATAAATAAATAAATGTTTTACATTTCTTTGAATTTTGATTAAAACCGAACTGTAATTTTGTATGTTCACTATATTGGTTCAAATTCAATTATATAATTAAAATTTTCATTTAAATCAAGTTCATAAGAATATTAAGGTCATAAATATTAAGGATGAAATTACAAAGGATGTAACTGTGTTCAACACAAACAACTGATTTATGTTTTTATGACGTTGGTATAATTATTGTTTTTTTTTTTTGTTTGTTTGTTTTGTTTTGTTTTGTTTTGTCTACCAATATTAAGTAACAAAAAAAAGAACAAAAAAATAAATAAATAAAAAATAAATAAATACTTTTTGAATGAAACGAAAAGAAAAATAAATAAATAAATAAATAAATAAGGTAACACTTACTCACTAGTAACTACGACTTCTCACTCAATAAATTGCTAATTTGCTGCTTATTAATAGTTAGTAAGGTTTAGAGATGCGCGGAGGAGCTCAAACGTCACCCGAATCCGCAGCTTCAAATAAATTATCCGCCCGCCACCCACCCGCACTTATATTTTGCTCTGGTTATAACCGCACCCAATCATCATTTACAATTATTCTAATTTTTAGTTTTGCATGATGATATGATGAATGGATGGTTCATTTTTAACAGCAGATTGATTCAGCTGATCTGCACATCGCCGCACACTTATATAAGCTTAATCGTGCTTTTAAGCCAAATCCACGCTAAAAAGAATAACGTTAACTGACATCTGGACCTGACTCTCCGCAATCTCTGATGAAATCGGTTGGGTGTTTGAACGCCTACTGGATCCTTGGACAAAAAGTTTACAGGGGTTCACCTAGTTTAAGAAATGTCTGATTGTAAAAATAATTATTTTAATTTTTAAGGTGTTGTTTTTGTTATAATGTACTGATTCAAATTAGTAATCAATAATAATTATTATTTTACTACTCGGCGTGCCTCCCTTGACATGCTCTTTCTTATGAACAGGCAGCAAATCTGGTGTGGGCGCATCAGGCTCAATCATCAAACATATTTCAAAGGAAGCCGGCGCCACGGTTCTTACAGTCTATACTGGGCGCTTTGAGCGAATATTTGCATTTCTTCTCATACGATTGAATTAGAAATGGTGGCCATGATTTTGGCTAATGCAGGACACTACTGAATGATGTGTATCAGAGGGGATTTGGAAGGGGGTATAGGCAAAGCCGACTGATAAAGAAACAGGTATACGCAGGTACTGCACTACACCACTGCATATTACCCTACTCAATAGCATTAACACAGGCATAACTCCCTTCAAACTTTATCTGGAATGTCACCTTTTCTGTCACAACTTCTCGAACAGATAAACACACACAGACACACACACACACACACACAAATGAAATCGTTTGCCTGATGAAAAAAGTATTTAAAACAGGTTCATATTTTAGAAAATGTAGTTAATATTTGTGTCATTATTGATTTATCTCATCTACACGCGACCCACCCGCAAATAATCAGAATGCATTTTTTATTACCCAACCCACCCGGCCTGCGGATATAACCGCCATCCGTGCATCACTAGTAAGGTATTTGTTAAGTTTAGGTCTTGGGTAGGATTAGGCATGTAGAATAAGGTCATGTAGAATAAGGCATTAATATGTGCTTAATTACTACTAATAAATGGCTAATATTCTAGTAATATGCAATAATAAGCAACTAGTTAAGAAACCGTAAAATAAAGTGTTACCCTCATAATTTGCTGCTTATTAGTTAGTAAGGTAGTTGTTAAGTTCAGGTACTGGGTAGGATTGGGGATGTAGAATATGGTCATGCAGAATATGTGCTTTATACAGTAAGTACTAATAAACAGCCAATATGTTAATAGTACGCATATGCCAATAAATAACTAGTTAATAGTGAGAATTGTTCCTAATACTAAAGTGTTACCCTTCAAGTTTCATCAGGGAAAAACACAGGAGCAATATTACAAATAAAACCGGATGAACTGATTGCAATGCAATATCCAAGAGACTGTGTTTGTACGCGTGTGTAGAAAATGTTTCTGGCCTAACTGACATAAAACAGATGCACATTTTAGTTTATAATCTATTCAAAATATTACAAGAGTTTATTTGAGAAAAAGCAATGTCAGGTTTGTTTGTGTTAGACCGCTTCAATGAATCACTGATCCGGTTCACAGAATCGGTCTTAATGGTTCAGTAATGAATCATTCAGTGCTTCGGTATTCAAATTCAACACAGTGACTCAGTGACCCACTTAGTGAGGAACTGTATTAACCAATTACAAGAGTACAATGACTTTGGGTCTATTTTTCACAGAAAGCTATAACGCCTATAATATGACATGAAATGTTGCAAGTCTTATAGTCCTTTTGCATTCTAAGCCTGACGCATCAGTCCTCAAGGATTGCAACTGTATGGAAAAGAGTTTGTAAAAACTGTTACAAATTTTACCTTTGTGCTCCACAGAAGAATGAAAGTGAAAACGTTTGGATCAGTAAATGATGGCAGAAGTTTAATGTTTGAGTGAACTCAGTCAGGCGACTGTTCAAATAACACTCGCTGATTGTTCAGAACTACCGCTCTAATACAACATTAATAACCAACAATATCTGAACGTTACCTCAGCTGCGAGGCAAAACTTCATTATCCCTCTCGAGATCCATCAACAGAAATTACACACTCCATTTTGAAATGACTTTTTATGAAAATGCAGCAAATCTACCATTGAGAAATCATTACCAAATCCATCAACCGAACTAACAGCAGAGTGAACCAAAGCTACACACGTCGCTCCCACACGAGTGCTGAGTGTAAGCAGGCGCTTACATGTGTACATGCTGATAGCTGAGGTAATTGAAGAGGGCTGAGGCTGTGAAATATTACCAGACTAAAGCACTTAAACACAATCGCCCCATCCGACGGTCCTCTGCAAGGCAAATAAGCAATTATGTTTGTCCCTCGACTAATTGAAGCCTGGAGAATGAACTACAACATGATTAGCATAAGAACACCTAAACTCTGTGAAGGGTGAAGAGAGTTTACACATGCTAATGACTGCTGACTGAGAGGGAGGATGAGGATAAAAAACAAACCCTGAAAGTTTAGTACAATCCCCTGCACCAGTCTCGACCCTGCCACAAATTCTGTGCGAACAGCTAAACTGAAATATGCCTCTCCCCACTGAATCAAATGCGGCATAAACTGTGGCGTCATCAATACAATAGAAACACGATTCATTTTTCACAACATTGCGCCAATATTTGACCCTTTTATCAACATGTCAATTCAATAACTAACGAAGCAAAACATTTAAATAAGCAGCACTTTACAGTGCAGTCAGAACTCACACACAAACACTCACACATATTAGAAAACACCAAAAAGACCTTGTCTGCTAATAACCACGTGAAAAAGAAGTGCGCTTAACTGTACTGAATGAGCACTTGTAGTGTACTTCAAATCTGAAAAGTATGTTTTTAAAAAACTGTGATTCCAGATAAAATTAATAAAAGAAAAGACTACTTTAGTGCACTTGTCTTAACACCTAAATACAACTTTAAAAAGTGCACTTTGTAATCACGTCAAATTAAAAGCCAAATTAAATCATGTTTTAATAACATTTTGTCATGCTTTAAAGGAGTACACTTATTTTAACATATAAAGCAAATGTATTAGGTTATAATTTAAACTGTAGTGTGTTATCAATATTACATTTAAAGTTCATGCTGTGTATTTTAAATGCACTAAATTGCAACTTAATAGTTACAAATGTGTAACTACAAATACTTTTTATTAAAATGCATGACCTACACATTTCAATGGAAATAACATTAAAGTATATTTAATTTATTATAAATGCTTGTCCGTACATTCAACAGTACATTATTTCAAAGACAACAGAATAGTAATTATGAAACTGCATAAAAGGATGTACTTAAGCACTACGTAAATGATTCAAAAAGCACTGCAAAGTTCCACTAATTGCATTTAATATACTAAAAAGTATAGCACATTTTAGTTTTAATGCAATTAAGTGTCCCAAAACATAGTTTTTTCATGGTATAAACACCACTTTAGATAACAGTTCAGATATTTAGCCTTACGTCATTTACGACCTGACACACTTTCAAGCCACTTTACATTAGGTGTCCTTAACTACTATTTACTTGCATTAAAAAATAAATAAATAAATAAACAAATAAATAAGTACAATGTACTTATTGTGTTCATATTGTATTGCAAAACACTTCTGTTGCTATTGAGATGGGATACTGGTGTAAGGTCCACGCAACTGGTCCAATGAAGGTATCCAAAGGTGGATGAAGGTTTCTTGTGTGTTCGGTCTTTTCAGCGTGCAAAGTTTAAAATTTCGATTAAATTCGAATCTGACTCCATTTTATTATGACCTCGAATTTAGGTTGTCATACGAATTGGTTGTTTCTCTATTTGTACTTGTTATTATTTTAACATTTAACTCTTTACTTTATATTTACTCTTTCATTAGGAATCTATGTCGCTCAGGGTGCCTCATGTCGGCCGATTTACATGGGCCCCACGATCACAAACCCTCCAGTCTGATCATTAGTCAGAGGTTATGGCTAACTATTTAATAGACCGCCTCATGCTTGTCATGTTTTAAATAGTGGTTCTAGTTGGCCCCCTACAGTCACCTGTGTAACAACTTAGTTAAAGCTAAAACAAAATCAGAGGTTATGGCTAGCACTATAAAGTATGCTAATACTTCAATCGCGTTTTATCTAGCCCCCTATAGTCAGTCTAACTATATAACAACTTGAATGAAGCTGAGACAATAACCGGAGGTTATGGCTAGTACTATGAAATATGCCTAAACCATGCTAATACTCCAATAGTATTTTGTCTAGCCCCCCATAGTTAATGCAACTGCCTAACAACTTAACTAAAGTCAAGCAGTTAGTCAGAAATCTAGAATCTCACCTGATGTGCCCTATGCTCCATCTAACCTGAGATCTAGTATGTACTTAACCCTGGACACGTATTTGCGGTAACATACGCCTTCACTTAATCTTCTTGAGAAAATAATTTCAGAATAAGTCAGAATAAAATCAAATGTAACAATTTATTATAAGTCAGGTAAATGTGTATCACGCCAATTATACAGCCAATTCAAAGATATCAAATCAATACAAGAAATCTCCAAGATAAATCTAGGAGTAAGATGAATACCTGACTTGAGAAAAATACATAGTATGAAGTGTGTGAACACACTTTGTACCATAGGCTCATTCTGGCTACAGAAAGCGCCCTGATCTTCTTGCTACACTTCTTTAAGTACTTCAGGTCCAGACAGACATCCCCCGAAATGGAGACAGGAACTAACAATTTGAATTTGCATTGATCAAGTCCTAGACTTGATTGTTTGCACCTTTTGGGGACTGATGGTAATTTGCATAAAAGACACTGGGAAATAGTACACCCTCAACTGTGAGCAATATATCTCTGAACTCTTAGGATCTGTTTACCTTGTAGTTTACTTCTTGTGAGAATGAGACCATTGTACCAGACACACAGTGACAGTTCAAATGATACCATCTTAATACACTGTGTGTGCATTGTCCGTCTCAGAAGATCAAAGTGTCTGAGGTTCTGTAAACCTTACACTGGTAAGGTTAGGGACAGGTTTGGTGGTATTGGGTAGGTTTAAGGGTGGGTTAAGGTGTAAGGGATGGATCAACAGTGTAATTATACATGCAATTACAGAAATTAATTACAGTTGTAATTTCATGCAGATATATATTTTTTTTTAAATATAAGTACAATGTAAAAACATGTATGGACACAATAAGTGCATTGCATCAAATGAATAAACTCAAATGTAAGCACAGTATAAGGCCACCTAATATAAAGTGGGACGCAGATTTTCTTTTTTTTTTTTTTTTGTTTTAATGCACAATATCTTAAAAATATCAAAGCATACTACTGTACCTCATACTGTGTGATCAGACCATTGGGCTCCAATGGCTCCTCCCACTTCAGAAAGATCATATCGTCTAATGGGGTGAAGGTTAAAGATTCAGGTGCAATGCCTCCTGGGACTGCGGGAAACAAGAGAATTCAGTCAGAGAACGGTCAGATCCATCTTACTAAACACAGAGTATCAGACACAGCTGAGATGAAGGTGGAGATGCCACAGGTGGAGGTGAGATGACACATCTACAGGCTAGAGGAGAGGGGAAGACAGCGAGAACAGAGGTTAGAAGGACCACAGACGCATCTCATATCTGAGTGCAGCGGCAGAGGCCACGACACACAATTTGTCTTCTTTACCAACACGGCGTAGAAGAAAATAGGGCACATTACAAAAAAGAGAGGGTGAAAGAGACATCTTGGTGCTAGATTCATTTTTTAAGAGAGAAAAAGGGATCTGACTTCCATCCAGGCCACAGTCATCCAGCATTGCTATAGGCTGAAGTCATCTCATTAGGGCTTGGTAGGTATATGAAAGACTGACTGCCACATTCAAATGCAGAGACGTGGATAGTGTTGAGAAAAGAGGGCAGAAGTGTGAAGGAAAGATGATTTCCCTTATGCAAACACAGATGGGAATTGAGAACTAGTGCAAATACACTTTAGTGGCAATACAACTTTAGTTTAAAGTTCTGTTCTGCATGTATTTTAATAATAATAATAATAATAATAATAATAATAATAATAATAATAATAATAATAATAATAATAATAATAAAATAATTATTATTAATAAAAACAATTATTATTATTATTATTATTATTATTATTATTATTATTATTATTACTACTATTTTTATTATTTACTGTTACTATTATTACTACTATTACTATTATTATTACTATTACTACTACTACTATTACTGTTATTACTATTACTACTACTATTACTACTATTACTATTATTATTAGTATTACTACTACTACTATTACTGTTATTACTATTACTACTACTACTATTATTATTATTATTATTATTATTATTATATTACCTTATACTTTAGTATAAGGACCAATACACACTGTTAGCTAGCTACTTGTTAGCATGCCTATTACTAGCATTACGACTGTTTATTTTAGTACCTATAAAGCACATATTCTGCATGACCATAATCTACATCCCTAATCCTACCCAACACCTAAACTTAACAACTAACCCACTAACTATTAACAAGCAGCAAATTAGGAGGTTATTGAGGCAAAAGTTGTAGTTAATAGTTTGTTAATACCAATAATTGGACCTTAAAGACCTTTAGATCCCTTAATCCTACACCATACATAACTTTAATAACTAACGTACTAACTAGTAATAAGCGGAAAAGTAATAACCATTAATATTAGTAGTAGCAGTAGTATTGTTGTTGTTGTTGTTGTTGTTTTGTTGTTAATTATAACAATATTATGTAATAATATTAACTACATAGTAACTAGGTACTAACTCTGAACTTAACCATAACTCTACCCATTTTAAGTCCAAGTAGTTACCTTGTACATTATTTTTTTGGGTAGTGTACTGTAAGTGCATGCATGCACTAAAAAATAAGAAACCAGAAAATCATGCTAAAAAAATAAATAAATAAATAAAATAAAATAAAATAAATAAATAAATAAATAAATAAATAAATAAATAAAACACTTCCCATATCTTTTGGTGTTTATGTCAAAGACTGTGTATTTTGGTTTGACTCAATTCTTGATTGTGTTGTATTGTTTTGTGTGTTAAAGTATTGGCTGCTGAGAGCACGAAACGATTGAAATTCATAAGACAAAACCAAACACTCAAACTCTAAAGACAAAATGACTCTAAAGCAAATGATGTTTGTGCATTTACAAAACTGTCAGTGTTGTTCTTCAGCGTATGCTATTTTCAAAATTGTGCATATTGTTGGGCTTATGCAGTTTCCACCAATGTTAACACTTTTTAAGGAATATTTCATTTTGTACAGTTTTGGTACTGTGGCCAAAAAAAAAAATCTCTTCTAAATAATTAGGATGTGACTGTTTTTTGAAAGGTTTCTGACAGCGCTGGAGTTGGCAGAAAAAGGCTGATGCTGAGATACAGTAAACACTGACTAGTGCAGAAGTAAAAATGAGTAGTCGTCCAAGACCTCTCAAAATATAACCAAACATCTTTACTTTCCATGCCTTTCCAGTCTCTATACAGGCACTTGAAAGCAGAGCGAGTTTTATACCGTCTGTCTTACTGCAAGCATGCTGACTACCAGTAATTTGACACTGCTTGCAGAATTAATTCATTCATTAACTGCAGTTCCTCGTGTTGTTTCCAATTAACTAAACACATCAAACGCAAACAAGCTCCATCGCTGTACAAAACATATGAATAAACCAACGGAAAAGATGTTTTTAATTTCAGAGAATGATAAATGGCGAGCATTCATTCTGAGACGCGTTTATTTTCAGATGGGGAGGTTTTCGCTTGACCTCTAAGGGTTTCATCTTAATGCATTTGCATGAGAATGCAAACTCACGGCGCCTGACACATGGCGTAAATAAAAATGCACAAATAAGCAAAAATCTTTTATTCCATTTTGCTGGTGGCCTTAGCTTATTAATTTTTCATATACTTCCATTTAAAAGTATGATCTTCCATTTAATTATGCTGAAGTGTGGTGTTCTGTGAGTCAATATTTGTGTTGTTGCTATAATTGGGGTTTGAGCACTGCGGGCAAACTGGGCCCTGCTGCGGTCGCCACATCATAATTGCATAGATAAATACAGGCCTTTGCAAAGACGGATGGATTATGGCTACTGACCCGTGCAAGAAAAAAAAAAAAAAAAAAAAAAAAAAAACATCTCTGAGTAAATGAAAGTTTAATCAAACTCAGAAAGTTTGGAGCAAATATGGAGTATAGTACTGTAATTTTTCATCAGAAGTGAAAATACTTGATTATACAGTACCACTACTTCAGCCGTTTTTAAAGAGGTTTTTCTGAAGAAAACGGTTCTTAAACACTCATGGATAAAACGTGTTAGGAGTTCACAAAAACAGTCCTTGAAATGAAAATGATGGTGCATTCAATCAAGACAATATGGACTCATTAAAACGTCTATGAATGTACTGCACAAGGTCTGCTCATTTAGTGCTTGATTTAATAATTTTAATGTTCCCCCGCATGCCAAAAGGTGGTTTTCATATTTAAAATGTCTGAATTATTGATTATGTGGCTTAAATTAAACAAAATCTCACTAAATCAAGGACTGAGGAATGATAAGGGTATTTAGCTGAAGTGTGAATAATATGGGCATATTTTACCACAAAATCAAATTAAATCAAATAATAAAATAAAATAAATCTATTTTGCCTTTAACCAGTAAGATTTTAAAGGCACCATAATGCAAAACAATCTGGTTATGCTTTATTTGAAGACATATAATGCATTATAAAGGTATTCATTACATACATTATAATGCGTAACATCTTTTTATTAATAATTGTAGCCAAAGTTAAAATGCATTATAGTATTTGATTTGAAATTGGCTATTAGCCATGTTTTAATGCATTTCCCAAAGGTGTAACAATGACTAGGCATTAGGGGTGTAACGGTACACAGATGTCACAGTTCGGTACGTACCTCGGTTCAGGGGTTACGGTTCGATGCGATTTCGGTACAACAGAAAAAAAACCCAACAACAAATCTACTATGCTTGCTATGCTAAGTTTCTTTTCATTTACTTTGAACAGACAATAGCACAAATTATTTTTTTTTTTCCACCTAGATGTGAAAATACTATATATTATAATCAAATTAATGTTATATATACATATAATCTGCAGTAGATATATACGTACAAGGAATAAATACTTGAAATATATTTGATTTAGTTAACAGATAAACAGGGGGGGCTGACACGTAGCCTATATATGCTGAGTTTCTATATAATGACTCATGTTCTCTATTATAGATCAGTGGTTTCAGTTCATTTTTCATTTTTGTGACAGAAAGGAAACTCAGTTTGCACTAAGTGATATCCTATTTGTTTTCTTTAATTTACAAAAGACCTTTTACAGTGATGCATTATTAATAAGACAATAAATGACAGTGTTTTAAGCTGATTAAACTTGCTGAAACAGTTTAAGTATTCGCGCCAGTGCACACACACACAAAACATATCAGTTCCAGGCTTCTAACATTGCTAACTTGACAGCGCAGTTGGTAACGTTACTTTATCAAAATAAAATACAGTGAACCAAACGCGCCTGGCTCATTGTTTCAACGTTGGGACGCGACTGAAGTACAAAGCCTATAATTTACATACTAAATAATAGTTTAGCATTTGGATACATCGCAAATATGGAAATAATATGGAATATTTGGATTTGTGCCGACTGAGAGAGATAGGATACACGAGCACAAAGCTCCATTTCGCAGACAGTTGAATTTGCAAGCCCTTAATGTTACACTCCTTTGTCAGTGAGAGACGCGTTCAGAATCAGCACATGGTCACTGTCTAGTGGGCAAATGCGCAACTCAAGGCCAGTGTTGCCAACTTCTTTCAACAGAAAGTAGCTAAACCCTGCTTGAAAAGTCGCTAAATGTCGCTAGATTGTGTCATATGCTAATAAGCATATTAATGACGTAAGTTCGTGCATATTGTCTTGCCTCTCTGTGCTCACATATGGCATTTTAATGCAGCCAAATTCTCAATAAACTGTTTTCAATTATATATTTTACTGTTTCTGTTGTCAGACAACGGGATGAATATGAAATAGTGACTGAAACGCGGTCCATTATGACTAACGTTACATAGCCACCTCTCAAAGATATTAATATGCTCTAAAATCCTGATTCATAATCACGACATTGTTCGATGAAATCAAATACACACACGATTAAGACACAGCTGTGGTGTGATTTCGGCTATACTCGCATGAAAATAGAGTATCTATTTTGACTGTAAGCGCTGCTCCTCTCTGGCACTGCAGATAGAGAGCAAGCAAGCGAGAGAGAGAGAGAGGTGTGTGCGCGCCAGGAAAGCAAGACCTCGTGCTCATGCGGCAGAACCGGAAAGTCTCAGAAACTAAAAAAGGTTTGTCCAAGAAGTCGCTAGATTTGTCGCTAGGCGCTTTTTTGGAAAAAAGTCACCAAGGGGGTCTGAAAAGTCGCTAAATCTAGCGATAAAGTCGCTGAGTTGGAAACACTGCTCACGGCATTCGCTGTTCTTCTGCTGGCGGTTATCAAACAGCGTTGCATTACTGCAGGCGCCCCCTTCTGGATTGAGGGTGAATTGCCTGTATTCGTTGTAAGGCTTCATGCACCGAACCGAGATGGCTGTACTATGACGGTTCGGTACGAATACATGTATTGTTACACCCCTACTAGACGCATTTTAAAATGTATAATAACTGTGTAACTTTTTTTTTTTTTGTTAATTGTTCATGATATCATACAAGGCGCAATTGATGCATCAATGCACAATTAAAAATACTTTTATAATCCATTATGTATAACTGATTCATGTAAAATGTTACAAAAAGGCCATTTCTATTATAAATTACTAAACAAATAAAGTACTTACTGTCTTCCTCCGTCTGGAAGGTCACCTCTCGGCTCTCTTTCTTGCCCTCAGGATTGGCCAGGGCCAGTCTCACGTGAACGGCGTGGAACGGAGGCAGATCCCGGAGCGTGAAGCGGGAGGTGTTTCTCTCCACTGACAGACACTCCCTCACCGTGGCGTTATTCCCGCCGGCTCCGCCCCCGGCGGCGGTGGAGTAGCGGTAGCAAAGTGACAGCGAGTACGTGTGACAGCGCGTTAGGTTGTAGCCGACCGGCTCCCACTGCAGGAGCAGCTGACGCGACTGGATCTCCGAAGCCGTCAGACCTCTGAGGGGACGCATGGGCTCTGATGAGAGAACAGAGTTCACATTTTCACTCCAATTTCAGTTTGTCATTAGCATGTTGCTAAATGAATGACAGAATTCTCTAATAGGCCTAAACATACAAAACAGTATTGTTTTTATTTACTCAAAACTCAGAGCCAACAGATATGGACTATAAGACGCAAATCTCCAAATTAGATTTCACGGGTTCTTTATACAATCATACGATAATTGTTTTCCCTGGAAATACAGAATAATTCATGAACTGACAGAGCTGGAGAAAGAGCGGTTGACCCTTCTCACTAACAAGTATGAACTCTAAAGTTATGAAAGCAGTGAGAGAGAGCAATAAAGTACATTTAATAGGTCATTCAAAGAGTTATCGTTACATATAAATTAGCATTTGATAAAGCTCTGCTTCCTCTCACTCGATTAGAGCTGCTATGAGTTAATTACACATGTCATGTGTGAAGGCAGGGGTCCTCGTCTCTCTTTCCTGTCACTTTAATTCCCTCTCTCTCACTGTGACGAGTGTTTCTACCCAGAGACAGACAGACAGACAGACAGACAGGAGACGAGCCCAGGGAGTCCTGCGTGTCTGTAAATATGAAAGCACTTGGCATTACAGCATGAGGAGCTCTACAACAAATGCACACTGATGAATTAAAACTGTCATTACACTGTAAAACGTTAAAACATCTCCTATATATGAAAAAAGAGGCTCTGTCAAACCATCTCCAGTTCATATTTTGCCTCCAAAGGAAACAAATCTGAAATCCTAATTTGCTTAAAGAAAACCATGAAGATTTTAAGAATTTTAAGATTCTAAGATTAAGAAACAATCTGGTAACACTTTACTTGAAGCCTTTATGGATAATCCATTATAAATGTATTCATAATACATTTCAGAATGCATTATACATTTTCCTAAATAATTGTAACCAAGGTTTAAATACATTTGCAGATTTCTTGTTACATTTGAAATTGATTGTTTGTCGTGTTTTAATGCATTTGGCTTTCTAAATGTGCAACAATGAACAGACAGATGTTATAATGTTTTATAACTGTGGTTATAATTATTCATGAGATGATTCAATAGGTGTATTACAAGGCACAGTGGATGCATTAAAACTACTTCTGGTCACACTTTAGTTTGGAGATCAATTCTTACTATCAGTGTTGGGGAAAGTTAATTTTAAAATTAATGCATTACAATGTTGCATTACTCCATTAAAAAGTAACTAATTGCATTACTTTGTTACTTTTTATGAAAAGTAATGCATTACATTACTTTTGCATTACTTTCTGTTACCTGGGCTTGCTTTATTATTAGTATTATTATTATTATTATTATTATTATTTTTTATTTTTTTTTTTTTTATTATTTTTTTTTTTTACAAAAAAAACCCAAAAATTATTTATTTTTGTAAAAGCCCTTCCACACCAAAAATGAATTTAATAATGTCTCATTATAGTTAATATATCAAATGCATTATAAAAGGAAGGCAACCCTTTAGTTTAGGAGCCAATTCTCACTATTAACTGGATTTTTATTAGCATGAATATTACTATTGGCTGTTTATTAGTATTTATGGAGCACATAATAAGGCCTTATTCTGCATGACCATATTTTAGATCCCTTAATATATTAATGATTGTAACGGTACACAAATATGATGGTTTGGTACATACCTCGGGTTTAATGTCACAGTTCGTTATGATTTTGCAGGGAAAAAAAGGGAAAAAACAACTAACAACTTTTTTTTTTTTTTTAATAAACAATGGTTTACTGAACAAGTTGCTCTTTCTTTAAATACATTCAGTTATAATTAAAATTTTCTTTGTGATAAAAATCTACTTCAGCTTATGCTTTAAACTATAGGGAGCCCATTTACATTATAAAAAAAAATAATAATAATAAATAAAAAAAAAAATGGATGCAAACATGTAAATTGCACATAATGCTGTTTTTAAATTAACTTATTAATTATACAATTTATATTTGTTCGAATATATTCCATTACACAGTGGCTGTCATAACATGTTTCATAATAGATTAATTTAAACATATAGGGTAGAGTGGGGGAAAACGCCTTCCCTATTTTTTTTTTTTTTTCCCAAAATAACCACAAGATGAAATAAAGATACATTTTTATTGTAACTATGGACAACACTGACAAGAGTGATCTAGAATTTTTCACCATTAAGCTTACACTAATGGTGTACCGGATAGAAAATAAATTTCACAGTAAATTATTTTTTTTTCAGCAGTAAGAAAAAAAAGTGTTTTAAAACTTGTTGTTTTGTAGAACATCACAGTTATATATGATATGAGAACATTAGGGCCTGTAGATAGGGACTATGTATTATTTAATAAAAATCTAATAATATTTTCAGAATGACATCATTTTTTTTTCTCAAACATAGTCAGTGGGCTAAAACGCCTCCAGGGAGCAATGGGCAATTACTGTAATTACTCTGTTCTGAACATCAAATTCTTTGTTTTTCCATCAAATGAATTCTAACTAGTTGGCTGAATAAAAATATTTGGATATTATGTTGAAAAATTGCCCCATAGGTGGGGTAAAAATCTAATTACATGAAAACAACATTTTTCATACTTTGTTTATAATTTTTGTCACTAAAACTATGATAACTTTTCTGAACACATTTAACTTTTGTTTCACAGAAAAACACAGTTCTTAAAGGAGAAGTCCACTTCCAAAACAAAGATTCACATATAATGTACTCACCTTCCTTGTCATCCAAGATGTTCATGTCTTTCTTTCTTCAGTCGTAAAGAAATTATGTTTTTTGAGGAAAACATTTCAGCATTTTTCTCCATATAATGGACTGATATGGTGCCCCAGTTTTGAACTTCAAAAAATGCAGTTTAAATGTGGCTTCAAATGATCCCAAATGCGGTTGTAAACGATCCCAGCCGAGGAAGAAGGGTCTTATCTAGTGAAACGATCGGTTAATTTTAATAAAAATAATACAACTTATATACTTTTTAATTTCAAACGCTCGTCTTGCCTTGCTCTTCCCGACCTCTGTTTTTTTCAGGTTCATGACAGTTAGGGTATGTCGAAAAACTCCCATCTCATGTTCTCCCTCAACTTGAAAATCGTCCTATATCACTGTTTTACCTTTTTTGTTAAGGGTGTTTGATCTTCTTTGCATGTTCACTTTGCAAAGACTGGGTCGGTTCTTCTGCAGCGATGTAGGATGATTTTGATATGATTTTTGAAGTTGAGGGAGAAAATACGATTGGAGTTTTTCGACGTACCCTAACTGTCTTGAGTCAGAATACACAGAGTTCAGGGAGAGAAAGGCAAGACGAGCGTTTGAGATTAAAAATTATTTAAATTGTATTTTTTTTTTATTTTATGAAAATAACCGTTCGTTACGCTAGATAAGACCCTTCTTCCTCGGCTGGGATCGTTTACAACCGCATCTGGGATCGTTTGAAAGTTCAAAATCTGGGCACCATATCAGCCCATTATATGGAGAAAAATGCAGAAATGTTTTCCTCAAAAATCATGATTTCTTTATGACTGAAGAAAGAAAGACATGAACATCTTGGATGACAAGGGGGTGAGTACATTATATGTGAATCTTTGTTTTGGAAGTGGACTTCTCCTTTAAGGGGGAAGTTTTACCCCACTCTACCTACATGAGATAATTAAGACATCACTAACAGGTAAAGTAAAATATAATGGGTATTTAGTGTAATATTTTGCAAAATGCTCTTCTCTAGACTTCATTTCTCTAGTGAACTAACAAGCTGCGGACACATGATGACTTGCCTGAGTTAAATTAATTTTATTTCGTGCTGTTTTGTTGACGTCTTTCCGTGGTTGAAACACTGATTGAGCGATTACTTGAGGCATGAGATGTTGATTAATTTTTATTCATTAATAGAGGAAGAAATGATTGCGTTCACTCTCGCTCTGCGCTGTCATTTGAATGGACCCTATTTACACTGCACAAGTCTGCGGCACGTCAACAGCTCTGACGCAACCACCGGAGCTGATCGCATCCACTCTAGTCGATGATTGTGTTTAAACCAGCAAGTTTTTTGAACCATCCCAGAAGCAGCTCTCCGAGGCGATTATACAGCGATCTGTTATGCCACATCAAAGACTGTCAAAATGCAATTTATTGTTTAAATTTCCTGGGGAGGAAAAAATGCTGTACTGGTTCGGCACACATGGATTTTGGTGATGAACCTGAGTAGATTGTTTGTTTGTTTGTTTTATAGCTATGACAGTTTCGGGGTAGTTGTTATGAAAATAATGTTGCATGCAAAAACTCTACGAAAATAGGCTTTCTTTAGATTTTGGGGGGTGAAACGTGTTTTGGTAAGACTGAGGTGTTTAGACTTCTCGCTGCCTGAGACAGTCAGTGTCCAGTCAAGCCTGAAGACCCGCACCTCTGCCCTCCCTCAGAGTCCTCCAGACAAATCAACCTGATTACACTAATTAATGAGACACATCTACTGAAACTCCCACAGGCCTGATGAGGAATGGCCTAACTGCTGGATATGACACACACACACACACACAGCGAGAGACACATCCGCTGAGAACCAAAGTTTGACCTCTGATATAAATGTAATCTGTTTCACTCAGGACTGAGAGAGAGAGATACAGCAGCAGAGAAACACAGAGCAAAGGAAAAAGGCCAAAGACAAAAAAAAAAAAAAAAAAAACACAAAGAATTAACAATGAAGACAGTGAAAAAAGAGTAAAACTGAATAGAACAAATGTGTGTTTGTTGGTCCGCAGTGTCTGTTACGTAATATTAATAAGGTACAAATTGATTTTGAATATATTAAGCTTAGAATGATGTCTGAATACTTTTTTAAATGTTAATTTAGCATATTTATGATTTAATCAAGAAGCCTGTGAATTTAATATATTCTAAAAGGTATTCACAATGCCTCATAATCCATTAAATCTTAAAAAAAAAAAATATATATATATATATATATATATAAATATATATATATATATATATATAATCCATATGAAATCAAGGCAATACAGGCACAGAGCATTAATGCACCTCTACATCTGCACCAAACCACCCTCAACATCAGGTACCAAAAATAAAGACGTCTGCCATATTAGCAACATGTGTGCAGTGTAAAGTTTGTTCAGGGACTGTGTTCTTCTGCTGCTGCTGGCGAATAAGATGAATAGAGTCTCAGAGCACCTTTGACAGTGATACATTACGAAGTCCAAAAGCAAGGTTACAACACAAGTACATTTACACCACAGTTGTGTCCAGTTTACTTCAGCCAGACAAACAGCACACACTCCTCAGAGGACCAGAGAATAAAGCCAAAATGTGATTATACAAGACTTCTTGACTCTGTTTGTCTCATCCTTGATTCAATTTGAACTAAATGAAATTGTGGTTTTCAAATTTGTTAGTCCATCTTTGTTATCTTTGAGCTCATCTAGCTGCTAGAGTATACGTAACAGTAGCATCACTATGACATCCCATCATTTCATGCATGAGCTTCCATGGTTACTGGGGGAAAAAAGTAAAATCCTAATAAATTAATTTACTCTGGTTCCTTGAAAATTTGTCTGAAAACTGCTGAAATCTACTGATTTTCATAAGAATCCATGCAACTTCATACCTGAGTGGTCTCAAGTGCATTTTAATACTAAAAAAATAATGTAACATTTAATATCAGACTAATGAGGAAGAAAACAGAGTTTGCTCACCAGCACACTTGGTTCTGCTGACCAGCGGGGGTCCAGGCGGGCCGGTTCCACCCTCTCCGGGCCGGGTGAGGAGAACGCTGATGCGATATTCTGTATCTGGCTCCAGGTGCCAGACTTTATACGTCAGTGAGTTGACTCCGTGTGTTTCAGACCAGGGCGAATGGCTGGCCCGGTACACGATCTCTCTGCGGATCACCGGCCCGTCGCCCACTATAGAGTTAGTGTTGAGCTGGATGATCAGGTAGGTGGGGCCAGAGCGCAGCAGCTGGGGCGGGGCTATCGGTGTGGGCGGGACTACAACAAAGAAATAGAAAGATACTACTTTTGAGTCAAAATTCACATATATAGGAACCACACTTTAT
Organism: Cirrhinus mrigala; assembly: GCA_036247105.1. Taxonomy (NCBI): domain Eukaryota; kingdom Metazoa; phylum Chordata; class Actinopteri; order Cypriniformes; family Cyprinidae; genus Cirrhinus; species Cirrhinus mrigala. The sequence goes on along the minus strand of CM070025.1, from coordinate 8,520,729 downwards.
TTGTTTTATTTAGCCTATGTAATGGTGACAGATTAAAACAAAAATAACCCACAATGAAATGCGCAACTCAAATTTTTTAGATCAGAATAGATTCAAAATAGATGTCAGGTGATCGTTTCTAATGTTGAGATTCTTCAGAAAGATCTGCAGAGTAGCCAGTGTTACACATCTCAAGGTTTGACAGACTTCAGGCCAGTTTTACTAACAGCTTGCGCCAGCGCAAACCGTCTTTTGCCGTTAAAATAGTACTGTCTGAATTTATTAAAGACGCGCAGTGATGAATTAGTGCTGAAAAGGCGTGGACACAGTTATTTTTATGCCTGACCTTACTGAATATGCATTTGTAGGAGTTTTCCATTCAGAAGCAATATTTATGGGAGAAGAGTATTCAAATGAATCATGCAACGCAATTTACTATGTTTGCAATCATCAAATTACTGGTATTTGCGCCATTAGTTAATGCCCCCCCAAAAAAGCATGTCTTTAACTATTTTGCATTTGAAATGGCTGCAATTGTTGTTGCTAGAAGGAGACAATGCAGAGAAAAGAGAGTGTGTGGAGAAGAGATTTTAATTTATTTGGAATGCCAGAAGAACACATTATCCGTTTGCCAAGACATGTTGTTTTTTAATTTGCTTTTAGGAAATAAAAGGGACTTGGAACCCTCAACTAGGAGTCACGCAATACTAGGTCTATCAAAACTTTTTGGAGCCCTTCATTTTTTGGCCTCCGGTTCTTTTCAAAATACTGTGGCTTCTTTATTTCGTTATACTTTATTTGCAACGCTAATCAGGTATCTGGCGCTTGGTATATTGCGTTGGTAGGTATGAAAATTAGATGTTGCATCTGTGTTCTTTAATTTGCACACTGTCAGTAAATTACCCGCAAAAATTTCCACACCCATTGGGGCTATTTTAAAATTGCGTTCTTGTGCTAATTTGCCCTATTCAGTAAAACTGGCCCTTTAACTGTTACGTTAACAAATCTTAATAGTATCTATTGCAGACTGTAACTGGACGAGCCGAGTTTGTGAACATCAAATAAGCATCCTATTTGCAGTATAGTGATTAAAGTGATGAAACAGATGAACTTTAGAAATTAATTAAATAATTATATTTGCTGCAACCTGATATTTATGAAAAACGTCTCAGGTTACGTATGTAACCCCGGTTCCCCGAGGGAACGAGACGCCGCGTCGAAACGCTATGGGAACGCCTTCAGCGTGACCGCGCTCTGAATCATAAGTGTAATCAGTCCAATGAAAGAGCGAGACGTCATAGGCGGGTGACGTCACCAACCAGGAAGCTATAAATACACGTGCGTTGGAAGCCGGCGTCAGCTTCAGGAGAGAAGCAGCGCTCGCAGGGATGCAGGAGCATGGCCTTGAGACGCGGCGTCTCGTTCCCTCGGGGAACCGGGGTTACATACGTAACCTGAGACGTTCCCCTTCAGGAACTCGAGCCGCGTCGAAACGCTATGGGAACGAGATGCCCACACCGCCAGGATCCAAGTCCCTGCCTAGAGAGAGCTAAGGCGAAGGACAGAAGAGCCAGGAGTGACTCGCAGGTCCAGGTCATAAAACCTGACGAAAGTAAGGGGCGTGGACCATCCCGCAGCTTTACATATGTCTTGCATAGATACACTTTCAAGAAAGGCCTTAGAGGCAGCTATACTTCGAGTTGAGTGAGCCTTGACCCCTAACGGAGGAGGGAGACCAGAGGACTCATATGCACATGAAATAGCATCCACAATCCAACGGCTTAGAGTTTGCTTAGTGGCCGGAAGGCCTCGCTTAGCCGGACCGTAACATACAAAAAGTTGGTCCGACTTCCTCCACATGGCAGCTCTGTGGACATATGTGTCCAGCGCTCGAACTGGACACATACAGTTTAGCTTCTGCTGGTCGGGCTCCCGGAAGGGAGGAGGACAGAAGGCCTGCAGTACGACTGGCCGTGGTGCTGAGGAGGGGACTTTAGGGATGTAACCCAGACGAGGGTGCAAAAAGGCTTTTGCTAAACATGGCGCAAAGTCCAGAAAAGAAGGGGCCACTGAGAGGGCCTGAAGATCCCCAACTCTCTTTAAGGAAGTGATAGCAACAAAAAATGTTTTAATCGTAAGATGACGATCGGAGATTTCCTCAATTGGCTCGAAGGGAGGCCTACAGAGAGCCTCTAGCACCACCGACAAGTCCCATGAGGGAACAGGAGGACGTACAGGAGGCCTCCGCCTCAGTGCACCGCGGAGAAAACGTGTAACAAGGGGGTCTTTCCCCACGGAGAGACTACCAAGAGGGGTGTGGTAGGCCGCAATGGCCGCCACGTAAACCTTCAAGGTGGAGTGGGTCAAACCTGCGGAGAGCCGATCCTGCAGGAACTCCAGCACTGTACCAACTGGGCAGTTAACTGGGTCTTGCTGGTGGCGTCCGCACCAAGAAGTGAAAAGCTTCCACTTCAAGGCGTACGGTTTCCTCGTGGAGGGAGCTCTAGATTGGAGAATGGTCTCAACAACCTCGGTTGAGAGACCGGAAGCTAAGAGGTGTGCCCCTTCAGAGGCCACACCCAAAGTTTCCACAGCTCTGGGCGGTGGTGAAGAATGGTGCCCCCCACCTGTGAGAGGAGATCCCTTCTGACGGGAATCTCCCATGGAGAGCCGTCGAGGAGAGATACCAGGTCCGAGAACCATACTCGGCCCGGCCAGAACGGGGCTACTAGAAGGAGGGACACCCTGTCCCGGCGCACTCTCTCTAGAACTCCCGGGAGCAGAGCAATCGGGGGAAAAGCGTACAGGCGAAGCCTCGGCCACGTCTGTACCATGGCATCCAGCCCCAGGGGAGCTGGATGAACTAGAGAGTACCAGAGGGGACATTGCGTGTTCTCCCTTGTGGCAAAAAGATCCACTTGGGCTTGACCAAACACTCTCCATATCTGCTTCACCACCTCGGGGTGAAGCATCCCCGGGCCTCGGCCCCTGTCTCGACAGGATGTCTGCTCCCAAATTGAGATACCCAGGCACGTAAACTGCTCTCAGAGAGAGGAGTTTGCCCTGGGACCACACAAGGATCTGGTGCGCCAGCTTGTACAAGGGGCGCGAACGCAGACCTCCCTGGTGGTTGATATAAGAGACCACCGCTGTGTTGTCGGCGCGGACCAACACATGACGGTCTCTCAGGTCCTGGAGGAAGTGTTTCAGCGCTCGAAACACGGCCAGCATCTCCAGGCAATTTATGTGCCAAGTGAGTTGGTGACCGCTCCACAGACCGCAGGCGGGGTGGCCACTCATGACTGCACCCCAGCCGGTGAGGGAAGCATCTGTCGCTAGCGTTACGCGGCGACAAGGAGCCCCCAGCACCGGGTCCTGAGACAGGAACCAGGGTTTTCTCCACATGTCTAAGGCACGTAGGCATCGCCGCGTGACCTTGATCATGCGGAGCGGGTTTCCCCTCGGGGAGAACCCCCTGGTCTTGAGCCACCACTGTAGGGGTCTCATGTACAGCAGGCCAAAAGGTATCACGTTGGACGCAGCTGCCATCAGACCCAGCAGTTGTTGAAACTGCTTGACAGTGAGTGACCGGCCTTCTCTGACTATCTTGACTGCGGCGAGGATCGACTCGATCCGAGCGGGAGACAGACGTGCCCGAATCGTGGTCGAATCCCACACCACGCCTAGATAAGTGGCTCTCTGAGAAGGAGAAAGCACACTTTTCTTGGCATTCAGTCTCAACCCCAACTCTTTCATGTGGGCGAGCACAACATCTCGATGCTGAGCCGCTACCACTTCCGACTGAGCCAGGATCAGCCAGTCGTCGATATAATTGAGTATGCAAACCTCAGGAACTTCCTGTGCTGAGGAAGGATGGAAACGTGGAAATACGCGTCTTTTAGATCTATTGTCACAAACCAGTCCTCGGACCTGATCTGTGACACCACTTGCTTGACTGTGCATCTTGAACTTCAGTTTCATGATCGAGCGGTTCAACACACGTAGATCCAAAATTAGACGCAAGCCCCCATCCTTCTTCGGAACAATGAAGTACCGGCTGTAGAACCCGGACTCCCTGTCGTGAGGAGGGACCACCTCGATGGCCTCCTTCCTCAAGAGAGTGGCTACTTCTTGTTCCATTACCAGACCCTGCTCGGGGCCCACCAGAGTGGGAGAGACCCCGTTGAACGGCAGAGGAGGTGTGGCCGAATTGTATGCGATAACCTCTTTCTGCATGAGAGCTGCATGATCTCGACACCTCGGTGTGGAGATCGGGAAAGAAAGGAAGGCTCCGGTGGTCTGAAGGTGGCCGAGACCTTAGAAACCTCTCATCCAGTTTACTCTTCTGCGGTTCGGATTGTGACTCGGCGGGCCAATCGATCTTTAACTTCTCTACCGCACGAGTCACCACCTCCAGCAGCTCCTCATACTGCTCCGACTGAGGCGTTTCTTCGACGCTCTCGATATCAGCCTCCTCGGAGGAAGATAATCGGAGCATCGAGCCCGTCCCCCGGGAGGAAGAAACCGCAGAGCTGGCTTCCGTACCCGCGGAATGGGCGACGGATCTGCTGGGTGAGGCAGGAGATAGGGGGTCACCCGTCTCCATACCCTCCAACAGATCCAGCTGCGAACCCCACGAGTGCAGCTGCCGCTCCGCCTCGGCGGAAGCGGGACCGGACCCGTGAGGAACGCTGGTGAAGGCTCCCTCCTCAAAGAGAGCCTTCCAGGAGCGGAGCATGCGCAGAGGAAGGCGCTCACAGTGCGGGCAGTCGGCCCCCTCGAGAGCCGACGCCGCGTGCTCCGCTCCCAGACAAACCACGCATAGAGCGTGTGTATCCCCGCTCGTGATATAGCGAGAGCAGGGAGGAACACACACTCTAAAACATGGCTTGTCTACATGCTTGGACTTCTCTTTAGCTTTCTTGCTAGAAGACATTGTGCTCAAAATAAAAGTGGTGCAAACTAGCGACCAAAAAGGAGCACAAACAGACACAGACACAGAGCGCTGCTGAAAGACAGAAGCTGACGCCGGCTTCCAACGCACGTGTATTTATAGCTTCCTGGTTGGTGACGTCACCCGCCTATGACGTCTCGCTCTTTCATTGGACTGATTACACACATGATTCAGAGCGCGGTCACGCTGAAGGCGTTCCCATAGCGTTCATGTCCTCAGTTCAACCTTTGTCAAATAGCAATTAATGTCTAAAATGTGTCAGACTTTTTGTTTTTCTCACTTGGTTCTCGAATACTTATTACAAATAAAGAGTGACACTTAAGAAAAAAAAAATGTGAATATATATATATATATATATATATATATATATATATATATATATATATATATATATATATATATATATATATATATGAATACATAGGTCTGCTCATGTCTGAAAACAACATATGAAAAACAAAAATATTTCATATAATTAAATTATAGTTTATATTTTTTTAGTAGGGGAGAGTGGGGACGAAAGTACCATTTTTCAGAAAAAAACATAATTTATTGTTGTAGACAGAGATATATTTTTGCTGTGGCTGTGGTATAACTCAGAAGTGTGGTCTATTAATACCAGGTGGTATTTTGTACAAATGTAGAAAGACTTCAGTATAATTTCAGTTTGAACATAAGTTGCACACAGGTGAGTCAAAAGTAACTCAACAATACAAGCTAGATTTTTTTGTGTTACTCTTGTTTTTATTAAATATACATGACCATGACCTTGTTAAATGTAACATATTTTGTCCTTTATCTTTGCAAAAAATGATTACATTTTCATTTTAAATTTAAGTTTCATCAAATCTTTCAAAACCCAAGTGCACAAACCTGATTTGTTTAAAATATGGATTTATCTATTCAATTTAATTATTATTTTTATTTTATTTTTTTTAACAGAATGAACAACATTCACAATATAATGTAACTGTAGGCCTATTCATGTTTCCATCCAGTTGTTTGTATGCATACATTTGAAATGTGCATAAAAAAACATCTGGAAACACTGCAAATTCATAGGTGAAGTTGGAAAAGCTAAGGTATGGCTAAAACCTAAATATGACTAAGGTAAATGCGATGTAGCAACAGCCCTGAGACTGATGTTCCTATAGGCCTATGTCCAGAAATGCCCTCTCATGAATATCTGACTGAAGCAGACCTCTGTCTTTCTGACCCTCACTCTTGACATATTCTTTTGATATAATACGACCTAAACATGTTACATAAATGATGCAAGACACAGAAAGTCACCACATTAGCATGCAGCGGGACAAAAGAAACACTTGTTGTCACTGTAGGGGGACAGAAGTAACAAGTGCTACTATTGTCCCGACAGGAACTCCTGATATTTAAACACGATTTACTATTATACTGAAAAACTCTGAAAATTCAAACGTTAGGATGTGTTACAGCAGTAAATAACCTGTAGATTGATCATTGCTGGGACACATAAAACGAGAAACACAACATAACTAATTTGAAAAAATTACCGTTTCCATAATTTACTTATTCTATTCGAAAACTGCTTTCCGGACCTGACCGCGGGAAACGATGACGAAATCATGTGATATTTCTCAGCTCCATCAAGGGCTTTGTGCTGAATGTGCCGCCATAGCTTGAAAAGCAAATGTAGTCAGGGCTCTGAGAAAATAGCTTTGTTACTTTCGTCCCGCGTTACTTTCCGCTCTCCCCTACATGTTTTAACTAATGTAAAAACAAAAATGAATTGTAAAACTGTAAGTTAATTTGTAATATGTTCGGCGGGCCACAGTTGGATTCGTGACGGGCCGCGGGTTGAGAACCACTGATATATGCTGTAAATCCAGGGTTTTCATCCTTTAATTAATATGGCATTAATATTGTATGAAATGATCTTGATTGAAGGAAATTAGAACAAAATATAGGGAAAAAATGCAGTGGAAGGTCAGGCAGAAGCAGCTTTAACATTAAAAGCATATTGTTCACTATATTTAATCAGTGATGGTAATATGCTCATAAACTAAACAGACAGATTTTTTTTACTAATAACTGACAGTGTCACATTCAAACGAATGAAATGTGTATCCTGATTGCTCAGTCTCTCTAATCTCTCAATTGAAATTAATCATCATCTCTGTATGAGATCCTATCAGTAGAACAGTATGACTGTGAAACCTTGACTTTCAATATTGCAGCTAATCACACTGCTGCATAAAAATAAAAAATGAATCAAGCTGATGAAAGCACAGATAAACATGCCTGAACACAGTATCAAACTCCTTTCACAGGAGAAGTATCTGCACCTTACATTTGCCTGCTAATAATAGTCTTACAATTGGAAAGCCACTGGTCCTATTTAACCTGGCTGAGAAGCAGCCTATTACGAGCTGCACCTAACAGACCCGTATTATTCCGGTCGAGGTGGACGAGATGTTCCAGGACTTGATGAACCTGCTATGTATTGCACAATATAAGGTATAACTGCAGGAATAGGTCGTCTTGGCAAATCCAGAAAGTGAACAAAAATAATGCCAAATTTTGTGTCCGGTTTGCTAGATGGATTATGGTTTCCACAAAACAATATGAACTGTTTTTTAACATTAATAATAATCAGAAATGTTATTTGAGCATTAAATTAGCGTATTAGAATGATTTCCGTAGGATCATGTGACTCTAAAAAACTGAAGTAATGATGCTGAAAATTCAGCAATAAATGACATTTTACAAAATATTCACAGAAAAAAAACTCTGTTATTCAATATTTCACAATATTAATGTTTTACAGCATTTTTAATTTGATAATTTTTATTTGCAATAAATAAATATTCATAAATCAGTTATTAGTCTGAATCAGTCTAGTGATGTACTGTATGTGTTAAAATAATCCTAATCTGAAGCAGAACTGCGTGTTCATATGCTAAATGCAGTGCCATGCTAGTAAGTCTATTTTTGACAGAAGAAATTGCCTGAAATAAAAAGTATAGCAAAGGTTCAGGGGTTGCTCTTGTTGCTTTTTTAGTCATGTCTGTGTGATCAATTGTCACACTGTGACGCAAACACAGTACTCTTCAGCAACTAATAACGGAAGTTAAAAAAATAACTGTAGCCATACTGTGAAGTGCGTAATTCCCTCGCTGAAACAGAACAACACTGATTACTCTTTTGTTTTGTGGACTTTCAGTGGCATTACCTCAGCTCCAAGAGAACCGTGACTCATTCACTCTTTCAATCATGCTACCATCACGAGAGCCACTTGTAGCGTGCAGAATCATTACTAGGACCATAACGAGGCAGCGTGTGGTCATTTGCATAACTGATTGCAGCAGTAATTTGGTTATTTTTGGGTGAGATATGTCTCTGATTGTGGTGGATATGAGTGTAATCAGTCCGCCGGTTCTCTCGAGTGCTCTAGCAAGAGAGGTTACAAGTCTCTCAGGCTTTTGGCTTCTGCTGAAGAGATCTCTAGGTGGGGACGTGATGTTACAGTGACTCAGTGAGACGTGCTCAGGTGGTCGTGTTTTGATTGGGAATTCAAAGGATCAGAAGATTCCAGAACGTTCTGTGCTGTGTGAGAATAACCGGGCAATAGTGAAGAATAATGGATGAAGTATACTATAATTTGAAGGGTAATGGCTTGACTTTATGGTTCCTTATTCTAGCTGAGAACGATCAACTTAGACATAAAGGGGCCACCTGACAGTGATCAAATATTTAATTTAAATCCACATGTCTTAAAGGGACAGTCCACCCAAAACTGAACATTTTCTTATCGTTTACAGTTTTCTCCTTCATGCTGTTCCAGATGTACACTCTTAAAAATAAAGGTGCTTCACGATGCCATAGAAGAACCTTTTTTGTCTAAATAGTTCCATAAAGAACCTTTAACATCTGAAGAACCTTTCTGTTTCACAAAAGGTCCTTCGTAGTGAAAGAAGCTTCTTCAGATTATAAAAAGGTAGGAAAGAGATGGTTCTTTAAGTAGTAAAGTTTTGTTAAAGAAAATTAAAACAGCAGTGTTTAAATATCAAAAGAATATGTAAACGTATGGTATTTGGGATAAAAAAGTGCCACTGCTGTTGGGGCTAATAGGCACAATAATTAACATGATAATTAATAGAAGGCTGACTTTTACATTTGTTGACATGACATTGTTAGATTCGGATGGTGAATACCATATATTATGTTGGGTGTCCATCTTAGAGATAATCACCAAGTTTAGAATGAAACCATCATATTTAAAAACATGACATTTATCATATTATATAATTAAATATCATTTGTTGTTACTACTGTAAATCTATATTCAATTACTACAGAATCTCCTCCAATGCTTTCAGAATCTTTACATTTTAAAATGATTTTGTTTCTGCATTTTAAAATATGTTTTATATTAACATATTTTAATGACAGTATATTTCTTGAAAAAAAAAAAGTATTTTATTTATGAAAATAAGCAGAAAATAGTACAAACAATAGTATTAACTTAGGCATTATGAAAAAAACAAAACAAAACAAAAAAAAACAACAACATTTTTTTAGATAACAGATTTGTATCAATACTGTGTGCCTTTTACCCCATGCTGGTGGGCCTTTTACCCTGTGTGTGGGGTAAAAGACCCCCCTTGCCACCTCATACATTTACAAGATATTTAAACAAAATAAAACCTGTATGATTTATTTTCACACAAAATCTGTTGCTCCATAAATGTCCAATACAAATTATATATTTTTCTGCAATCGTACACTTTGGGCGCAGTGAAAAGCAATTTTTTTTTTCTTAGGGAGTGCCTTTAGCCCCATTGTACCCTACTTTATACAGATCAAGCAGCGTAAAATCAAGCAGCTTTACAATGTTAAGCATGAAAAACCAGAGTGTCGCATTAGAATTACAACTTGATTTTCTGTTATAAAGCAGCTCTCCAGTGTGGAGCTAGCTAATGATAGTTTGTTTTGCAGAGATCAACGCGTGATCTTACTCAGGACTGTTTTGATTATCATAAAATTACCTATAAAATATTTTAAGAGAGATTATGTTGTGAATAAAATAGTTTATCCAAAAATAAAGCATCTTATCACTTACCTTTATTTTGTTTCTTATCTATATGACTTACAAAAGGAGACGCGGAATAATGTGTCATTCAGTTTCTTTTTCATATAGCTAATTAAATGGTGAATAAGAGAGTTTCTCTGTCTGTCATCTCATTTTGTTTGCCAAATATATTTATGTGCATAAATTAATTGTATAATAATTGTAATTATTATGTAATTATTTATTATGTAATTAATATGATTTGCAAAAGCTGAAGCGATTACCTTTATTTATTTGTTAGAATATATGAAGACTTCAGATGCAAACCAGCCAAAAGCCATCTCGGGTCAAAAATGAGATAATGATACTGAGTGAATGCTCTTGACACATATTATACGTCCATCAAATACTTTTTCTTCAGACTAGCTAAAATAACAGCCTCAGCCCAATCAGAAGTACCAGTACTTACATAGAAATCTATACATCTGAGCCTGATAAAAATGCATTTTTTAAAGAAAGACGTCAGATGGATTTAGTTGGTTTTGCATCTGAACTCTTCATATATTACTATATAACATATAGTGTTTTAACTAATTGCAAAAGCTGAATGATCAAAGTGTACTGATTAATCAGTGAAATAATCAATGATTAGTCAATTAATCATTGTAATAATCGTTAGATTAATCGATTACCAAAATAATAATTAGTTGCAGCCCTATTAAATAAACCATCTCTGTGGGTGCATATAATGCAATAGGGAACTATAAAGGTGATGCTTTAAAAACTATGTAAAATGAACACAGCGGTAATCCATACGACCCCAGCTGATGAATCTTTTTAAATGATAAATTATCGCTTCCAGACACCAGTCATTAGTGGGTTTATAAAGAGTGTTGTTTTAAATATTACAACAAATACTTGACACACTATCAACCCGCTTTACAATACAGTGTAATAAACGATAGCATGATGTACAGGTGCATCTCAGAAAATTAGAATATCATGAAAAAGTTAATTTTTTTATTGTAATTTATTTTAAAAACTGAAACTTTCATATATTCTAATTCATTACATGTGAAGTAAAAATTTTTTTTTTTTTTGGTTTTAATATTGATGATTAGAGCGTACAGCTCATGCAAGTCAAAAATCCAGTATCTCAAAATATTAGAATATTTCCTAAGATCAATCAAAAAATGTATTTGCAAAAAAAAAAAAAAAAAAAAAAAAAAAACACTTTTGAAATGTTTTACTTTACATGTAATGAATCTAGAACATATGAAAGTTTCTTAAAAAAAAAAAAAAAAAAAAAAAGTTACAATAAAAAAATAAACTTTTTCATGACATTCTAATTTTTTGAGATGCACCTGTATAAATATTTCACTCTTTAGATAAATGGAAGAAAATGTCCTCATTTCAATAATGATAATAATAATAATAATAAAAATAATAATAAACAATAAAAAATATATCATTATTATTATACAAATTTTAATTTGTTTATTTAGTCATATTTGTTTGCTTGGTATGTTTGTGGGTTTTGGTTCTTTCACTTTTCTAGGCTGTAAGTGCTTTTGAAATAACTTAAATAATTGTATGGCACTGAAATGAAATGAACAATAATAAACCACTGGTAAAGACATATGTAACACATATACAAGGTTATTAATAAAGACACACTTGAAAACAAGTGAATCTAGGATATAGTTGAAAGAATGATTGCTCATACCTCTGACGATTAGTTCAGCGAAGTTCGACACTGCAGCTCCGTATATCGATTGAGTGATGCATCGGTAGAGATCCTGCTCTCCACGCTGAGCTCCGCCCACCTGAAACCACGCAACCAATCGACGCTCACCTACTGATGATGTCACCGTGTACGGCGACATCAGAACACCATTACGCCTCTGAAAGAGAGAGAGTGTTGATATATAAGCACAAATACAGAGTACATAAAAATGTATATGCAAATCAGTGTCTTGATATGATCAGTGAGATACATGTCATGAACACATTAATATCAGGAGTTTGTAAACATTAGGACCATTTTTATTTCTGGACCAAATCAGCATTAGGTTTCTATTAATTAACACACCACCAACACAAGCATTTCCTCCAGATAAATGCATGACAACAACGTTTCTATGAAACATTTCCCCCATAAATATTCATGATTATTTTAGATATAATAACCCCACAAATCTCTCACACTGAAAGTATGGGAAGCCAAACTCGACTCTGCAAGAGCTTGGAAAATTCCAGATTTATCAGGTAAACTAATGCACCCTTCATGTGAAGTGGGAACAGCGTAATTACAAGTTCAGTGTACATGAATGACTGAGCAAAGTCCTGCTTACGAGTGTGAAACTCTGAAATATAGACCATATATGAGTTGTGATGTTGGAATAGGTGAGTTAATTTGAAACAACACTAAACTTTAATATAAACAATAATTTTTAATGTACTGATTATCTACTTTAATAATCAAAGCAGAAAGTAAGTCTATTGTGAACTGTAATGATCAGTGTTGAGTTATGTAATCAGATTACTTTTTTCAAGTAACTAGTAAAGTAACACATTACTTTTAAATTTACAACAAAATATCTGAGTTACTTTTACAAATAAGTAACAAAAGTTCCCATTTATAAACTGACAGCTCTCCTGTCACTGCGTTGAGAGAAACTGGAAATAAGTGCAAAGGCAGAGACCCTTTCTTCAGGCTGACGCTAATTAATTTCACTATTAGCGTAAAAGGGCCTTTACAGTTGCCAAAAATCTAACTTTTGGGGTTCTTTGTTATTCGAAAACAAAATAAAGCAAAACAGATAAGCAAGCCCAGCCCATGCAGGTGACAAAAAGCATTGCAAAAGCAGCATAATGCACTAATTTCCATAAAAGTAACCAAGTAACGCAATTAGTTATTTTTTAACCAAACATCGTAATGCATTACTTTTAAAAGTAACTTTACCCAACACTGGTAATGAATGATTTCTAAGCGGGTGGTAACACTTTACATTAAGGTTTCATTTACGAACATTAGATACATTAGGTAACATGAGCTTTGAGAGCATTTATTAGTTATCTTACTTGATGTTCATTTCAACGTTCACTGCTGCATTACAATCAAAAGTTGTCTCTGTTAATATTGTTTAATGGATCAGAGCTAACAATAAACAGTTGTATTTTTATTAACTGGAGTTAACAAGCACTAACAATTACTGTAACACATGTGTTGTTCATTGCAGTGGCGGCTTGTCAGGGGAGGCACAGCTTCCCCAAAATGTTGAGGAGAAAATGAGAGGAGGACGATTTAATGTTAATAAAATTCACAATTGATTTCAGTGAATGTCTCAGAAGCTGTAATACCATAACATGTTACTGAATTTGGACAGCGGCGCTTTTCTGTCACGAATGTGCCGAATCTGCACATTTAATTACAACCACTAAGTGATACAGAAGGGGAGGGGGAGGCCGGGGGAGAGCTGAGCTCTCGTGCCTCTGTTGGTAAAAAAAAAAAAAAAAAAAAAAAATAGACAATCACCATCGAGTGTTCACTTTCAGCACTGAGGAGTGTTGAGAAAAGAAACCTCGTAAGGGAGGCTAGCCTCCCTTCTGGTATTTCAACCAATCATCATAAAGACGTAAATTACGTGATATTAGTTTGAACGTCTCCCGCTGCGCTAATAATGTACCAAGTACTTACGATGAGTAGCAATATTGAATATTTGATTGACGGATTTACCAAGCTGTCATTCAAACATATACATGTACATTAAAAATAAAGGGAGAAAATGCCTAAGCTGGATATAGGCTACATCAGTCGGCTTAATGAAATGGCACAACAGGCAGCTCGGCCATATAGTTCTAATAAATTATTGATTGAAATCAATCATTTTTATCATGTTGAATTCAGATCTAGTTATTTGGGCTTTACTGTTCACTCTCTCTCTATATATTGTTAGGTTATACGTCCATGTTATGTTTCCATCTTGAATGCATAACGTGCAATAATGAATTCCCAGTTTGACTTGAAGGCAGACAAAAATGACTAAAAAAATAAACTAAATAAAAACAGCAGTATTTGTGGTAACACTTTAGATTAGGAAACACATATTTACTTTTCTCTCAATAAATGTATAATTTGCTGCTTATTAATTTCAGTAAGGTAATTGTTAAATTTAGGTATGGGGTGGATTAAGGAATCTAACATATGGTTATGCAGAATAAGACATAAATATGTTCTTTATAAGTACTAATAAACAGCCAGTATGCTAGTAATATGCATGCTAATCAGCAGGTAGTTAATAGTGAATACTGTTCCCTAATCTAAAACGTTACCATATTTAGATTAGGCAAATGTCAATATTACAGTACATTGATGATTTTAAGGATTTTATTCCTGATTTATGTTGCATAAAGAGCACAACAAAACTCAAAGCGCTCATTTAGAACTGTCATATATATTAACTATGTGTTTGGCTGTAATGATGATGGCCAAACCAGTGATTTCCTCCATTGTTCAAACCCAGCAGGCATCTCTGAATAACAACAGAGAATAAGGATAGAAGGTGTCAAGTGGAGCAAACTAGTGCTGTATGCAGAAAGTGAGATGCAGGGTGCTCAGAAAGCCAAAGAACACACAGTCCCTTGATTCCTTGAACACACACACACGCACACACACACACCCTCCAGGTGTTTGGACAAAGCAGTGGCTCACACAGGAAGTGATCCCAAAGAATTCAGAGCACATGAAAGAAAGAGCCTGCCATTCAAAAAGAAATTTAAAGAAACTGGTCTTAAAGGAATAGGTCACTGCAAATTCTGGCATTATTTAGTTCAATTGTGTCATCTAAACTTGTGTGACTTTCTTTCTCCTGTTAACACAAAAGAAAAAAAAAAAAAAAAAGGCTGTGGAGTTTCAATAAAATGACACAAAAGAACTTTTAAAGTATCATATACGATAAGAAGTGCACTGCAAAACGATTTTTCTGAAGTTGTAAATAAGACAGAGTATGGAGTATTTCTAACAAGAAAATACATTTTCGACTTCAAAAATGTCACCTTTAATTCAGTGTGTTTCTTGATGTTTCTTTAAAAGTCTTTGACTATCAATTTCTGAATGAAAACTGTTTCAAAGTAAGTCTTGAATTTGTATCTGTTCCTCGCACAAAGCTACTGCACAACTTGGCTTGGGACTGCTATTTTAGTCATATTTAGATACTATAATGGAATTCAATTGTATTTTGAATTAGATTTAATTTTTTTTTATTATTTCAGCTTTAATTTTAGTTCAAGTTTTAGTAATTTTGTTGTCTTTTTGCCATTTATTATTCAGTGTTATGCCATTCATTATGTTTCAGTTGTATTTTAGTAATTCAGTACAAGTTAGCTGCTAAAACATTTCTAATTTTCTTTTAAGATTAAGTTATTGAATGTTTATATTTTATTTCAGCTTTATTTCATTAAAACACTTTTTCGCATAGCTACAAATGTGCTTGCAACAGTTTACTAATGAACCTACTGAACATTACTTAATGACTAACAGATCGTTAGTGACCTAAAACCTTAATTAAAATAGTTACAAATGTTATTAAACTTCAATTCATATGACCAAGTACAGATAGCATCATTTAATTGCATTAGATTACATTTAATTTGCAAGCCTTCAAATGCACATTAACAAATAAGCTGTTAATCAGTTTATAACATCTGTTAAAATCATTTGTACATTCTCATATTTGAAAATGTATTAAATAATGATCTGTTAAGCATTATATAATGTTTGTTAACGATTAATTAATGGATTACCAAAAACGACGAATAGATTTAGTTTTTGTTTTAACAAGAACAACACTAGCTTGGAAGCCTAGTAATACTCAGCATACAGTTGTGAGTTTTTTGGTGTTTTTTCATTATTTTTTAAAAACTGGACAATTCCTGGTCACCATTTGCTTTCATTATAATGCACAGACCAGCGGGAACACTGCAAAACATCTCCTTTTCTATTCTCTAAAATAAAGATATTCAGGTTTTGAACAACATGTGGGTGACTAAATGATTGGCAGGATTTTTTTTTTTTTGGAAAAAATATTTCTAAACCTCACATATTTTCAAACATCTACCAACACGACATCCGTTTGTTGCCTGAATAAGCATCTTCAACAGCCTTCATCTTTTCTGAATTGCTTTGAAGCGTTCATTCATGATGCTGGCAAGCGGAAGAGAAAATAAACACAAGACTGAAATGGCTGGCAATTACACAAATGATGTAAATATCACCATTTTACAGCTCACCGCTCTCTGTGCCTTACGGCCACGCCGCCACAGCACACGAATAAATAATACACATCAATTAAAGTGGGGAAAAACTTCCTCATGTCAGCACACGTCTGAACTATCCCCCTCTGCCTGAGATGGCAGAGCTTCAGCTAGTGAACTCGTGATGTACACAGACAGATTTGTTTGTACTATTTAAACCGCAGTGAGAGCACAGCTGACAGAGACTCTCAGTCCAACGAGGATTCGCTCAAAGCCAAAACACGATCAAAACACAAGCTGCAATTAAGGCATCTGCGCGGACAGCGCTCTGCGGGAGACCTCGGGTCAGATTACTGGCCAGGGACGATGAGCTGTGATCTTAACAAGATGTTCACATCACAGGTCAAATGATATTTGGAGTTAAATGCTTGAAATTATAACAGTTCGTTCTGTTATTTACAGCTAATCCTCTGCTTCAGTGCACCCCTCTTATCTCATTCTCATTTCCGTGTTTGTGAATTGGTGTTTTGTGTTTGGTTATGACACAGACATCAGTCATATCTCGCCACGCTGTTTTGCACTGAATCTAATTTATTTATTTATATTTATTTATTTTTGCATTATGTCATTATGAACTGTCACTGTATGTACAACACAGTTGCACAATATGTATGCACAATATGTATGTATGCATGTGTTTGTTTGTTTTTTTTGTGTGTACGTGTGTTACACATGAATGGGCAAATGTCATGCAGGTGTGACAAAACATGAGAGGGTGCCTCCTCGTTTCCTCGCTCCTACTTCCTCCATCCTATGAACTGGAAAATGATCAAGCTCAGCCATCTTGTAGGACATCTCAATTCTCTAACTGCACCTTGAGGAGGGGAGGATCGAGGAGTGAGGAGGCTTCCTGAGGAGGAAAAAACTGATGCACATATAAATTCTCCTCCCTCTTCTGTCATAATAATTTATATTTTAACTTCGCAGTTTAAATAAACCATACATGTCATATATTTTAAGAGGGCATCTTGCTTTATTAATATTTATTATGAATGCCTTAAATAATGAACTTTAACAACATAAGGGCAGATCCCTTTAGCGCAACTGATGATGCTTTGAAGTGACGCTTGAGTGGTCAAGAATATTCCAATGTTCATCCATTTCCTTTCCTTGCATCCTTCCCTCATATCCTAAGAGGGTGGCACTAAGACGTAAGGAAAGGTAGCGAGGAAAGGAAACGAGGACCCACAAATAAGAAATGAGAAGCACCCAGTGAGTAGGAAGTATTCTGTTATATATCCCTTGTGTTGGACTATTATGATGGTGATCTGTTTCCTGTTTCCTGTACTGGCTGCCACGTTTGCAGTCCTTGTAGTTTTAGTCTTGCTTTGTCCTGATGTGTGTCTTGTTAGCTCTGTGTGTAAATAGCCCTTGTGTTTCCCATGTGTTTGTATGTCAGCTGTTATATTTCGATGTATGTTATTGTTCTCCATGCTGTTGTTCTGATTTTGTTTTCTTTTCATTAAACTTCTACCTGCACTTCTACCTGCGCTGTACTCCCTTGTATTACAAAAGTAAATAACTATGTATATAAATAAGTAAATAGGTAAAGAATGAGTAATGTAAAAAAATAATTATAATAAATAAATAAATAAATAAATAAATAAATAAAACATTAAATTCAACGGAATATTCCTTTAATTTTTTTTTTTTTTTTTTCATTTAATACGTTTTTATTGCCATTATTGTTTTAGTTAATATTTTGAATTCTGAATTTCAATTTTTTTGCTATTATGTTAATTTTAGCTTAGTTTTGAGAATTTTTTTTTTTTTTTTGTCATTTTTAGCAGTTTTTTGTTGTTTTAAATATGTCTTATATATAGCTTATTATCATTATTAATATTTTTTTTTATTTTATTTAATTTATTTATTTATTTTTTGTTTGTTTGTTTTAGATTTATTTATTGTAGTATCAAGTTAAACAAAATAAAAAGGATAAATGTTGCCTTGGAAACATAATTTTACATATTATTTTACTTCAGGTACATATTATTTGACTTCAGGTATCATATATATATACATATATATACCTGAAGTAAAATAATATTCTTCTGCATTACACAGTAAAAAAAACTAAATAAATAAATAAATAAAAAAAATAAAAAATACAAAAATAAAAGAAATGTGGGTTTGTAATGTATAAGGGTGAATAATTATTATATAGTTTTATTAACATTTATTTATTTATTTAGGAATATGCTAAAAGTTTCTACATTGTAACTACAGTTTGTAAAGTAGGTTTGTTATACAGGAATACTTGTGATAACTACAGTATAAGCACAAGTTAAGTGGTGTAAGAGGCTTATTAAGTATCATTTAAATGCATATGTTGGTTGTTAGCGATAACTGATATAAGGGAAGATCAGTGTGAAGTGTTTGGCCTGTGGTGAGGATTTGAAGAAGACATTAACTACTTTAATTAAAAGCTGGGAGGCTCATGTGTCTTATGTGATACAGTAAAACAGTTTGCAAAGGGAGACTAGTGGAACAATTAAAATCAGTGAATTACAATTTCTACAGAATTTTAGGTTATTAACATCTGCAGCTATGTGGGTTGTGTGTGAAAAAGAGCTTTTGCAAAACCAAAGGCAAGCTCTCAAAACAAAGCTTAAGTCAAAGAAAACCTTGTTTTGGCCAAATTCTAGCATGCAACTTTGAATAACCCATAATAGATTACAATGAGTGAACAAACAATCCAAGATGGCAGATAGAGTCAAGTGAAGCGTTGATTAAAATATGCTTATATTTAAAAAAAAAACACTTGTGGGAATAGATCAAATAAATCGTTAAATCTATTTAATGTGGCCTTAGAAGACAGCAGCCTATGTAGACAGTATATCCACTAATTAAGAGGTTCACTAGGTTCAGCTCACAAGGAACTGAGCAAGTATAATCAAAAAGAGATTTTGAAATTGGATTTACATACAAAAAGAATCTGTGCATGAAAAGAAAGGAAAAGAAAAAGAGGAATAGAAAAAAACAAAAAAACAAAGGTCGTCATAACTAAAGCCTGGGGACTCACGTCTAACGCTAAAAACCTCAGCAACTTCAGTCACCCAGAAAGTGTTTCTGATGTTAAAGCTTTGAGAAAAATATGAAGAGATGATCTAGTCAATGATGGAACCTGAGCTCAGTGTTAGTTCAAGAGAGAGAGATTATACGCTGGGAAAAAGAGCCTCAGTACAGGGAAAACTGCCATTGAAACAATATGTGAGACTGGATGATGAAGTTCAGTGTGAATCAGCTGGCTGATAATTCATTGAGGAGCTGTTCATGTATTTGTCATGCATCATACAAATCTTACTGCTGCAAGTAAGGTCATACGGCTCTCTCGTTCACTATGTGCTATTTCTGTTTGATAAGAATGTGAAGGAATCTCTGCATCTTTGGAATCACTGGATTTTTTGAAGAATTTTTGTGGATTTTAGTCCATGTGAAATATGCTTTCAGATCTATATGCTAGAGAGTGTTCAGAAAAGCAGACTGTCTTTCTCTACTGGGAAATGTAGCACTACACATATTTTTCTAGTCAAATATTTATATAAAATATAAATGTGGAAAAGCACAAGGCTAGTTTGGTACCAAATATTGAATTAGGAGGAACTGTACAGTACAGTATTTTAACACTACAAAGCCTACTGTATCGCTACTATAATTTTGTATAAATAAATAAATAAAATAATAATAATAATAATAATAATAATTATTATTATTATTATTATTATTATTATTATTATTATTATTATTATTATTATTATTGTTGTTGTTGTTGTTGTTGTTGCTGTTTTGTTATTATTATTATTATTATTATTATTATTATTATTATTATTATTATTATTATTATTATTATTATTATTATTAATTATTATTATTTGTATTATTATTATCAACAGAGAGAGAGAACAGTATGTGTAGAAACTTAGCTTTACTTGATTAGTCAGATATTTATGTATGTATGTACTGTATGTATGATGTATGTAAAATATTATTAAATTATTATTATTTATCAATCATCATTGTATTGCACTGTATTATTTGTTTTATTATATATATTTATACAACAGTTCTTTCTGGTCCTCGAATCTGATTGGCTGATAAGAGTGTGATATTAGAGTCCAAAAGAACTCCAACAGCTGTTTCACCATTTGTATTGTATCACTCCGCTCACGGTATTGTCTATAGCGAGTGTCATAGCGGACGCCCAAATCCATTATCATTTTAAAAATATTACTGTTTCTGTGTCACGGAATGCACTTTTAAGAGGTTTTCAGGCGAGAATGTACTTGTTTGTAGTTCAAATATGCAGTTTGTTAATAAAGATAACGTCTATTTGAAAATTTGCATCTATGTTTTCGGATGCATGAGCTCCAGGGTGTTAGCAACCGTTCAGCGCGTATAAAGACGTCGAGAGAAGCCTCAACTTGGCCAGATCTTCAGTAATGTACCGCTGGCTCTAATGTCTCTATAGTGGTTAAGCATGAGATATAATTCATTTTGGGGTAAATCTAACGGGCAGTCTTTAGTCTCATTAATCTATTATTTGTTCCAGAGAAGATAGTTTGGGCAAAATCTCATATATATGTAAATTCAATAGTGTATATCAGAACGCCTTTACTTTTGACTGAATTGGCTAATTTTTGCCTTTTTTGAACTGAGCGAGTGTCATTAACGTACCTGCATCTGATAGAGCATGCATTATTCATATTCACGATGAAAACAATAAAAATCTTACTGTTCAAAAACTTTTGGCTGGTAGTGTATATTTTTGTAACATTTTAAATTGAATTATTTTTGCAAAATAATAAATATAAAATGCCCAAAGAAGTAATGCATGTCTTTTTATTCATCTTTAAGTATGTGGAGGACCTGGACACATTTCATATCAAGTTGTGATGAACAAGACCTGAAGGTCAATGTCATGTGTAGCTTACTGCATATGGAGAACTGTTGATTCTGTGATTTAAATGTCAACACTTTATGATAAGTGGAACACATGTTTAAAAAAAAAAATAAATAACGGACAATTATGCAATACCAACTTTTACAATAATTTTACATACTTTTACAATACCAAAATCGAACTGACCTCTTTGATACATTTAAAATTCGCCTAAAATCAATCGTAAAAAATGTGAATTTATCTCATTACATAAATGAACAAGGTAAGGTTTAAAGGTTTTTATTAACAATTAGCCTAATAGTCAGTGCAAGCGTATTACAGGCTGCCATGATGGCGAAATCAGCTCTGTATATTGGACATTTTAAATATATTAGATTTAAGTTGTGGCATTTTAGCCTAGACATATTTACACGAATAAGAAAACGTGTATTAGTAAAACGAATACTTCCGAATACTTCCGGGTTTCCCCGGTATAGGGATTGGGGTATACAAGGTGACGTATTTGATATGGGCGTGATTTGACTTCACGCTTGGACGCGGGCGGGGTTGTATTGGCGATGGGTGGATGTGGGCGGGGTTGGATGGCCACCGCAGGCTGCAGCGAGCCCTACTTGTCTTTACTGCTGACTCACTCATAAAAGCAGTTTCTCGTCGCCATCTAAAAGCGGAATAATGTAACTAAAATCACCACCACAAGCACAGTTTCTCAATACTAAACGCTATTTTTGATGGCTGGTTTTGTTGTTGTTGTTTATTAAACTTTCCTTTCTTTTCCCTTCGGTTCCTTTCCTTTCCTTATACTAAAAAGCTTTTAAGCAGAAGTTATTTTTTTGCTTCAAGAACAACTCAAAGCAGCAAAAAAAAAAAACAACAACTTGAAGCAGCGAACAAATGCACAGAGCAGCAAAATCACCCTTTACAGATGAAAGGATATTAATGTTACCACAAACATCGTGAACATGAATAACGAATGCTCTGTCAGATGCAGGTACGTGAATCACACTCGCTCACTCCATGTCTCTCTCTCTCTCTCATAATACCCATACATGATACAGTGAGGTTTTAATGCAGTGATACAATAAGCTTTCAATGAGGGGGGAGGGGGCAGTTATACACTGTTATCGGCATATGTTGAAGTAGATTCGTCTCTTGTAGTCTCTGAGAGAATATGCTCCGTTAATGCTGCATTAGAAAACTTTGTCATTTTTCGTCAGTTTTCTTTACTTTACACTTTCTGTATAGTGAATTGACTGAAGTTAAGGCGTTCACCGGCATAACTAATGCACAAAGTTTTCACATTTGTGTGGTATCCATTGACTCGCCTTCGTGGTTTAAAACTGAAATATTTCCAAAATTCCAACATAACCGCAAACCTGCATGAATATGTATCTTAAATGCGGGGAGACATGAAAGAGGAATCAACTCGGTGTGCCGCGCTGTCTGAAACACGTCTCTATGCTTGCGCGCGCTTTGGGTGTGTGGAAGAACAGTGCGTAAGTAACGAATTGAGCTCTGTTTAGTTTCTTCTTCTTGTGGCTTTAAATAGCTTGAACGTGTAAATTGGCAAATTAATCTGCAAATCACATACCGAAAGGTGGGGTCTGGACCTGGTTCAACTGCGATCTGTTTAAGCCCTAGATTATATCAGAGCAATTATATACAGATCAGAGCAATCTTTTATTTACTAATTTAACATGAAATCATCAAAGTGTTACTCCATATCAATGGCATACAACAAAAGTACGGAATAATTAGAACAATCATTTACGCACAATAAATAACAGAGCCTCGTATCTATACAAATTTTCCCCAGAACGTTTTCGCGACCCGGTAGAAATTCTTCCACAGCCCGGTAGTGAGTCGCGACCCGGTAGTGGGGATCTCTGTTCTAAAACATCTAGTAGTTCTCGCTCAAAATAACACGTGACTTGAACCTCTATTGCTTTATTTATAGCAACGGCTACTCATGCCATTATTCTTACAACTACAAAGAACTTCTTTAAGTGTACAACTTTGAAAAAAAAAAGTTGAAAAATTACACTGTGTACCTTTAACACCAAAAAGCTAGTGTCATGCACTGCTTCTGGACAAAGACTGAATGTGTGGATTTTCAATTTCATGTAGTGCACTTTAATACTGGACTGTTCCAACACAACTTGGTTCAAACTTGCGTGACCTTTCCAGAGCAATGGAATTACACTGAACCTCTCAACAACACCAATGAGAGAGTGAAAAGGTTGTAAGACAAGAATCCACATGGCCCGGAGCAAGCGCTTCAGCCCTCAGCTGTAATACCAAACACAAAAACCGAAATAGAGCAGAGATCCATCATAGAGCTCTTATGCTGGGATCGGTCTGATGGGGGCGCTCACACAGGAGTCATTCATGTGTTCAAACAGAGCGACAGAACACGGTCCCACAATCTCAGGAAGCAGTTTTTAATTACCTGGGGTGTAAAAGTGATTATTTATATGGCATTTATGGATCAGGTTATTGGCTCAAAATGTACTGCAGTCCATGAGCAGATTTCAAACTGCTAGTGGGAGCCTACTGTACCAGCCATGCAACTGCCACTGAAATAAATGGAAATTATTAATATATGTTAATGCTAAATGTTAATAGATAGCTCTCCCCACATATCATAGTCCAATAGTTCCTCCATAAATCATAACCTGGACATGAAAAGGGAGTACTATATGAAATTACTCCAGAAATTCTGGGTGGCGAGCTGAAAGCGAACAATGCTATCAGTGAAACATAATATAAGGTGTACATATTTACAAAGCAGAGAAGGTCTTGCTGCTGCATTTAAGTACATTTGTGACATATTTTAAATACATTCCCATATTATTATAAAAGTTCATGTTGACTTCATTACATTTTGAAAGAAAAATGAATACTTTACTGTGATGTATTTCCCTAGACATTTATACTACTTTTGTGACTGCAAACCACAGAAGACAGTAAAGCTGTACTGATGATAGTGATGATCTTTATCACAAAGACAACAGTGTGTTATAGCAATAATATTTTAAAAAATGTTTTTCTTAAAAGAAAAAAAAAAAAAAAAGCCAAAATATTCCTAGAGACAATTCAAGATGTATTGCCATAAAAAAGGTCTTAATGGCTTATTTATGGCAATTCTTAATTAATGTAAATTATGTACCTTATGTAGAAAAAGGTGTATATAAGCACTTTTTAGTTTTGGTGATAAAAAGATAAATAAAATAAAAATAACAATAAAATAAAATAACATTATATATATATATATATATATATATATATATATTTTTTTTTTTTTTTTTTTTTTTTGGAATGCACTTTACAATAAGGTTCATCAGTCAACATAAGTTAACTACATTAGTTAACATGAACTAAGAAAGAATAATACTTCTACAGCATTCATTAATCTTAGTTAATGTTAATTTCAACATTTACTGATCCATTATTAAAATCACAAGTTGTGTTTGCTACCATTAGTTAATGCACTGTGAACTAACATTAACAAATAAATAATGACTGCATTTTTATTAACATTAACAAAGATTAATAAATAGTGTAATGCATGTAGTGTTCATTGTTCGTTCATGTTAGTTAATACATTATCTAATGTTAGCAAATGACACCTTATTGTAAAGTGTTACCAGAAAAAAAAAAAAAAAACGAAGTGCTAAAATATGCCTACAGGCAATTCAGGGTGTACTACTTTTATACAACTTATACAAGTTCTGCTTTTAAAGTATGTTTACATATTTAATTAAAACAAAGCAAAATATTTTTGTATCCTAAATTTTTACTTGACTTGCTTGACTTGTATATTTTATTCAACACTGCACACAATGTAGAGATAAATGACATTTAATAATAAAATAATTCTAACTATCCTCTACACATCAAACAGGACCGGGAAGTGCAATTGCCGCTACTTAATTAAAAAGGAACTGCATTGAATTTTAATGAGTTTTTTCCTGAAGGTCACATGTTTCCGACTTCCAGCAGTTTAACATCCCAAATATAGTTTTTCTAAGCTTGCTCCTTTATTAGGCAATATCTGCTTATTAAAATTGACATTCCCTCACACACACTTAAAAACACACACACTCACCTCCATCAGGAAGGGATCGGTCTTGGTGGAGCGTCCGGTCGCCACACACTGAAATGTGGCGTTCTGTCCTGCATTCACCTCCACATCTCCGAGTCTGGAGAAATGAGGCACTTTATCTGTGCAAAAAGACAAGAAACAGTTACTACCAGGAATGTTAACCAATTAAAATTGTAATCAAGTTAAGTGCACATTACATACTAATTAACTAATCAAATGAATTACAATTACTCGTATTTGCTGGAAATATACAAATAAAGATAATTCAATGCTATCACATTAATACTTATTGCACTAAAAAGTAATATTAAACTAACAATTAAGTGCTTATACAGTCATGGCCAAAAATATCAGCACCCTTGCAATTCTGTCAGAAAATGCAACCCTTCTCTCAGAAAATTGTTGCAGTTGCAAATGTTTTGGTACTCACAAGTTTATTATTTATTATGATCTGGACTCATTTCAGAACTCCCCAGCACTTTGTTTGTAACCATTTTTGAGTGCTTTTTGAAGTGTGTTTCAGGTCATTGTCCTGCTGGAAGACCCATGACCTCTGGTGGAGATGCAGCTTTTTGACACTGGCCACTACGTTGCCCCCCAAAATTCTTTGGTAGTCATCACATTTCATGATACCGTTCACACAGTCAAGGCATCCAGTGCCAGAAGCAGCAAAGTAACCCCAAAACATCTTTGAACCTCCACCATGTTTGACTGTAGGGGCTGTGTTCTTTTCTTTGAAGGCCTCATTTATTTTTCTGTAAACAGTGCCATGATGTCCTTTAGCAAAAAGCTCTACTTTTGTCTCATCTGTCCACAGTACGTTCTCCCAGAAGGATTGTGTTTTTGTCACATAAGTTTTGGCAAACTCCAGTCTTGCTTTTTTATGCAGTGGTGTCCTCCTGGGTCTCCCTTTTCATTCAGATGGTGATAGTGCGAGCTGACACTGTTGTACCCTGTACAACAGTTCTTTATCTACCATTCAAACAATCCTTTGTTGTAATTTTTCATTAATTTTGCTATTCCGTCCACGTCCAGGGAGGTTAGCTACAGTGCCATGGGCTGTAAACCTCTTGATGATATTGCGCACAGTGGACACAGGAACATTAAGATCTCTGGAGATGGACTTGTAGCCTTGAGATTGTCCAAGATTTTCCACAATTTTTTTCTCTCAAATCCACATACAACTCTTAATACTTCTTTCTTTTCTCCATGCTCAGTGTGACACACAACACAAAGGTTGAGTCATTTTTTTCTCCATTTTAACTGGTTGCAATGTGATTACTATATTGCCTACAGATGTTACTTGCCAAAGGTGTGTCTAAATACAAATTACAGGAGCATAACATGCTTAATAAGCATGTGAATACCAAAACATTTGCAATTGGAACAAATTTCTGAGAGAAGTTTTGCAAGCAATTACAAAGGTGCCAATATTTTTGGCCATGACTGTAGACAGTAGTCAACATTTGAAGTGGATCAAAACCTTTCATCAAAGTTGTCCTAAAACCAAAACAATACCCGTTCTTGTCT
The DNA here is from genome assembly GCA_036247105.1 of Cirrhinus mrigala. Classification (NCBI taxonomy): domain Eukaryota; kingdom Metazoa; phylum Chordata; class Actinopteri; order Cypriniformes; family Cyprinidae; genus Cirrhinus; species Cirrhinus mrigala. The sequence goes on along the minus strand of CM070025.1, from coordinate 8,493,899 downwards.
TAGGACAACTTTGATTAACTTATTTTTGATCCACTTCAATACTACATATAAATAGACAAAGGTGCAAATTGTTGCAAACGTTTCAGTGCACAATATGTCTGCAGTTCTTAAATAAAGTAGAAAAAGCATTGCCTACTCCTGCCCGCCACACCATGCTACTAATATGTATTCAAGGGCGTATTTTAGCTCTGTATTTCTTGGTGCATGTCCAGTAGTTTATTTAATGATGCTAATCTCCTTTCATAACAAATTAGCTAGTCTGCTAGCTAGCTAAATATGTCTTTTTCCAGCCACACTTCTATTTATGAACCCTCAACAGAAAATATATAAATAGCATTTTCCTCCTTGAATAAGGTTGGTAACCATGTCAGATCTAATATTACAGTTATTTCAGCACAGTAGCATAACCTACATTAATGACTCACAAGGTCAGTGAGTTGTGAAATTCAGGGCACCAACAGACTCCCCTGGAAATTTAGAAAAATAATCAAAAAGTATTCACATGAAATCAGTTACTTTGATAAAGTAATTAAAATAGTTACACTACTTATTATGTCCAAAGTAACCTTCCCAACACTATATATGGTGTTTTAGAGTACCACATAAATGCTGTAGTAAATTATCATGGTAAACCATCTAATATGCTCATATTTTAATTATATAATCAATCAAGCATTTGATATTTGCTATATAGTGAGTGTACTGGATGTACTGTATTTCGGTTAGTATATACTTATAGTAGATGTATTATTTGTTATCAATCATTAATTTGTTAAATAATTTGAGTGTTTTTTTTTTTTTTGTTATGTGGTGATAATAAAAATTATGAAAGGGTTTCTGTGAGGTTTTGCAAAAGTATAACAATCTGGTGCAGTGACAAGACTAATTACTATCATCATTGTTAATAACAGTGTTAAACGTACAAAAAAAAAAAAAAAAATCTATTCTTAATCATTTAATGATCATTTTTGTGTGTTTGTGGTTAAATCTTTTCAGCGTTCTGATCTTAACCAACCTAGTGCGTGTTCCGTGTACTATTTGTTGCCTTTCCTATTTCCTAAATTATTTTTGCCCTTACCGTTTTGCAATAAAGTGCAGAATAAAAATGATTTATACCGTTTCCCCAGTTGTTATGCAGTCCATTCATATCACTTATCTCTGAGCATCATGTTTTGTCTTCATGCCCACCGAATGCCTCATTTGTTCTTATCTGCCTGTGCTTGTCAGCTCAGCATCAAATCATTACACGCTCTCGATATCAAGAGCGCCGTTGCCACAACATGACTGCACTTCACTTATTCCCCGCACTTTGCTGAAAACACGAGCGCTGCCAGCTTTATTTTCAGTTAGAGCGAATGCAACATGACCGATGGAAAACTAAACCTCCGACCAGACAGGCGGTAAACGTTCAATTGCAATAAGCCTTCCACATTTTTCCGAGCATAATAATGAAAAGTCTCAAAGCGTTGAATGCTTGAAATGCTCTCAAACCATCATCTGTAGAGCAAATTCTATAGCTTTTACCTAAAGACGCGGCCTCTTGAAAGGCACTTTGTTCATTTGCACACAATACATCTCGTCAGCAGCCTTCCAGCTCCCATCTATAATTGCATCAACGTGTCGCTAATAAGCGAAGTTCAAGCGGTTTAATTGCGGCTTTTCTTATGGCAGCAACTCGATCAAAAAAGCCAGATGTGAATGGATACAATAAAATCTCCGTTCGTTCTGCCTGAGCGAGCTGCAAGGTCGGAGCTGTATGGTGTTTTATTGACTGTTTAATAGCTCACTTATAATGTGACGCAAGATGTAGGAGATTTAACTGCCATTTTTGTTGCTGTAATACCATGCGAGTGTATTGATTACGCTGCATTCCCTGTTATTGAATGTAAGAATAAAATAACATTGATTTTAAGGAAGACTATTCAGTCTAGTGCCAAACAAACATGATGGCAGCAATTCTCAGAGGAGAGTAAATCTTTGTTCCTGCCAACACACAGAACTTCTATTTTTAGTACAGCAAAACAGTGCCATTCTGCAAACAATGTGGCATATTTTGATGATTTCGGGTGGTCCAGTTTCACTATTTGACTCAAAGTTTCAATGGCAGGCCAAACACATGTCAGTTTCTAGATTAGGTTAACCTCATGTTTGAATATATATTGCAAACCATAACAATATGCCCAACATAGAACATAGAAACTAAAATCAATATGTAATGTGATCTGGGAAAACCCGTCGGATGTTGCGCCAGGATGTTTTCAGGAAATTCGAAAAATAGGTTGAATGTCAATTTTTGGTCAAAATTAGGTTTTCATTAAATTATTATTCTATAACATCTTGTCTAACATCTCCAAAAATATCGTTTCACTTGTTTAGTGCAGAAAAAAAGCAATTTATTGCAGCAAGCAGAAATGACTGCGTCTTTCCCTTATGTTAAGGACGCACTGCTGAGTTGCTTTCCCTTAACACCAAAAAACAGTTAACCTATCAAAATAAACCACGTAACATATTTAATAAAGGTGTATCAATGCACATTCTCTGCCAGTCCTGTGTAAACCATGGCATGCAACGTTTCTTTCTTTATTTATTTTATATTGTGAGATGGCAAAGCACAACAACGCAGTCTGAAGTACTGTAGCTGCTCACTTGAACAATCTTTCTCATCTCAATCTACTCAGTCTTGGTGATGTCAGTGACCTAAACAATGTTAAATAGAATATTTCACATCCAGAGATGAAGGATCGTGTGATGAAGTTACTAAAGAAGAGTCTGATGTGCTCGCTTTTCTAAATGTAAACTGCAAGGTAGGTTGCATTATTTGTGCTATCTAAACATACGAGGGGTGATCAAAAGTTCGGAGACTATGCCCATGATAAACAACGGAAACAGACGTTAGTCTGTTTGTGTAATGATGCAGTATAGTGCTCCTGACTTGACAGACAGCTCTTGTTTTATCCGTGAACTGAAAGTGAAAGCCGTCCCACTTTAAAATCGTTTTTCTCAAAATTCCATTCATGAAAATCAGCGCTATCAGCCAACTTAAGATTGTTTAAGAACTTAAGAACTAACTTTTGTTACGCTCAAGACAAAAAAAAAAAAAAAAGTTTTGGAAAGGGCTTGATCCCAGCTTTCACATGGTTTTAAAACCTAAAAAAGGTCATATTTCACCATGTGTTGGGTTTTCCTAGATTGCATCACATATAATCATCACGTAAATAATCATTAAAAAAAAAAAAAAAAAAAATCGTATAATACTGGTTGCATGGAGTTATTTGGTTATATGTTCCTGACATAAGAACAATAATTGAATTTAATTATTTAAACTAAATTTAGAATAAATAAACTAATTAATTATAACAATAATTCCCAAATTTTAGATATACAGTAAATTTGAAGTAGATAATGTTGACACGAGACCCACTCACCTCAAAAATGGACAGCAAAATCAAGACAATTTTAAGCAAACTGAAACATATGATGCACGTCATATTTGTGTGATATTTTCATATGCTTTCTCTTTATTAATAAAATATGACTTATCTGCAGATAAGTAATGAATGACTGAATGTACTCTAACTGTAAAATGCAGCATGTCAATAATAACTTTTTGACTGTTGCATGATAAAACAATATTTTGGAGATGTTGCATCACCAAATGTATTACATTTAGCATAAAGAAACTACAGCCATCAGAGCAACGTTTTCATCACTTTTTTAAATGACAATTTGTTACCTTTGTTTTCATCATCTCTTGGTATGAGTATCAAGTTATAACTTTCAAATACATGTCTCAAGACATTCTCTTACATTTTGATTACCCTCCATCCTGCTGCTTCTGAACAGAAAAACACAGTTCCAATATGAAAGGCCCTTGAAAAAACATTGGTGTGTTGTTGACATGAACCTGAACCTTTCCTTAAGGCTGACTAGTTGTTCAGATGTTCAGTCAACACACCATCTAGTCAATTTAGAAAATATCCGTAAAGCAAACAAGGGAAATGTAGGACAGACGCGTCTGTCTGCTCCGCTTGTGACTCCTGCGGCATAACTTCGCCCCAGTTCTAGTGGAGCCGAGCAAAAACCTCACAGCACTGCCGCTGGCAAGACCACAGAATTCTGGGTAAACACACTGGCCCTGTTTTTGTTGCTATGTCTCTATAGTTCACTGACATCCCAAACCTGCCCACTGATCAGTGATTCTACAACCGCTCAATGCTGTCCTCCCATAATCTATATTTCCTCTCTTTTTATTGTTGTTTGATTTCTTTTTTTGAGAAGGATGAAAGCAATGTCATGGTTCCTGGGTCAAAGTCCAATAAGATTATGTAAAAAAAGAGTCTTTTGAAATCGAATTTTAAGTGCAAAGTTTTAGCCACAAATTCTTACAAATGCATCTTTGCATCACAAAGCATCACATGTTAGTTCCATATGTTTATGAAGAATTTTTAGTTACACTTTACAAAAAGGTTCATTAGTTAACAACTTTAGTTAACATGAACTAAGAATGAACAATACCTCTACAGCATTTACTAATGCATTATTAAAATCACAAGTTGCGTTTGTTAACATTAGTTAATGCACTGTGAACTAAAATGAACAAACAATGAATGGCTGTATTTGGTAACACTTTATTTTAAGGTGTCATAATGCAGAGTAATTACCTAATTAAGCACTTAGTAATAGCCATTGTACTTACATGAAACACAATCTACTTACCATGTAACTATGTTATGGAACAGCCTGTAGTTACAGTTTGTAATTATGTAGATGTAATGTTACACATATGTCTGTTACATAGCTACATATGTAACCAAAAGACTGTTACATATGTATTGCACACTTTATACAGTGTAATAATAATAAAAAAATGAAAGTACACAGACATAAGCTACTTAAAATAAAGTGTATAAAGATTGTACTTAAGTGTACTTCATGTGCATCTATACTGTACACCTTATCCAGCTGCACCTTAGTTTGATTTAACCCACCAGTACACAGCTTAAATACATGTAATACCTTTCTAATTTCATTAAAATTACAGAATATTACACAAACATAGTCCACTTAAAATAAATCAAGATTGCACTTAAGTGTACAAGTAGCTGTGTAACAGACTCAGTCTGTTATATATGTGTAACAGTAGCTGCCTATTACATCTACATAATTACAAACTGTAACTACAGGCTGTTCCATAACTTAGTTACATGGTAAGTACATTTTGTTTCATGTAAGTACAACGGCTTCTACTAAGTACTTAATTAGGTAATTAGGTAATTACTCTGTATTATGGACACCTTAAAATAAAGTGTTACCTTGTATTTTTATTAACTAACATTAACAAAGCTTGATTAATATTGTTATAAATGTACTGTCCATTGTTCATTCACGTTAGTTAATACATTAACCAATATTACCAAGTAACACCAGTAACACTTTATTTTAAGGTCTAATTCTCACTGTTAACTAGTTGTTTAATAGCATGCATATTACTAGCATAGTGGCTAGTTATTAGTACTTGTAGGCAAGTTCTAGATCCCTTAACCCAACCCAGTACCTAAACTTAACAACTACCTTGCCAATTATTAATAAGCAGAAAATCAGGAATTTATTGATGGAAAACTAGTTGGTTAATAGTGAATTTGTATTCCCTATTCTAAAGTGTTACCATAACACAATATTGTAAAGTGTTGCTGAATTTTTTATACATTTTTTTCAACAATAATTTTGAACCTAAAACGGTTCAAACATATGATTGTCAATGGGAATACAAATGATAATTTTAACCCTTTAACTGTCACTCCCATTTTTGAACATCTTTTTTTTTTTTTTGTATTCATGAATGAAAATATTTTGTAATATAATTTTGATGTACATTTTCCATGGTAATGCAATGTCTGATTTTAAAATGGCTTTCAAATGATGAATTTTGAGATTTTAAGTTTTCAACTGATATATAATGTATTATGATTTCTAAAGTGTGATAGGGAAAAAGGCAACAAAGAATGTCAATTGTGACAAAGGTCAGAACTCCTGTTATGATGTAGATGTAGACACAAATATGGTAAAATATCTATTTAGGAGTCTTAGACCTTTCCAACGATATATAGTTTGTCATGATTAGATTAGGATTTATTTGTAATATGGTGAAGTAAACTTAGGCGTCCCACTGATGGAGGTTAAATAATTATTATTGGAAATAGAAGCCAACACTACAGATGCTGAAAAAATGAAAAACCTAATACATCTCTTAATACTTTCAACAGTTGATTAATTTTAGTACATCAAGGCAATTGTTTCATATTACACATTTTCTGAAGTGTTATTGTAAATATGCAAATGAGGTGTTATCTAATTGAATATGGACTAATTTGCATACAACTCCAGAACAGAAATCTGAACATTGGATAAAGTCAGATTAAAAACTTACTTAAGTTTGTAGGCATATTAGAGTTAAAGGTTTTACCAGGAGGATTTAGATTTTTTGCATGTAGGTTTATTTAAAACAAAATACAACTAATCTTGCTAATATATTATATTTAAAGGAGACATACTGACCTTTACACACAATCATGAGAGTCCACAAGGGTCTTTTCTGTGCAATTTTTTAGTTTTATTGCAGAACACAAATTAAGATATTTTTGATGAAACCTGAGAGCTTTCTGACCCTGCACAGACAGCAACGCAACTGACACATTCAAGGCCCAGAAAGGTATTCTTGTAGCTTCATAACATTATGGTTGAACCACTGATGTCACATGGACTATTTCAACAATGTTCTTACTACCTTTCTGGGCCCTGAACATGTCAGTTGTGTTGCTGTCTATGCAGGGTCAGAAAGCTCTCGGATTTTATTAAAAATATCTCAACTTGTGCTCTGAAGATGAACAAAGGTTTTACAGGTTTGTAACGTAATGAGGGTGAGTAATTAATGACAGACTTTTCATTTTTGGGTGCGCTATCCCTTCATTCTAAAGTTTCTTTAAGCATGTTGTTTTGTTAAGGAATGCTGTTAACCAAGTAAAATTCAATGATTTTTGACAGGTTTTGTTTGGTGGGAACACCACTGAGGAATAAACACGGCCAGAAACAAACACCAAAATGTCAAGAGTGAGTTGAGACAGGGAAGCGTGAACGCCTAAGGTTGGTCGGTCTGATGTTGTGTAAGAGTGTCACCGCCGTTATGAAATCTTTAATGCGGCTCCATCTGCAGAGGACCACACTGAAACCACGCTCCTGATCCGGTGCTTTCGGGAGCCTTGTCTCCATGGTGACAGTCTTTCACCCTGACCCCAGGACAGGCGTTTCACTCCATTGCCATTCAAGGCGACAAACGCTTGTTGCTTGAGGAGAGTTTCTGCGGTAAGGGCCTCTGGGTGAGTTTCTCAGAGACAAACAGCGCTTCTGAGGTGAGCTGGACTCTCTTCAGCAGATAGTATGTCTCGATGGGGTTTATTTTCTCAGAACCACCCTCCATTATCATTCATTAGCATTAATGTGGATTATACTTCAAATATCGCACAGCCAGCTGAAGGAGCAGAGAGAAAGACATTTGCTACTAGTTTGAGCTAGTCAGAGTGAGGGAAAGAAGATTTGTTTCAAACCCTATTGAGCTGCTGTGCTGTCTGCATAGGCAGCTGCCTTCACAAGTAATTGACTGGAAATGCGTGGCATAGAAGTTTGATGTCTGCTTACAATAATAGAAATGTATAGGGATATTAATAACTGTTTACATATGTTAAGGTGGCACTGTCGCAGTGTAATTACTAGGATTCTACCTTCTAATAGTTGAGCAAATGTTAGTTGACTATTATTACTATTAATATAGCAATAACTTGCAATGTGTAACTAGTAAAAATAAATAGAAGTATAGCTGATTACCAGGGTTCAAGCGCTTTAAGGAATTTAAGCACATATGAAAAAAGACATTATGTAGCAAGCCTGTAACCTAAATCAATGATTAAAAAAAAAAAAAAAAAAAAAAAAAAACATTAGCAACATTTTTGGCAAATCCAGGTCATTTAAAATAGAAATATGATGTTATTTTGTTTGTTTGTTTGTTTTTTACATTTATGACTGTTACGACTGCCATCTGTGGTCCGATCTCCCTAAAACTTGGATACTTGTTTAGAATTACCTGTGAGTTTTCCTTTAGGCTTTATAGGATTTTGAGTAAATTTGGATATGCCCCTTTTCTAAATGACCCAGCTATAGCCTCCCAAAGGGTAAATTTCAACATTTTTTTTTTTTAATAATTATTGACCTAGAGAGTTCAGAGAATTGTACTGCAGTGTTTTTTGGGGTTTTTTTTCAAGATTGAGCAAAAAACCTACAAATAGTTCACCAAAGTAGGCTTTTGGCATCTTTTCATCATTCAATCATTTAACAAACGATTTGATTGACAGCGGTGGTTCTAGAGGGAAAGCTGTCTAGAATGAGGTGTTCTGTCGTATGATATGAATATTGCACGTAACCCAGTGGTTGATTTCTTTCAAATTTCTCTCAGACCTTTGGGGACCTGAGTTGAAAAAGCCCACTGAGTTTCTTTTCGATCGGCCTCCGTTAACCTTGTCTAACAGGTGCTCAAAATTCATCAGCCAATAGTGGCCATGTTTTTTGAGATATGCAAATGACCTTATAGACCAGGGGTGGCGAACATCAGTCCTGGAGAGCCGCAGCCCTGCAGAGTTTTGCTTTAACCCTAATCAAACACACCTGAACAAGGTCTGAAGGCTTACTAAGAAGCTACAGGCAGGTGAGTCTTATTAGGGTTGGAGCTGAACTCTGCAGGGCTGCAGCTGCGACTGGCATTCGCCACCCCTGTTATAGACACTTGTGGCACTTTGGGTCAAGACTGCACACCCCAATTTTCATGTTGAAAGGACAAATGGTTGCACAGTTATAGCCATTTTTAAAAAAGTGGCCCTGCCCCTTTCAAATGTTTTGGCGCCCCTTTGCGACATGATTCGAAAGCTAATTTTTTTTTGACAATTATTAATAGAATTATTATTCTCTCTAGAGAATCTTTCTGCACCGGTTTGGTTCCGATCGGGTGAAAAACCCTAGGACTAGTTCGCAAAAGTATGTTTTTTCAAAAAATGTGTTTTGTCCACCATGAGCCAAGGATTCCAGCGACATAAGTCACTTGAGTCTGCTACTGACATATTAGGAGTTATGAGTGATTTTGTTATTTTGTTCGTTGTAGTGCTCCTGTCAGGCTGATTGGGACGAGACTTGGTCACATTGTAGGTGGTGTGAGTACTACCATCCCTCCAAGTTTAAAGTCTCTACGACTTACGGTTTGGGCTGCACAATCAGTTATATGTGAAGATCGCTGATCCATGACCATTCTAACAATTACAGTACGGTTTCAGCACTATACGCTCGAACCCCTAATAATGGTAAAATGAATAAATAACTGCACAAGTACATGTAACTAGTTGTTTTAGCAGTTGTAAACATAAACACTACTTGCAAGCAAGCAAACAAAATAATGTCATGTCAGGGAATATAGAGTGATCAGTTAGCTATTTATTTTAGGTTTACAGAGCCTGTCAGCAGTTTTTCCCAGGTTTACAGTTGGTCTCCATCAGCAATGTGCAAATTCACCCAAACTGAGCATCATCTTTCTGTTACTAAACACCCCAACAGTACGGGTTTAACAGAAATGTATGACAGAATCCAGAATATTGCAATAGCAGATAATACTGGTTGTTTTTAAATATTAATGTAACTTTTTTAAAAAATGCTGATAGAATAGCATAGCCATCTGTTATCAGTAAATTGGTATTTTTCCCATCCATAAACTGTTACTAGATAAACCTCAGAGATGACTGATTTGATTTCACTCTGGGATGCTTTGGGATCATTTTAATAAGTCAGACGCATACTGAGACAGACAGACAGACTGATCTTCAAAGCGTTTATCTAATGGAGTCTACATATCAAAAGGAGAGAAGATTTGTATGTTTCAACGAGCAAATAGCTGGCAAACGAACTGCAATTTAAAAGTCTGGGATTGTGAGATTTTTGAAAGAAGTCTATTATGCTCACCAAGGCTGCATATATTTGATCACATATACAGTAAAAACTCTAATATTCTAAAATGTTATTACAATTCAGAATAACTGTTTTCTATGTGAACATATTATAAAATGTTATTTATTCCTGTGATCAAAGCTAAATTTTCAGCATCATCACTCCAGTCCTCAGTGTCACATGATCCTTCAAAAATCATTGTAATATGCTGATTTGTTACTTAAGAAACATTTCTTACTATTATCACAATTAAAATGGCTGTATCATTTAATATATTTGTGAAAACCACACCACATTTTTTTCAAGATTATCTGATGAACAGAACATAATTTATTTGAATGATATTTTTTGTAATAAACAGATTTTAAAAACAAATGGCAGCAGCTGCAGTGACTGTAAGTGGAGCTGTCCATGGTGCTGATCACTAAGAGACTCTAAGATCTACATTATGTAAGTCTGCTCAGACAACAGTGATTTTAGTGCAATTACAGATTCCAGTAAAGTTTTTTGAATGTGTTGGGACAAAATTGTACCACAAGGAAATCAATTTTAAAGGTTGTCATTCCAGAGCCTTAGGCTGCTATTTTTTTTTTTTTTTTTTTTTTTTTTTTTTTTGAATGCAGTAATAAAGCTTTTATCAGCCTAAAGCATCATTTTGAACTGAGAGCTTTAAACTGTCCAGGTGTCAAATGGACATTGATTTATCCTGGCAAAACCAGAAAATATAAGTAAATTTAATCTCAAAAGATGGCTTGTGAGATGGTTATGCATCAAAGTGTTGTAAATCAAGAGAGCTTGTTCAAATCATTATCCCTTTCTAACAGCAATAGTGGTGTCTTAACACAAATGAGTGCTAATTGTAAAGCAAGTTTTGTGAAATTTTTATCATAATGTATTTTTTATTTTTATTTTTTTTTTACAAATTAGCTCTTTAAATACACGTTGGAGCTCAATAATAGGCTTGCAGACACGGGCAAACGTCTTTGTTGTGTCCATTAGGTGTGTTTCTGAAGCATTTGCAATTACGTTCTTGCTGTGAAGTGTAAAACCGAAAAGCGAACACAAACCTACAGTTGGCTTCATGAAATTAAACTAGGCCACAAACTGAGTCTCACAATTCAACTGCATGGTCCCCATCCGCACACAGTCTCCGTTTTCCAGCATTCCTGTCAGCATGACCGCTCTGCATTTCCCAGAAGTCAGCAGGTAGCGAGACCCACGGCGTGCCATGACTCAAAGCGCGCCCAATCCAGACTACTCAAGCAGAATTATGCGTCGTCCACTAACACACACTTCCAGCAGTGCTAATGGAGTGTAGGTCAGCAGGTGTGTGAGGACACGGGAAGCGTGAGAATAGAGAAAAATAACAGCGCAGAGATGGACACAGGAGATTCGCTCTCATTCACGCTTGAGTGAAGCAACAGATTAAGTAGCGGCGCACGGAGCACAAAAGCCAAAAAGAGAGAAGCTCTTTTTCTTTCTTCTTCCCCCAGAAAATAAATAAATCTGAGACGGCGACCGCTGGGACCGTGAGATGGAGTGATATCTGTACAAAAGGTCAGCCGCAGGAAGTGGACGTGGAGCAAGAACAAGGGAAATGGAAGGCAGAGTGTCAGTGGGTAATTGTCTTCCATGAGGGCTATTCAGATCAAAAGTAAGGACCCCACGACTCTGGCGGGAGGAAATGGCCACCTTTGTTCCTCATTCCGGGTGGGCCGACCTGGTCGTACGCCCCCCTCTAGGCTGGAAAAGGTCAGTGAGTGTGTGTTTCTTTGTGTGTAGAGCGACTGAACTTACAGCAGGGGTAGTTTAACAGCACTATATCGTCCAGGCCGATGTAGCCCTTCTGCTCCGATGAGACTGTGGCTTCAAAAACGATCTGCAAGGAAAGAGATGAAAAAGTGAGACAAAAAAGAAGAATAGAAAGTCACAGGAGACAGAAAATGCTTTTACAGTTTGCAGTGTTACAAAAAGTGCACCTGAAAAAAATAAATAAATAAATAAAAATAAATAAATAAATAAAAATAATATATATATATATATATATATATATATATATACGTGCATATATATATGGGAACAAAACATAATGTTATTGTATTTGTAACCAGCTGTGCTTGGCCTGCTTCAAGTGGGGCTTAAAGTGCCAAGACTTGCACACAATTCCTTGTATGATATTATGTTATGACCTCAAAGCAATTCTAACATGCTCTGAGAAAACCGGTACTTTTGAATGTTATAATCACATATACATTAGGGGTGTGACGAGACACTTATCCCACGAGACGAGACGAGACAGGAGACTGGGTTCATGAGAACGAGACGAGACGAGATTTTTAAACTTTTCTTACGAAATCCTCAGTGATGAAATAGATAGGGAAAATAGTCTTTTATTCAACTGAAAAAGACAAAATGCAAAAAAATGTAGGTGCATTTTGAACTTCATGAAAATAAACTTCCATTTTAATGTATTATATGCCGTAATAAACAACATTTAAACAAGCTTCACGATTCTGGACAAATTTAGAATCCCAGTTGTTTTTAATAATTGGAGAGCATGATTCTCTCACGATTCTGGAGAAAAAAATATTAGAAAACTAAATAAAATAACGTAATTTACTAGTGGTTCTGACAAACTGTTCATTGCTTAAGTCCTTTAAAAACATATATTCGTTTAAACAAAATCAGAACAAAGTCAGTGTCTCACTTCATTAAGACTTGTTTGACTATTGAAATCTGAATGAATGATTCAATGACATACTTTTATTTTTAAACGGGCAGTTGTTGCCACCTCCTGGCGGAAGAGGATAAGCGTTGCTATACATACTAGTGTTAAGATACTTTCGTTTTGATCGCTACTGTAGACAATAAGTGTATATACCCAAACTATAAACTTTTATCCCTGTACTTCTGTTATTTAAATGTCTGTAACACAGAAATAATGATTATAATGTGCTTGAAAAAGACTGTTTGTGTTGCTCTTTCTGCATTCATATTTACCCCAACCCTCTGATTCATTAACATGGGCAGCGACAAAACCTGCTTCTCACGCTCCACTGACACTCGCGATGTGAAACAATCCTAATAGACATAGCTTATTCAGGAATAAGATCGCATGGGTATTTGAATCGAGATCTGGATATTTTAAGGATTATTTGTGCAGCTCTAATGTAAACATTGCAAAATGTTTTATGAGGATATTGTCACGAGATCACACATCAGATCTCGCGAGATCTCGTGCCACGAGATCTCGTCACATCCCTAATATACATACATTCAGGTCCATATATATATTTGAACACTGATACAATTTTCATAATTTTGGCTTTGTATGCCACTAGAACAGATTTAAAATGAAACAATCAAGATGACACTGAAATGCAGACTTTAAGCTTTCATTCATGGGGCTGAACAAAAATATAACATAAAATGCTAATGAATTACAACCATTTTTATACACAGACCCCCATTTTCACGGGCTCAGATGTAATTGGACAAAAAAATATAATTATAAATAAAATGTTCATTTTTAATATTTGTTGAGAATACTTTGCAGGCAATGACTGCCTTAAGTCTGAAACTCATGGACATCACCAGAGACTGGGTTTCCTCCTTTGTGATGCTTTGTCAGGCCTTTACTGCAGCTGACTTCAGTTGTTGTTTGTTTGTGGGTCTTTCTGCCTTTCGTTTTGCCTTCAGCAAGTGAAATGCATACTCAATCGGGTTGAAATCAGGAGACTGACTTGGCCATTGCAGAATATGCAATAGGATTGCTTTTGCTGTATGTTTTGGGTCATTGTTCATTTGTACTATGAAGCGCCACCCAATCAACTTTGCTCCATTTGACTGAATCTGGGCAGACAGTATATGCCTATACACTTCAGAATTCATCTGGCTGCTTCAGGCTTCTGTCACATCATCATTAAACACCAGTAGCCCAGTGCCACTGGAAGCCATGCATACTCATGCCATCACACTGCTCCACCATGTTTTACAGGTGACGCTGTATGCTTTGGATCATAAGCTGTTCCAAGCCTTCTCCATGTGTTTTTTTTTTTTTTTTTTCCTGTCATTCTGGTAAAGAATGCTTGTCCAAAGAATGCTTTTCCAGAAGTGTTCAGGCTTTTTTAGATGTCTTTGGCAAAGTCTAATCTGGCCTTGAATTCACCTTGTGGTGAACCCTCTCTATTTACTCTCGTGAAGTCTTCTCTTGATTGTAGACTTTGACAGTGACACGCCTACCTCCTGAAAAGTGTTCTTCACTTGACTGGATGTTATGAAATGGTTTTTCTTTACCATGGATAGGATTATACCTGTTTAACTGATGTAGAAACAAATAGCCCAAAATTGTCCATGAAACAGGTTTTGAGTCAACTGTCCAATTACTTCCTTGAAAAGAAAAAAGAAAAAAAAAAAGGGGGGGGGGGGGGGGGTAATTTTGACCTCCAATTTTGATAAGAATAGCCTCAGAGCTCAGAAGCTCAAAGCTCAGAGTGTGCACTTTAAGCCCACATTCATTATATAACTTTAACCTGAATATGTTTTGGTCAGCAGCTAAAATAATAAAATTGTGCCTGTGTCCAAATATATATAAATCTGACTGTATGTGATCATATTAATGGGTTTTCTAACGCAGTAGGTTTACGTTGCACTTCTGAGGTAAAGAGCTATGGTACAAATCCCATAAAACCAATGCTCGATAAAAGACACCCGAATATAATAGGGCTGTGATGATAAATCAATGCATCGCAATTCATGGATCAAATCTGAGATTTTAGGAATGCATTGCGATTCTCTTGTCTTCTTAACAGCAGTTCTAATCTAGTTTTTAACCACACACTCAAATGCTCACGAAGAAGAGTGCTGAAGAGCGCTTGCGGGTTTGGCTGAGTCATGCAATTGCACCTCGGCTCAGAATGTTTGTATGACCCCAAATTAATGCTCACTGTGAACACCCTTGTAAATCGCTTCAAACTTTTTGAACTTTATAAATTATTATTTTTAGGTTCAAGTGTGTGTAAGGAATTGAAAACAAGCAGAGTACCACTGCTTCTAAAGCATGCAGTGCCATTTGCTGTTAAAAACTAAGCTCAGAATCATAGAGAATCGCGATGCATTTGGAAAATCTCAGAACCAATGCAGAATCATTTCTCAATTCATGGTACATCAATTTATTTTCCCATCTCTAGTGTAGAAGGAAGTTAAAATAGCATGGCTGCATTAGCAAATACGTTTTCATCCGACTTTTGCATTCATTAATGCAACATATCAATACAGACCTGAAGCAACGCAATAAAAACATGGACACAATCACATATTGAGCAAGTGTTTTAGCGCCACCTACTGGACATTTAACTCTGAAACTACCGCAAAACGTTCAATAAGGTACATAATAACAATGTTGCAGAAACATCGTCACGAGTCTGAGTTGCTCTAACATGTCTCTTGAAGGCAGGGAGCTCACTAGCTCCATTACACTCAGCCCCCTAAGCCTCACTGTAATCCAGGTCATGGCACCAATATAACTGGTTCTACGTGCATCGCTCCAGGGTATTTGAATCAGCATCAACCTAAAGGTTTGCTAAGGTGAATTACATTTAACTTTGCAAGGCAAAATGTATTTGAGGAAAAGTGAATCATTTCAATAGAAATCCATGCAGTTGGGAGTTTCGTGTGAGGGCGATAAAGTACCCCATGCAGATTTTGCTCATGTTCAACAGAAAGATGGTTGGTCTGAAAGTGGCTTCTGTTTAAAAAAAAAAAAAAAAAAAAAAAAAAAAATTCTATTTCAAAATCTTTTATTA
This sequence comes from Cirrhinus mrigala, assembly GCA_036247105.1. Taxonomy (NCBI): domain Eukaryota; kingdom Metazoa; phylum Chordata; class Actinopteri; order Cypriniformes; family Cyprinidae; genus Cirrhinus; species Cirrhinus mrigala. The sequence goes on along the minus strand of CM070025.1, from coordinate 8,478,060 downwards.
CCCATCATTTTATTTATTTATTTATTTTGTTGTTGTTGTTGTTTGTTTGCTTGTTTGTTTTTGTTTGTGGCCAATAACATAACAGCCTTTCGATCATGGGACTAATATTCAAGATACAGATATTGTTTCAAATATATTTATACAATACTTTCCTAGCATCATAACAGCTGTATTATAATTACTATAATAGTACACCCCTGTGATTGTCATTAAACCAGATGTTCCCATATCACATCATTATAATCACTGCAGTCAGGCTGTCAATTGCACTGAAGCATGTAAATAAGCTTTTTCTTTACAATTTGTTGCTTTTTGGTTTTATTCTTGGTGTGAACAGGCCTGCATGTGTTCTTGTGTGAGTGATAGAACTAAGTCTGTTCCCAAAGGTATTTCCCATGCCGCCTCTTGCTTCAAGCGGATTCATTATTCTTTGCTTTCTCAATAAACAATACAATCTTGGCTAACTCAGCTACATAATTGATCACTTACATGCAGTTCTGCCTACCCACAAGGTAGCATTTGCTCATGTAAAATGTTATGCGGGCGTTCAGTGAGCTAAATCATGATTCAGCACAACAATCTCTGTGTTTTGACCTACCGATGAATTTGACTCAAGACTTGCGCTCTGCTGAGAATACAGATCTTGCTCTCTAGTGGCCAATTACACTGCAAGTACCCCACATCACTCATCCGTTTACACAACCTTTAGCCATTCTGCTAACAAAGGGAAGACTGCCTCCCCGGCTGTTTCATTGTTGGACAGGCACAGATAGCTGATAGATGTCCTACCGCTCTGAATCAAACAACAAATGAGCTGGCGGCGCTAACAGCCAGCCAATCAAAGCCAAGCTGCAGCGAGCGAAGAGTCCTGATGGTGCAGCATGGTTTCTGTGCACGCCGTCCTTATCGCTACAAACATGTTTAGCGATGTTTGCTAAAGCAAGCAAAACTATTACTATCACTCATGCTCAGAGTTTTGAAACTGTTAACCTCTTTAAGTATTCAAATTCAGGCCATAAGTATCGCTTACAGCGACCACATAGCAGCCAGCTAACCAATCAAATTGTTGCAGTTATGTACAGTACATGCAAGCATCACTCACAATGTAAAAATCTAGTTTGCTGCTGTGCAAGACATGGAGCAGATTAGCTGCTGATTCAGGTCTGTATCGATCGGTCGTCTTTAAACCCAAACCCTGTTTGGTGAAGATTTGACACATCAGTCACAGAGCGTGAATGACAGAGTGGAAGAGACTCATTTGGGGGACGGAGAGTGATAGACAGGAGGAGAAAGAGGGCCAGCAGAAAATTAAAGACGCAACTAGAGACATCTTAGCTTGGATGGGTTGTGCTAAATGAACTGCGCTACAATTACAATTGTGTGTACAGTACTGTACTCATGATGTAAGTCTATGGGGCTTTTGAACAGTGGTGTATAGTATAAATCACAAGACAGTCTTGTACTATTCATTATATATAAATCGCTTTGATGCAGTGGATTGAAAACATCTGCATAATAAGTATATGCAAATGAAATTACTTTCTCCAGAGGGTACCTCGGCCCAGGAAGGGAAAGGGTTGGTCTTTTGGTGTTTCGGGCCATTGTGCACATTCCTGATATGTGTACAGTATATGTGAAAGATGTGTGCACAAAGCATTAGATGAAACAGAAGGGCTGGTAGCATTGTTAATATTTGATAAAGGCTCCTTGTCATCTGCAACACCTACAGCAGTGACAGCAGCACAATACACATCAGACGGAGAAAGGTGGATTTTCAAATCTGCAGCTCACAGTGACTGGCATCCATTTATCTCATTGCTCTTACTTCCTGTATTCAACCCACCCAAACGTCTGGAGCATCAACATGATAGAGATCAAAATACAGCAGACAGAAAACAATTGTTGGTTGGCATACAAGCGGAAGCGTCTCATTTACACCAGTGGGACGATGTTGCATACCACGTACGGATGCGTTTTATCAGGGCAAACTCAGGAGCGCAAACACAAATAACAGAAAAAAGTGCTTTTCATGTCTTACAAAAGCCTTGGAAAGCCAAGGAATGTTGACAATGCGATTCACGTCTCGCACAATCCCCTGGTGAATCTCCGAGAGGCACTCAACATTTCAACATGAATTGGACCGCACGCGCTTTAAAAGCCCTGTCAAAACCAAACCAGAAAAGCTCTCGGTAAAGATTCAGCTAACGTTTGGACATTGGTCGTTTGGGGGAAGCTACTCACGTATCTGTTGACAGTCGTACTGAAACATACAGTTGGCGTGTTGATGACTCAAATCTGCGGGGGACTTCAATCTGTCTTAATGATTTGCTGTGTCCATTAGCAAAGCACGTTAAAAAACATGTCCGGTTTCTTGGCTCACTGAGCTGGATCATGAACGGGAAGCTACTGAAGGGACACACTAACAAACATACTGTATGCAGTATGTGTGCAGACAGAAAGACTGCGCCCCGCAGCGGCTCCATCCATGCCTCTGTGGTTGAGCTCATATAAAATGTTTATGGATAACCGTGATTTGATTGAACATTTGATTTGATTTATCTGAGCAGCTGTGCTCTGAGGACACAAGAACATTACGCAACACAAACGAGGTACCAAATAAACAATTAAACTCGACTAATCAGCTAGCAAAACATGGTTGCAATTGGTGGCAAGAACAATGGAAGATAGAACCACAAAGACAAGTGAGAGCCAAGAGAAGACTGCTGGGAATTGGACCAGGATGGGACAGTCATGTAGAAGTAGTTAAGTGGACAGAAGATAAATGATCATCTACTGGGCGAGTGCTTGGAAAAGAGTCAAAGTCGTTCTTAAGCTCATTACAACAGCTCGCAACAGCCAGATTGTTACAAAACCCACTAAATATTCACAACTGTTTCTTTATTTCTCTTCTCAGTTGTTATCCTTGTGTTTTTCCTTCTGTTGTTCTTTTCGATTTCAATTAATCTGAGCCAAAAACTCCCCCAATGTGTTGTTAGTTTAGTTCTATAGCTGGTGTAAGTCGGTAGAATTCTCCATTTGACAATGCATTAAAAATGCATAAGCTGCAAAAACACATTGTCAACACAGATAATAATCAGAAATGTTTCTTCAGCAGCAAGTCAGCATATTAGAATGATTTCTGAAAGATCATGTGACACTGAAGACTGGAGTAATAATGCTGAAAATTCAGTTTTGCCTCACAGGAATAAATGATATTTAAAAAATGCATGTATTTAAATTTTTCATGATATTTCACAATATTACTGCCTTTACTGTAATAGATCAAATAAATGTAGCCTTGGTGAGCAGAAGAAACTTCTTTCCAAAACATTTAAAAATCTTATCTATCTATACATTATAAATATGTTTTTCAAGATTACATAAATGTGACATAAATAACATGAAAATATAACAAAACGTTCCTTTCCAGATGGCCCTTGAAGCTGTATTTTGTAGTTTAGTCATAGACTCATTCCACAAGAGTGGAATTTTTCTCCTCCATAGTAATGAAAGTTGTGGAAACAAACTCTAACATTCAGCTCTGTTCTACCCTACAGAAACATAATGAAAGTCCCTCAAGAAAAGAAGTCTGCTCTGACCTTTCTTGAACACATCAGTTGTGTTGTCTGTCCAGCGCAGCCTTCTGTTTGGACCATGTGTTCTCCCTGCATAATGACTAGTCTCCTAATGCGCGCGAAATCCACCATCAATGACTCTGGAGTGGATATTGGAAATCCACTGCATATAGGATGAAAATAAATGGGCCCAGGACAGTTCCCTGGGGAACCCCAGTGTGGCTCAAAGTCCTGGAGCCTCAAATACTGCTGGTTTTCAGTAAGGTAGTCTGTGATCATGAACCCTTCAGAGGCATCCACATGGTTACCAGGTTTTCACTGTTCAAACACCGTTAGCCACTGTTTAGCCTTAAGGTTCAGAATTCAAAACTAAACACTTGACAGTAGAATCTGTTTTGTTGGATTGCATGGATTTTAGAGATGAGGGCTGCAGACTGCAATCTTCATATGCATCTATGGCTCATGATGCAAAAATAAAAAGTCTGTTAACATCCATTCATAAATGTGCACACAACATATAGTATTTTGTCCTGCTACTGGGTTGCATATCAGTTTAAAACATTAAGACTGAATTCTTTAAGATGGTTTAGATCCTTCCTGTTCATTTGCTACCACTTTATTTAAATGGGGAGTCATCTCAATTATCCCCAGTAAAGTATGGAGTGCCACAAGGATCAGTCGTAGGTCCTCTGCTATTTTCAATATATAGTCTGCCCCTTGGTAATATTATTAAAAAATATGGAATTAGTTTCTATTGCTGATGATACGTAACTATATTTCTCAACACGACCGGATGAAACTTCTAAATTATTGAAGTTAACAGAGTGTTAAAATATTTGGTTGACCAATAATTTTCTCCTGCACTGGCTACCTATTCAACATGTTCTCACTCCCAACTCATCACATATTGATGCTTGGTCAGGACCCTTTGGCATCACTTTTTGACGCACAGGGTACCCCTTTAGCGTCATTTTTCGATGTACAGGGTCCTTCATAGCTTTAAATAAGAAACTCTTGGTGTCATAACGCTAACGCAAAAGGCACTGGGAATTTTATCATCATGATTAAATTATACATTGGGTAATAATATTGCCATTATTGCATATATGTTGGGGTGTGATTTTTCAATGTAAACAGTCACAAGTATTATTTACATTTCATTATTTACACATTTACGTGCATGTAACCCAACCCCTGCCCCTAAACCTATCATTTGTCAATAAAACACCAGATATAACAGGCAGATACAGCTACAGTCATAATTTTTTTCAGAAAGTAATAATATTCTAAGTCTTCCGAGGCAAAACAATCGATTTCACCCTGCCCGTCGTAAAGCTCAGTTTGTGCGTAAATAAATGCAAAAAATTTCTGCCTGCCAGAAGCATTACATCAACCTTGGTTCTGAAATGCCATTGGCTCTTGTGTGTCTCGTGACCGATTGCGTCATGCTAATGTTCGGGAGTATCTTTTTGAATGATATGTGAGCACACTAACAGAGCAGGATCATTTTCAGCGATTAAAAACTTATGTTTTACTTTGCATAAAGATATTGTTTGGCTTCAGAAGACTCAGAATGCAACACGACTTGTTTGTAATGCTTTTATACTGCTTGTTTATGGTCAGTTTCTCCAATAAATACCTGTGACTGTTACGTGTTTTATATTGTTCAGACGTGGGTAAGTTTAGGGTTAGAGTGGGTTTGTTCCAATGAAAGTATACATTTATATAAAATTATTAATATTTTTTTTTTACAAATACATGCAAACTGTTAAATTAAGGCAAACAACTGAAATCAATGGAGGACCCTGCACATTCAAAAGTGACGCTAAAGGGTCCTGACCAAGTGTCAATATTTGACGAGTTGGGAGAACGTGAGAACGTGTTGACCTATTAGGTTCCACATCAGTTACAAAATATTACTTCTTACTTATAATGCCCTTAATGGTTTAGCTCCTGCGTACCTAACTAGTCTTCCACCACACTACAATCCATCACGCTCCCTAAGGTCGCAAAACTCTGGACTTTTGGTAGTACCTACGATACCAAAGTCCACTAAAGGAGGTAGAGCTTTTTCGCATTTGGCTCCCAAACTCTGGAATAGCCTTCCTGATAACGTTCGGGGTTTAGACACACTCTCTCTGTTTAAATCTGGATTAAAGACACATCTCTTCAGCCAAGCATTCAAATAGTGCATCTCATAATCTTGTACTGCAGTTATATCTGATCAAATGCATATTATTATTCTTTAGCTTGGGTTAAACAAATCATTTTGATTGACATCCCGTGGTAACTAGGAATTACACAAGCTTCAGTCTGGATCCAGAACACTTAAGAAGAGATGATGCCAACCCCTCAGATGACTTCAAATGATCCCAGCCCAGAAAACAATATACAGCACTACCGAATTTTGCTATAAGTTTGATAGCAACATATAATTCATTACTGTTAATAGTGTTCATTGTCTGTTTGATTACGTCATTAACTGATTTTTACCATACATCTCTGCCATATGTATGTCAGCTTGACATAGCTATCACTAGTAAGCTACTACTAAATGTATTGTAGAAATTTTAATTTTCTGTAGAGCTGCTTTGCAACGATTTGTATCATGAAATGCGCTATACAAATAACCTTGAATTGAACTAAATTGAATTGAATTGAATTGAATCGAATCGAATCAAATTGAATTGAATTGAACTGAATTTAATTGAAGTGAAGTGAAGTGAAGTGAAGTGAAATGAATCAAATCAAATCAAATCAAATCAAATCAAATCAAATCAAATCGAGTCGAATTGAATTGAATTGAATTGAATTGAGTTGAATTGCACCAAACTTGAAACTAATTATTATATTGAAGATGTGGACTTGAGATGTGTTTGCAAACGCAGTTTGAAGTCCAGGTCACAACATTTTGGATCCTGCTTTTAGTTTCTAAAAGTGAGACTAAATTCAGCATAATGCAAAAATGTGTTTACTTTATGAGCATGGTTCCATATTACACCAAGTAACAGAAAACATTTTTCTTTGTGATTGGTGACATTTTCTTTGCTTGCTTGGCTGTTCTGTTCTGCTCTCTCTCTCTCTCTCTCTCTCTCTCTCTCTCTCTCAGATATACCAGATATGAAAAACATGTTTATGTAATCCCTTCTTTATTTGCACCAGCTTTAAATAACAGGCTTTAATAACTGGTAGAACTTAAAAATATAGTGTTGCAAAGCTTTCAGTAAACTAGTCTCATCCTCAGTGGTGTCCCTTCCTCACACGCTGGCTGAGACGTCTACCAGAAGCGATATCCCTCTAGGGGGAGCCTGACTTATTAAATTTTTAGGAGCCTCTATGTTAAAGCAAAGCATCTACACGGCTAGCTTTGCTAAGCCTGACGTCCATAGAGCCCTTAGTTGGCAGCTAACTGCTCAAATTGGTTTCACAAACGTGTCGCATCAGCCTCATAGGGAGAACTCTACACCCGTCTTAGTGGTGACAGCGAGTGTTGGAGCCGAATGATCCAGATCCTTTGTGTTTTCCCAGGTAGGATTAAGAGGAGGGGGAAATGATATCCTTAAAATAAGCTGCCACCCCATGGGCCTGACTGCTGATCTCATCTCTACAGACCCGCTCGGGTACTCATGTAGCACTCATGTGCTCTCTCATTCCTCCATTTTATCTTTCATTCATTTCTTTTCCTCTCTCTTTCCACCGCTGTCACCCAAAGGGAGCATACGTGAGTTGATTTAATCTGTGTGAGTCGGGTGGAGATGCCCGAGAGGTTTCCAGTGACCCGTGAGGCATAACTGAGAGAAACAGAGAGCGTGAGAGGGATGGCGAACAAACAAGTCAAACAAACACAGATTACAGAACAAAAGGTTGGAGGAAAGAGAGTTTTTTATTTCTTAATTATTCCAAACTTTTGACTTTTTTCCATGTGTTCAATATTCTGAAATTATCTGTGAATGTATTGTAAATGGTAATTTATTTCTGTGATCAAAGCTGAATTTTTAGCATCATTACTCCAGTCTTCTGTGTCACAAGATCCTTCAGAAGTCATTCTAATATGTGGACCATAAAAGTAGTCATAAGGGTCAATTTATTTTACATAAGCTTTCCACTGATGTATGGTTTGTTAGGATAGGACAATATCTGGCCGAGATACAACTATTTGAAAATCTGGAATCTGAGGGTGGAAAAAATCTAAATATTAAGAAAATCGCTTTTAAAATTGTCCAAATGAAGTTCTTAGCAATGCATATTACTAATCAAAAATTAGGTTTTGATATATTTATGGTAGGAAAATTACAAAGTATCATCATGGAACATGATCTTTACTTTAATATCCTAATGATTTTTGGCATAAAATAAAAATTTTGACCCATACAATGTGTTGTTGGCTATTGCTACAAATATACCTGTGCTACTTATGACTGGTTTTGTGGTCCAGGGTCACATGTGGTCAGTGTGGTCCAGGGTCACATAAGGGTCAATTTTCGAAATTGAAACTTATATATCATCTGAAAGATTAATACATAAGCTTTCCATTTATGCATGTTTGTTGGGATAGGACAATATTTGACCAAGATACAACTATTTGAAAATCTGGAATCTGAGGGAGCAAATAAATTAAAATATAGAGAAAAACGCCTTTTAAAGTTGTCCAAATTAAGTTCTTAGCAATGCATATTACTAACCAAAAATTAAGTTTTGTTATATTTATGGTAGGAAATGCATAAAATATCTTAATGGAACCATAGCAGAACCATAGCAGAATTGTTTCATGTCTCTGGGCAACACAAAGGTATTTGGTTTCTGAATTAATCCAAGTTTTGAACAAATCACGTGAACCAATGATTTTAAAGTCCATTCATAAAGAGAGCCATTTACTTCATTCCTGAATGAAACAGTCATTTGAAGGAATCGAATGAATGAATGAATGAATGAATCATAAAGACATTTACCACCACCTGCTGGCAGATTTAGTTTCTGATTTAGAGTAACATTTCATAAAAAAAAAAAACAAATAAAAAAAAATAATAATAATAATAAAAATAATAAAAAAAAAACATTAAAGGGATAGTTCATCAAATAATAATAATAATAATAATAATAATAATAATAATAATAATAATAATAATAATAATAATAACAATAGTTTAAGTTAGGCCATTGCAGCCTAAATGTATATGTGTAATAAATATACTCGCTCTGGTGCCCCATACTAAATGCTCTGCATTTAACCCATCCAAGTGCGCACACACACAGTAGTGAACACACACACCCGGAGCAGTGGACAGCCATATTGCTATCGCTGCGGCACCCAGGGAGCAGTTGGGGGTTCGGTGCCTTGCTCAAGGGAAAACCAGTCAGTATCTGGTGTGACCACCATTTGCCTCACGCAGTGCAACACATCTCCTTCGCATAGAGTTGATCAGGTTGTTGATTGTGGCCTGTGGAATGTTGGTCCACTCCTCTTCAATGGCTGTGCGAAGTTGCTGGATGTTGGCAGGAACTGGAACACGCTGTCATATATGGCGATTCAGAGCATCCCAAACATGCTCAATGGGTGACATGTCCAGTGAGTATGCTGGCCATGCAAGAACTGGGATGTTTTCAGCTTCCAGGAATTGTGTACAGATCCTTGCAACATGGGGCCGTGCATTATCATGCTGCAACATGAGGTGATGGTCGTGGATGAATGGCACAACAATGGGCCTCAGGATCTTGTCACGGTATCTCTGTGCATTCAAAATGCCATCAATAAAATGCACCTGTGTTCGTTATCCATAACATACGCCTGCCCATACCATAACCCCACCGCCACCATGGGCCACTTGATCCACAACATTGACTTCAGCAAACCGCTCACCCACACGATGCCATACATGCTGTCTGCCATCTGCCCTGTACAGTGAAAACCGAGATAAACACCTCTCCAAAGAGCCAGACGCCATCGAATGTGAGCATTTGCCCATTACCGGTTATGACGATGAACTGCGGTCAGGTCGAGACCCCGATGAGGACGACGAGCATGCAGATGAGCTTCCCTGAGATGGTTTCTGACAGTTTGTGCAGAAATTCTTTGGTTATGCAAACCGATTGTTGCAGCAGCTGTCTGGGTGGCTGGTTTCAGATGATCTTGGAGGTGAAGATGCTGGATGTGGAGCTCCTGGGCTGGTGTGGTTACACATGGTTTGCGGAGGCCACTTGGATGCACTGCCAAATTCTCTGAAACGCCTTTGGAGACGGCTTATGGTAGAGAAATGAACATTCAATTCACGGGCAACAGCTCTGGTGGAAATTCTTGCAGTCAGACGGCCAACTGCACGCTCCCTCAAAACTTGCATTGTGGCATTGTGCTGTGTTATAAAACTGCACGTTTTAGAGTGGCCCTTTATTGTGGCCAGCCTAAGGCACACCTGTGCAATAATCATGCTGTCTAATCAGCATCTTGATATGCCACACCTGTGAGGTGGATGGATTATCTCGGCAAAGGAGCAGTGCTCACTAACACAGATTTAGACAGATTTGTGAACGATATTTGAGAGAAATAGGCCTTTTGTATACACAGAAAAAGTCTTAGATCTTTGAGTTCAGCTCATGAAAAATGGGGGCAAAAACAAAAGTGATGCGTTTATAATTTTGGTCAGTGTAATTTGCGATTAATTAATTAATAAATCAACACATCACGTAATTAATTCGATGAAAAATTTTAATCGACTGACAGCCCTAATGCAAACCTAAAAAAATACTTTAAATAAAAATATACCGGTAACACTTTAGAACAAGGTACACTTATTCACTATTAACTACGACTTTTTCCTCAGTAAAATTTGCTGATTATTAATAGTTAATAAGGTAGTTGTTAAAAAGGTCTATTCGCCAGCAGTTCGTTTCACTTTTTTGTGATGCGTTTGGTGTGAAATGGCCTTCAGAAGGCATCTGCCTACATTTTAGAACAGCCTTTGTATTGCCGTTGCACCTGTGACACTCTAAACGCCTCTCTATGTAGGCAGCGCACTAGGGTTTGGAACAGAGTTTGTTATTCCTCTGCTCTGCTACCTCATTATATGCTCTTGACAACACAAATGCAGCAATTTATCTGGGTCTTCATGTGCATTTGTATCTGTCCCTGTTCATTTACACAATTACGCACAACATTCATCACACCCCTACATATTATGAATTACAGTGTCATAAATGACTGCAGGCAATTACTACAAGCTAACTACAGTTGACTAACATGCCTCGCCACATCTCCAAACACCTCGAATTCACCATATTCCATGTGTGTTCCACAGCAGCACGTCTGAACAAACCAGACACCATTCTCCACAGAGAAAGAATGAGACGAAGAGCGAGCAACAGAACCAAAGGGCTAAGATAATTTCTTCACATTGTCTGTCTGGGAACCCTGTGGCGCACTGTGAGTGTGTGTGTGTGTGTGTGTGTGTGTGTGTGTGTGTGCGTGAGTGTGTGTGCATTGATCGTGGCAGGGCTGTAATCTCATTAAGCCCAGTCTGATTTATGGAGAGAGGAGCGATACGGGTCAGGGTTATGGAAACCACACCGGACCTCCTCTTTCAAACGGGTCACACACAAGCGGGGGTCAATTGACTCTATACTCACGTACACACACACATACACATACTCAACTTACTGGTCATTATGGGCTTTTTGGAGAGCAAATGAGGGGCGAGTTATTAATCATAGCCTTTAACAAGGTGACAGTGTTCTGTGCACTAACCATCAGAGGAACAAGTGACTCAATAACACACGCTGCTGACCAGCTGAAAGATAATAGACTATTTAGCGGTTGGGAAAATAAAGTGTGCTTGTGGGTATATATATAGTAGTGGGTCTGAAGAAATAATGCATATGCCCAGTCCTTCTGTAAATGTCAATATTTAAAAAGGTATAAACCATGGAAAACCATGAAATCAAAAGACACAATCTAAAGATCCCTTTCCAGTCCATTTAAAAACATTTATTGAAACTAAGCCAGTAAAATAACGTTTGCAAAATCTTTATAGTATATTGAAATCAGAAGCAGGTGGGAATGATGGACTTTTACAGGTTTGCCAACTTAGTGACTTTTATATTAGCCAAATGTTTACTAAAAACTGTTCACCAGTAGTGATGAAAAATGTTGCCATAAATTAAATGCAAATATGTGACCCTGGACCACAAAAACAGTCACGAGGGTCTTTTTTTTTTTTTTTTAAATTTCAATTTCAAAGTGTGCATGAAAAATAAATAAATAAGATTTTAATAATAATGATTACTATTATTAAATATTAATTAAATATTTAGACTATAGGATTTTGACCTGTAACTTGCAACATAAAGTCAACATGCATTTGAGTGTTTGTGCATGACATTGGTCTCACCTGGTACTCGCTGGGCCAGAAGGTGCTGACGGCAAGCTCCACCTGATGCCACTGCCGCCCCTGAGAGCCGGACACATTCCACACGGCATTTCCCCGTGAGCCCCCGTTTACACGCACATACACGTTCAGGCCCCCGGGACTGTGTCCGTCACGGCTGTACAGGAAATAACTAAACTGCACACAGTGTGTGTCGTTCTCACTCAGCGGACGTAACATGAGCTGAGCCCGCTGTCCTGCACCATACTGAGAAGAATTCACCAGCATGTAGGAGCCTGAAGAGAGACAGTTAGAGAAAGATTGTTACTTTTTTAATTTACATGGTACAGTTTGTTCTATTTAGACTTTTGCTATTTATTTTGTTAAACTACACAAATTGCTGTTTGAAAATATATTGTGTATCCAAGCAGTACACAGAAGTGTTGTATCATTCCTTAATGAATCAGCGTTTCTGAACAAAACGGTTGAGTGAATTATACAATGACTCACTTATTTGTTACCACCTACTGGTGTATTGATGTAACCTTCAGAAAGAGTCACTGAAAAATCCACTAATCCACTAATACACATATATAAATTACACTGCGACCTTTGTGTTTGGTAACTGGGTTTGGAGCTCTTGCTAAGCTCACATTTAGACATAGTGAGCATAAATGATTGCTGTGGCGTTGGGGCAGGGCAGAGTTCACGGTGGCTAATGTAGTTTAAAGCAGGTGTAATCAGTGCAGTGATGATGGCAGCTCTGCTTGGGTACACCACCATTATTAATCACGCTGACACAATTATTAAACCGCTAATGTCTGCCACCAGGGTACTACAAAAACTACATTACATACAGTGAGGTACAAATGAAAGGAACACAAACAAATATTACACAGACACAACACATAAACAGCTTTCTCAACATCCTGAAGACATTATATGCTGTCTTTCTTTTGTTCTCATTCATTTTACCCTTTTCCCTCCTTCAGTGTAAATATATGGAATTTAGTCTAGTCATTATCATTCGCCATGTGAAAATCTGAAGTCTGGTTGCTTAAAATAGTCCTCAAGCCACATGGTTTAAGGTTTCATTCCTATCTGTAAAAAAAAAAAAAAAAACAGTTCAGGATGACAGATTGAAGAATAATAATTAATTTAGCATGAACAATAACAGATCTAAATTTAATGGTGTTTCTCAGATGTGATACTCTTCTGAGGCTTGACATGTTATTTTCTGTGCTGGATTTCAGGGTTCAATTGTCAAAACAGGTGGTAGGCATTAACAATAATTTTGAGTCTCTGGCTTTTTGTTTTATTTTTCCAATTCATACAAATAAACCCAAAGCTGTTCTAACATCTGTCAGGAAGGCTCCTGCTCGGCTGGCCTTATTTATCAACTGAAGAACGTCTATTTATTCATTTAGAACGGCACCAGAACCCACTGAGATTCAATGAGCCACAGCACAAGAACAGACAAGTAAAGTTAAAGAAATGAAAATAAGGATCCCAATCATTTTTGATAAAAAAAAAATGAGACAGGCCTTGTGTAACAGATTGGTGCTGTGACACGGATAGGGGTGAGGATAGCTAGTAAAACCTCTCTCTCTCTCTCTCTCTCTCTCTCTCTCTCTCTCTCTCTCTCTCTCTCTCTCTATATATATATATATATATGTGTGTGTGTGTGTGTGTGTAAAAGAGCTGTAAACTTCATTTACATGGCCTCAAGAGGTGTACTAGAGGTGTTTAGCATACATCTTTGTGCAATTGTCTCCAATGCCAGGTGATGCTGGTTCAAATCCCGCTTAGAGTGGTGTATGGCATTGGTGCCGTGACCCGGGTAGGGCCTAGTGTAACAAAGGACAGCTAGTAAAAACAATATATGTTAACTTCACTCCCCTGGCCCCTAGAATTGTGCTAGAAGTCTTTAACGTAATTCTTAGAGCAATTGCCTCTCATACCAGGTGACGATGGTTCAAATCCTGCTCAGAGTGGTAGGAGTAGGACATTGGTGACCCGGATGGGGGTGAGTGTAATACGCGACAGGTAGTAAGAGCTGTATAGGTACACTTCACTCCCCTGGCCTCAAGAGGTGCACTAGAAATCTTTAGCATACTTCTTAGCACAACTGACTCCCACCAGGTGACAATGGTTTGCATACTGCTGAGAGTGGTGCGGGTAGCACATTGGTGCCGTGACCCGGATGGGAGTGAGTGTGACGAAAGAGTCCTAGTAAGAGCTATATATGTAAACTTCACTCATTTGGCCTGAAGAGGTGAGCTATATGTCTTTAGTGTACTTCTTAGCACAATTGCCTTGGAGTGAGGACCAATTACACTTACACTAATAGCATAAAAGTACAGCATATCTTTCTCCTTACAGAAAAACCACATGTTGAAACCACACGCAAAATATGTGATACTCATGTGAAATGTGTGGTTTTAGAACATTTTTATGGTGTAAATGTGTGACACCCATGTGTTTTACATGTGTTCCACATATTTCATATGTGCTTTTAACATGTGATTTCACATGTGAAGTTCATGTGGTTTTTCTGTAAGGGTGTCATGAGACAAGTCTAGCTAAAGGTCAAAACAGTGCATATGGGCACTACCCTTTACTAGATTGACCTATAATAGAAAATTATAAAATATATTTTACTATAGGGATATTTTCCCATTTTTCAGGGTTTTTGCCTCCAGACCCTATAGAGATCATAGCAAATTGGAAATACTATGCCACTATACAATTAATATAGTCATGCTTCACAGTTTAGCAGTAGAGTAAGAACCGCAAGGTAGTGCCATGGCGTATGTCTGCCCAGAAAATGGAGGCAAAAAAAAAAAATTAGCACATGTGGTCTAATAATGGCGGCTTTTTATTACTGAAGTCCACTGCAAATAACTTCAGTCGAAGGTCAACAGCTGCCCTCCGTCTGCATTTGAAATTTAAAGCATGTCGTTTCCTACGCTTGACTGTTTCAAACAACAACCCGGAGAAGAACAAGTTTGCAGCTCCATCGTCCGGAAGAGAACATGAGCGTTTGTTTTTAGACTGACTGTCAGGTTTGTATGCATGAGCGCTCTCATGGAACGGACTTTAGAGCCACGGCTTAAAGAGAACAGAGGATAAAAGAAGCTTCTTAAATCAAAAGTCCATCTGACAGTCTTTATGTAGATCAGGGCCTGAATGAGCATCAGTGCCTGCAGTGAATCGCTATGACAGTCACAAATGAAAAAGTGTTGCATCCTGGGAGAACTCACAGCAACAGAATGAAACTTTTAGATATACTGGCAATTTTAGCACCTTTGAATACAACATTCTGAATGGAAATTGAATGCAAAACTTAAATAGTTTCCTCCAAGTTTGTGGTGGGATATAAATGGGTTGGGAATTTCATGCTTCATGTTCAAGTCAGCATGGAATGGAAATGTACTCTTCTTTATTTTAGTAATTTTAGGAAATAAATAAGTGCACACATTTTCTTTTACTTTTATTTATATACTCTTTTAGTTTATATAGTCTATTTTGAACTAGCTTTAGACTTGTTATATGGACAGTTTAAATTTTTAATAATTTTGTTATATTCTTATGTTATTTTAATTATTATTAATATGACTGTTTTAGTTAAGTTCAGTTTTTATTTAATTCCAAAAAAAGTAATTTTAGTGTTTTAAATTTAAATGATTTTTGTTTAGTTCACATTTTTTTTATCTATTTTCAGTCTAATTTCATTTTAATATGGAATAATTAACCAAGCAGAATTCAGTATTCCAGAAAGCTGTATAATAACAGCAAATAAGTACAGTTAAAAGACTTCACCATTTGAAAAACATCCTGTTTTGCTCTGAAATATGTCCCATTATGGAAGTAAAATGGTTTGTAATTGCTGTTTCTTATTGACTTTAAATACATCATCTGTTTTTTTTTTTTTTTTTTTTTTTTTTTTTTCTTTCAAGAGCTGGCACTTTTTTGTGGTTAAATTAGTATCATTAAAAACCTGAACAGTCTGTTTTAACGTGCTAAAATTGTTTTAGACATCTTAAATGAGGATGTTAAGAACCCGAGCCGGTGTGGCTTGAGACACTTCAAAGTCTGAAATAATAATAATGTATGAACCCTACAAACACCTCCAACGTACAATCACAGCTCCACTCGCACCCGACACACATGCTGCTGTAATCACGGCTGAGCTTCCTGGAGGCTCTGGGTCCATTTCTCAGAAGTTATTAATTTCCCTCTCCCCCTCCTTCCTCTGGCGGCGCATGTAGAAGCCTGCCTCCTCTCAGCTGAAGGGTGTGAGCGCCAGGGACCATGACCCAAATGAAATTTTTCACACGCGCGTTTTTCTGGAGCCCATTTTCAGGCCCTGACAGGTGGCGGAGGAGAGACGGGAGGTCAGACAAATGGATCGTGGCAGACTGCTGCAGGAAATCTGACTGGTCCTTATTTACTGATAACACTTTATGTAATGAAACAGTGTAACACAATAACCTAAAGACGACAGGAATCCAGTAAAAGAACATTCTGAGAACAACTTTAAGGGACAGTTCACCCTAAAATGTCAATTGTGTCATCATTTACTCATCATAACGTGATCCCATTGTATGACTTTCTTTCCTCTGCCAAAGAAGATACTTTGAAGAATGCTGATAACCAAACAGTTTCAGTAACCATTGACCATTGTTTTTGTTTTTTTTGTTTTGTTTTTTTTTTTTTTGATTGTTTGTTTTTGTTTTGTTTTTTGTGTTCCACAGAATAAAGAGAGTCATACATATCTATGTATCCATCCACCCATCCAATAATTGTGTAAATTCTTACCAGAAAACAAAACAAAAGAAAACAAATCTAAATATTTTATAGACCATGGAAAAATTAGAGTTGGGGTACTTGTAGGGTTGGGTATCGTTAGAATATTATCAATTCCGATTCCGATTCTGATTCTGCTTATCGATTCCGATTATTTTCGATTCCCAGTTTCGATTCCAATGTGAATAAAAGATGATATCAAGCATATTTATTCTGTTTCTTTTTTTGCTAAACATTTAGTTGCAGCTGAATACCATGAACAAAAATCAACAGGCTACATAAAAACAAGATTCACTTAAGAGCTGTTTGCAATATAGAGCTGCGTGATTCTGGATAAACTGGGTTGTTGTTGTCGTTTTTTTTTTTTTTTTTTTTTAAATGGAATGGTTCTCTTACAATTCTGAAGAAGAAAAAAAAAACATTAGACAACTAAACAAAATCACATGTGGGCCTAATTTATAAGTAAATGATTCAGTGATTCACTCAAGATTTACTTGGTTCATTACTGGATGAATCAGTGTTTTTGAATGAATGATCAAAGACAAATACATTATTAACAGCCCCCTTTCGCCATCTACTGGCATAACAACGTAATTTGGAACGTCAAATTAACTTTCAAAAGGATGATTTACTCTATTTTGATCTCTACCGTACATATCAGAGTTTATATCCGGACTATGAACTTTTATCCCAGTACTTCTGTGATTATTTGAATGTTTGTAACACAGAAATAATGAACTGTGTGGCTGAAAAGACTGTGAAACTGTTTCATTCATATACATGACAGTGGCTCTCTTTAGGTCAGCGGCAGCAGAAACGCAGATTTGAATGTTCAAATCACACTGGTTTGATCGTATGCTGCACGGAAGAAAGGTTGAGGAATCAAACAGATGAATCATTGCAATTTAGGAACAGAATCACGTTGGTATTTGAATCGTGTCTGTGATCTTTAACGATCTGTTAAATTAAAATGCTTTGTCATATTGGTGGTGACACATCTATTGCAACACGTTTAGCTTATCACAAATATTATAGGCTACTATGCTTTGTCGACTTCTGATCACAAGTGTAGCCATACTTCGGAGCGCTATGCGCTTAGATTAGCGAGCAAGGTCCTGGCAGATCGCTAGGTCGGGTCCTCACAGTTGGAAAAAAAAAAAAAAAAGAAGGAGAAAAAAACGCATATAGGAATCGATAGGTGGAATCGAAATTTTAATTTCACAAGAAGTATCCCATTCCCGACCTTAAGTATCTGATTGTGGAATCAGAATCAATTTTTTTTTAATATCCAATGGTACTTGGACTCAGACTGCAACTGTGAATGAACTTAAACTCAGGTTAGTTCAGACCATAGACTGTAAAAAAACATTGACGTAGTGTCCGTGACATCACCCGTAGGTTTCTGAAGAGTATTTTTGAACCTCTTAGCGGGCGGATAATCGAATATGGGCATATAGGCGGGACATGGGTGGAGCTGGTTACTGAAACCACGCCCGCCTTGCACGACGGTGGTGACAGCAGAGGAAATCCACCTGCCACTCAAGTGGCCACACCCTAAATTATGCAGAACTTTAAGGCTTAATATAAATGAAACAGATAAGTTATAAAAAAAATTCACCCCCCTCACAGTTGACAAGAAGGGCAAAATTAGCTAGGCCAAAACCACTTTTTGAACCAGGCTGTAAACATATTTTTTTCTGCTGCGAAGTTGGGCATTTTAACATGGGGAGTCTATGGGATTGACTCCCTTTTGCAGCCAGTCTCTAGCGGCCAATCAATGAATTGCAGTTTTAGTCACTTCTGTGTTGGCTTCAAGAGGGAGACCGGGAGGTTGCCGCTTGGTTCAGACTCTTTTTCGGACACTGACATTTTTTTTTTTACACAGAAAAAAAATTCTGAATACAGACAAATTCATGCTATGTGTTATATAAATTTTATATAAATAAATTATAAGTAACAACATACAATTATCATTAAAAGACATGAAATTAACATGAAAATTAACACGAAAAGACTACAATAAATAAATATTTTCTGGAAGATCTTAATTGAACTCCAAATTAATTACAAATAATGAACTAATACTAGACTGGTTGCTTGCTAAATAAACAAACAAGCAAACAAACAAACAAATGAATAAATACCTAAATAAAAATTTATTATTATTATTATTATTACTATTATTATTATTATTATTATTATTATTATTATTATTATTATTATTATTATTATTATCATCATCATTATTATTAAACAATTTTTAAACATGTTCAGTATGGATTTAGTTTTGAATTCAGACACAGTCAGACAAATGCAGGGACACAATGAGCTTTTTTCATGCAATATATGTTTTTTTTTTTTGTTTGTTTGTTTTTGTTTTTTAACACTGTCCCACACGTCCCGTGTGCTGCTGGGTAAAGCATAAGGTCATCCACCCAGAACACTAGTCCCATCTCTAAAACCACAACTGAGACATTTGACAGCACATATAGCACAAAATTATGTACAGCTCATGCTTTAAAAAAATACAAGCTGCACTTGTTTTTAACACTTTTAAGGAACTTGCCCCTTAGACTTCCAATGTAAGTGGCACCACTTTAGGACACTTATTAAAAGATAGACACAGCAGCATGAAGGTTATTAGCACACTGTACATTGTATACTAACAACTTGACAATTTGACAGCTAGACAACATCAGTTCCTGCCTGTTGCTGCTTTAATTAAAAAACATGAATAATAAAAAAAGGTCATTATTTGAAGTTCAGTCATTAGCTCATTAACTTTGCCATGTTTTCTTGTCTTCTGTTGCTCAGTTCAGTGTGGCAATGAAATCATGTATTGTAAAAGTGTGTTATTCATGAGTGTGTATAAATAGACTTTATATCAACGTTACTGGCTTGTCAACGTATATGGCTTTAATTCTAAAAACAGCCCTCCAATACAGAGAAACTCCTGCCAACCACTTTGCCAAGATTCCCATCCTCCGCTGAAACTCATATGAAGTTGGTGGGGAACGCTAGAGGAAAGCGTGAGAGAAAGCGAGCGAGTGGGTGGGTGAGAGAACGACGGAGGAAAATCGAGAGAGAGAGAGAGAGGGTTGAAAACTGTCAGCACAGAAATATTTTCCATAAATTCATAAACGCTGATAAGGCCCCATCTTTCTCCCATGTGCCCCGGCCAAGGACGAAGGAACATACATTAGGAGATTAGGAGCAGCGCTGCATTTCCATCACCCCGCCGAGAGCCAGACCCGCGGTCCCAGCACACGATCTTATCAAAGACACACAGAGGCACAGGGAAGCCAGTGCTGGTTTCAACTTCATTTTCCCTCCTCCGCTTCTTTAAAACCCTTCTCAACCTCCGCCATCAACAATCTGCCCCTGCTGTCCTCTGTGTTTCATCAGACTGATGCCATTACTTTTCTTAACTGTTTGTATTGAAATACACCCACACATACAATATTTACACATACTGTATACATACATACAGTGCTGGGTAGTAACTTTATTACATGTAATCTGGATTATGTAATAAGTTTATAAAAATGTACTTGTAATTAGACTATATTACATTTTAAAATACTCATAATTAGACTACAGTTATTTTTGTTGTTTGTTGTTGTTGTTTGTTAGTTTTGTTTTTTTATTCAGAAATATCTTATCGCTTGTATACATTTAGAAAGTCTTCCAGTTTTGTGGACATTCATTCAAAGACTAGTCAATAGTCAGGTGGCCACACAGCATTTGACCACTGGATTTACAAAAATTATTTCCATTTTAAGAATTTCCATTTTTCTCAACATTTCTCAACATGAAGTAATGTTTAATGCACCTCATGTGGTGTGTGTGTATATATATATATATATATATATATATATATATATATATATATATATATATATATATATATATATATATATATACATATCAGAGGTCGTGTTAACCGAAAGTTGTTTTTGTCAGTGACGGAAAAATTGAAAGGCCGTCTGCCATTTTGACGGATTACACTGAGGGTGATCTATTGTAAAATTGTAGCCGTAATTCCCACTCCTGTCCAGGTGGTGGCGAGTGCGCTCCAGAACAAAAACGAAACTGCTATTTTACAGCATAGACATGTTTTTTTTTACCCAGCCCTAGCAATTTTATTGCTTTTAAACACTGCGCTGTCATCCTGTAGGTTCATGATTAAAAATGAAAATGTGAACAAAAATAAAAGCAATTAAATGTTTTATTCTAATTTTATTCCAATATAAAATTTCTAATGGCGGGTAATAACAGATTATGCCGGAATTTTTACGACCATGTCCGTCAACCTCATATTATTTATTTATATATATATATATATATATATATATATATATATATATGTGTGTGTGTGTGTGTGTGTGTGTGTGTGTGTGTGTACCTGGTATTTATCATGTTATGGGGACCATCCCCACAAGGATAGTAATACCAGTAAATTTTGACCTTGTGGGGACATTTGTGAGGTCCCCATGAGGAAACAGGCTTATAAATCATGCAGAGTTTTTTTGAGAAAGTAAAAGTGTGCACAGTCTCCTTTGAGGGCTAGGTTTAGGTGTAGGGTAGGTGTAGGGCAATAGAAAATATGGTTTGATCTGTGCTTTTCATATTCATTGATCTGTGACACTGAAGACTGGAGTAATGATGCAGAAAATTCAACTTTGCCATCACAAGAATAAATTACATTTTAAAATACATTACATAGAAAATAGTTATTGAAAATTAAAAAAATAATAATAAATAAATAAATAAATAAATGAAAATGTATATTTGATATAAATAGACAGTAATAACAGAAAAATATACTCTTTAATAATATCATAATAATATTATAGGTAATTTGAATCATTTAAGACAATAAAACAAACACTGAAGCATAAAACAAACGCATGGTCAGCTTTTAAACTTAAAACACAAAAGTTTTAATGTTTGAACATCTTTAGAGTTGAAATAATGATAATGAAAATGCATTAAATTGCATTTAATCAATCTGACTGCATTAAACATTTACTTAATCTTATTTATTATAAATAGCACAAAATCAATGTACAAATATTCCATGAGTGCAGAAATCTATGAGCTTCAAGAAAGAACTGTTAAACGTGTATGTATGATGTACCTACACTAAAGTCTTGATGAGTCAGAAGCAGTTGATATGATCATATTATGTGTATCAGTGTCTATCCAAATGAAAAAAAGAGATAGAAAAAAAAAAAAAAAAAAAGTTTAGAGCATTACAGCTCTGCTTTATGAATTATAAATACTTATGAGATCACGCTGATTTCATGGGCATGCCAGCACAACACTCAAAGGCAAAAAAGTGGAAGAAAAAGTACCAAAATGTGCATTTTAATCACTGTTTTACATCAATGATTTCAATTCTTTTGGAAGCGGCAGGGAAGCTCACGCTATCTTTGAGAGGAGCTGTGACAGTTGTGTGTCAAATCGGCCTTGATCTAAATAAGCTCATTAGTTTATTCTCTCACCCGCCCTTCTTTCATCCCACTTTTTAAAACAGAATAATTACTTTGTTGCATCAATTTCTGCTTTTGTGTTGATGAGACTTTACTCCGAACCTCAGTCACCTTGGCCAGTATTTGAAGGGCAGCAGCAGGTCGCAGTGAAAACATTGTCTTTTTTTACGCAACAAAAAGCAAATATTCAGTTCCGACTGTATCATCTCGGCTTTCATTCTCATTTCCCTTTCATCCTCTTCCCCTTCCTGTGTCACTCTCATGGGTTTAAAGCCTGCAGGCTCCCTGCCTGTGTTCTTTGGAGCTCGGAGGCGATGCAGATTTTGGCATTTACGGAGCTGCAGGCTGCTCAGGCGGCGCTTGAATAGGGAGTTGCATGAGAATGGGTTAGGATGGTGATGCCAACTGGTCAGAGACGCTCCCCGGACCCCAGCAAACAATCGCAGATCTCTTTCTAAAGCAGTGCTCACCGGATTGTGCTGTTTCTGAACTGGATTTCCATCAAAGCTCAGAGCACAATAGACAAAACTGTCACATCTGGGCACGGATGCCGCAAGTGTCTCGGAGGACAATGTTGATCTAGGATCAGTCCTCGGATGTTCTACTCGGTGGGCTGTGAAATTCATTTTGTTCGCTTCGAAAATGTTGTGGTTTGGATGACTTGATAAGCAACCGAAACCAAAGTTTTACTATGGTCACTAGTATATCAACTATAAATTGTGCTAAATGCATAAGCTCTACGCTACAATGTAGCTTACACTGTAGAGCATGGCACAATGCCAAGGTCACAGGTTTGATTCCCAGGGAATGCATGAACTAATGAAATGTATTCCTTGAATGCAATGCAATTTGCTTTAAATAAAGGTATCTGCCAATTGCTTAAATGTACAGATCTGCCCACTGAGAACATGTCTTTTTTCATGCGGCAGCCTGCAATTTGCCACGCGTGATCACGGAGCTCCCTGCAGGTGCTATTTCAGATTTTTTTTTAATAATGTTGTGCTTCACACAATATCCACCAGGTGGCGCAAGGAACAACATTCTGTAGTTAAACAACAAGGCCAGGGGTGTGAGATATTCCGTCGTTATCAACATAGTTCAACGATTCAGTGCTTTTTCTCGAAACCTGAACGAACATTCACAAACTGCGTTGCAAACTTATGTGGTTGGAACTACAGCTCTCGACCTGTTTTTAAGCATACATTGTAAATTCTGTAAAAAATCTACGGCAAAAAACTGGCAGCTGTGGTTGCCGAAATTTTACTGTAAAAAATACGGTAGCAATGCTTTACAGTTTTCACTTAAATTTACAGGTAAATACCATAATTTCATTAACTGATATAAATGTTAATGTACCAACCTACTGAAGTACTGAAATCTGTTTTTTACCTTTGTAATACACTGATAACCACCAAAAGCAGGTGGTGATGAAAAAGTCACATGATGAACCAAAGCTCAACACAGCTTTTAAATATTAACATATATAGAAGGTGCACAGTGTCATTCACACAAACACTAAACACCATCATGGTAACACACATGAAACTGAAATAATGCAATAAACATTAATTTAACATTAGATGTAACATACAACCCTAATGTACAAAAATGCTAAGAAAAAACTAAGAAGAAAGAGTTATTTAAAAAAAAAAAAAAAATGTAACACAGGGAATTCTGGGAATGTCAATTTACGGTAATATACTGTCTTTTACTGTTAACCATTTAACAGGTTTTTGCTGTAGCATTTTTACAGTTTTTTTTTACTGTTAAATTCATGGTCATTATTTACAGTGTAGTTTCTTGTTAGTAAGACATATGGGCTTCAATGTGGGCACAACTAGCAAGGTAACACGCAGTACAATCTATATCTTACATTCAATCTAAATATAAATGCATTTTAATCTGTATTTTTGCACGTCCTCTATAAGCGCCGTTTTTGAAGAGTGTGCATGTGCATTCATTCCTAAGGGAAGTAAAAAGGACTTGGGAAACCCATTAATGTTTGTATTATTTGTTAACGCACACTTTATTGCGTTTTACGCGTGCATTGTCGATATGTTGGCTATAGGCTATAGCTAGTCAAGTCAGCATACTGATTTAATTAGTCTTACTAAAAGTAAATTAAAAACAACAAACCGAGTGATGCAAAAGTGATCATTCATGCATATTTGAATAAAGTACATTTTGTTTTCTATTTGATGGTTTATTTCAGTTCCATGTTTCAAGCTGTCTTATATACAAAAGTAGCCTACAAAAAACAATTTGTTGAGTCAACTTAAAATAATTTGTAACCTGGCTGCCTTAAAATTTTACATTCAGTCAACTCAAAAAAAAAAAGTTTATTCAACTTAAAATGTTAAATTATACTAAGTGACAACTTAGATATTTGAGTTGAATCAACTTAAAATTTTAAGGCAGCTGGGTTACTTACCCATCTGTTAAGTTTAGCAAACACAAATATCTAAGTTGATACTTAGTACAACTTAACATTTCAAGTTGAATAAACTTATTTTAGTTGACTGAACTTAAAATTTTAAGGCAGCAGGGTAACAAATTATTTTAAGCTGACCTAACAAATCGTGTTTTTTTTATTTTTTACAGTGTAACCTAGCTGAACGATGTTCTACTATTACGACCAAAAACAGAAAATAAGAAAATAATACAAGTGAATGTGCCGGCACGCTCGTCCAAGGATAATTTATCATGCCAGAATTAAAACCCTATTTATGTATGTAAATGAATGTGAGTAACGTGCAATAAATATTTAGTTCAGTTATGAAAGTCCAAATGACACAACCTGATCATTTACATGGCACAAGCTGATTGGCTTCTACTGGTTCTGCAGTCAATGATATTGCTTGCTCAACATTTAAATAGTTTGGTTAAGTGTTCATTTGTAAGCTGGTCCGGCAGTTGCTCTGAAACCCTCCACCTCCCCCAGCACCACCTGTCTATGGATATTTTCTTTAAGCTTAAAATATCACAGTGTAATGTGTGATTCAAAATACAGTTTAAAAACTATCATAAAACTATCATAGCACATATCATAAAAATGATTTATATTAATACAATGTGCCCTATTTGTATGGACTTTTCTTAGAGTATAGTTTGTTAAGACCAAATACATTAAAATAGTCGGTAACACTTTATAGGGATCAATTCACACTGTTAACTAGCTACTTAATAGCATGCATTTTACTAGCATATTGGCTGTTTATTAGTACTTATAAAGCACATGTTCTGCATGACTACATCCCTAAACCTACCCAATACCTAAACTTAACAACTAACTAGTTTATTGAGGCAAAAGTCGTAGTTAATGGTTTGTTAATAGCAAGAACTGGACCTTAAATAAAGTGTGACCAAACGGTCATGTCCATTAGCATGCTAATACTATTCTAAGAGTTGCTATGAATAAACTTCTTATTTTAAACACTCACTAATTCATTAATGTAAATTCATTTTTAAATATACACAAATTCCATATTCTCTCAATTAAAGTTTTTCTCAATCGCTTTGGCACATTTTTTGAAACAGTCTTAATATTCTCTGAACAGTAAGCTGTCTTTTCACAACTGTTTGCTGGAACATCATAACTCTATTGCATGTATCCAAAATGCAGAAATGCACCCAAAACATTTAATTTATGCTTCAAATTTAGTTATTTTGTCAATAACAGCTAGTGCCACCAAAATATGTTTTTTTTTTTTTGTTTGTTTTGTTTTGTTTTTTTTGTCATCTTTTTGTCATATGAGCCACACTAGTCATAATATTTTTTTTATTTTTTTTTTTTCACCATGGAAATATTTGCAATATGCAAATTGCATTTCATATGCGAATTTCATTTTGTTATATGCAATTCCATATTTGCTATATGCAATTTTTTTTTCTACTTTTTGTTGACAGATTGCTTTCTATACTTTACAAGAATGTCATTTGTTTCTGTTTGTCACACTGAGCATTTTAGACAAAGATTTCAACACAAAAAAATTTATTGACCAATACTGTAGCACACAAAAAAGTATATATATATATATATATATATATATTTTTTTTTTTTTTTTTTTTTTTTTTTTTTTTTTTTTTCATACAGTACATTTATTACATTTTTGTATAAATGTGCTACATGTAAACTGGAAATCCACCATTGCTTGTTCACACCACCACCACACATTCTTACATATCTTTGTATTGCTCTTCCACAACAAGCAACTGTGAATGTACAGTTTAAATGTAACTCAATTATACGGACAAATGTACTGTGTAAATATAAATGTATGTATACAGTACTGCTGCTGCTGTTTTGGGTTGCAATGTTCCTCCTTCAAAAACAGTAGTGATTGTGCTGGACAAACTCCGTATGAATGCTTCCAAACTTGCTTGATTGGCAAAATTATGATTCCAATGACTGGTTAGAAATTGTGCAGAACATTTCTTTTGCACACGTGCCAAAACACATGCAATTTGCTTAAATGAAAAAGAAATTCAAAACTGATGTGAAGAAGAAACTAACTGTGAAATGAGAAACTAATTCTCATTTTAGAATTGAGCCAAAGCTACTGAGAAAAACTCTTATACGAGCTCCAAAAAACTGCAAGAATAATAATTCTAAATGAAATTCTGACAGTTAGACTCACACACGTCTCATTTACACAACTGTCTTTATTATGTAGAGGTGTCAAATCACAGAACAGATTAGATGAATGGAGGTAGTTCCACATAAACATTTCAAGCTTCATTATAGCAGAAGGTAAAACTGTCCTCTCTTTAGAACATTACATTAAAACGGTCTTATTTACTTGGTACCCTGATTTTCAAGGACCTGCAAGAGATGGCTGTAAAGATTTAGCTTTTTAAAACAGGTAATTTGTGAAAATAAACCTCAATTAGATAATTACAAGATTTTTTGATTAGATATAACTCATACAGTTCAGTTTGAAATATAATTTGAATACATGGTTTTATGTTCGCGCAAATGATGTACACTGCTTGTCTTTTTCTTTGATTTAAAAAAAAATGGCGTATATATTTAATAAACATTTAGTGTTTGTGTCTCATTTGTAAGTAATCAAGATTGTAGTGTTTAGTGTATATCTCCCTTCATTTAAATATATTTGTTTATAGACCATAATTACACATTTAGACTAGTTTAGATCACTAGTTTAAAGACCGGTTGTACTTTGATCTTCATATGAATTATTAATGATGCAAAACTCATATCCCATCCCTGAAGTCCTTACAGGATTTTGTTTCAACTTGAACTGGAATAAACATGATCTGCCTGTGACTTCATGCATACTTTATTAGCATGTGTTTTGGAAGCAACACAAGTAAATACATTTTGTTTTTGTAATGTTGGTAAATAAATAAACATATTTATTAAAATTAGCTTTTAGTCTTTCAAAACTTTCTAACACTGCTGGAAAAGACCAGAAACCAATGCAACTTTATAATTAATCCAAGTGGATACACGATTTGATATGTTGGACCTCACCGCAGTAAGTGTGTGAGTGTTGAGTGATTTTGAGAGGTGTCAGTCTGAAGCTTTCAAATGCTGGATGGCCACTTCCACAGAGCAAATCAATAGAGTATTAGCCACCCAGAGCTAACTGTGTGTCTGTGAGTCTGTCAGGAGACTCCAGCTCTGCTTTAACAGGTGATTGTTACAGACTCACTTTCTAACACTTTCCCTGGACACCTGAGATACTCTTCAGGGAGATGAGAAAGTGTGGAAGAGAAGAGACGAGAGAAAAATGACAGACATTAAGGGCTAAAACAAGAAGAGAACACTGAAATCATAATATGTGCCACAATCATATGATCAAATCTCAGTTGAGGAAGCTAATTTCGCAGACTACAGTCAAGCTGCCATTTTGGAAAAGCAAAGCCCAATGCACACTGTGTGATTTGTTCTGCCTTTACGCTTGCTGCTTGTCAGGTTGTGCTGCATGAAATGACCCTGCGGTGTCTGCCTTGGGTAAAAGCCTACTGTGCAACATCACATGTCATTTGTGTCAGACTGTACAGCGTACATCTCTGTAAAGACAAACGATCATGACTGACAGTGTTTGAGTCTGGAGCGAGTGAGTGCTAGGAAAAATGTCACATGCTTCTCAGTAATCAGAACGGATTTGATGTAATTCCATTCATCAACTAAAATGACGTGATATTTAAGTTACAATTTATGTAGTCGAGCTTCAACTGAAGGCCTCTCCTTTATTTATATATCAGCACTTTTATTCAGCAATTATGCATTTAATTGATCAAAAGTGACAGTGAAAGATCAAAAGACATTTATGTTACAAAAGATCTCTATTACTATTTCTATTAATCAAATTATAATGAAAAAAGTGTCATGTTTCCTGTTTCCCTCCAAACATGAGGCAGAACAATCGTTTTCAACACTGATAATAATCATAAATGTTTCTTGATCAGCAAATCAGCATATTATAAAAACGGATAGTTAGAGTCCTTGATTCTGGTTGAGCCGTGTTCAAAACTGTTGTAAATTACGTTACAAGCATACACCTTTGTTTACGTCTGTGTGTTGCCTCTTGGACATGCAAGTGCAGCTCCTATCTCTTTGAATGGGGAAACATCAAATTCTCCAAAACTGTTCACCAAGCGTACGATTAAATTTCATATTTGAAATCACCAGTGAAATCTGACAAGAACTGCCTCATAAATATTGTTCCTTATGTTCCAATAGCGTTAAAAAAGCTCATTTTTCAGGCTAGATCAGCCAGTGTGTATGCGCAGTACTGAGCACACGTCTCAATTTCCATAGCAACCGAGACTTCTAACGGCAGCTGCAGTGATGTGCTAACTTTACTCATCGACGATTGGCTCGTTCATTAAGAAGGTGGGGCTTCACCACCATAATGAGCGTTGCATCTTTACCCATTCAAAACTATACGAATGACAAGTCTTGGGTATTTAATAGTCTTTGGGAACTACATTGTTTGGTGGAAGAATAATAAAGGATAATTCAGCTTTGATCACAGAAATAAATTACATTTTAACTGCAGCTGTCAGTTTAACGTGTTAACTTAATTAGTTATGAAAAAAAAAAAAAATGCCATTAAAATATTTTAACACAGTTAATGTGCTGGCCCCACCCCCAGGCCTGTACATCATCTTATATTTCATACAGCAGACTGTTGACAGATTTGATGCACGGCAACAACTGCATAAATGAAGTTATGCCCTAAAATTCAAGATATTGGTGCAAAAAAAGCCCCTGTATTTGTTTTGTCTCATATTTATATATACATCACATATCACACAATATCACACGGGCAGCAAGAGCAATATAACACAAGTGCTGATTTTGTCCTGATCTATCACAAGCTTGAATGTGATTTTATACAACAGTTCAGTAATAAAGAAGTTGATATTGTGATATATTTTAAACACTGTATTATGTGTTTGTGCTCAAATTTGCAGAGAACATATTACCTTTGAAGCCATAGCAGAGTTGTTGTGCATCTCTGACCAACATAGCGGTGTTTAGTTTCTGAATGAATCCACGTTTTGAATGAATCATGTGAATCAATGATTCAAAGGCCCATTCATAAAGAGAGCCATTTACTTAATTCCTGAATGAATCAGCCGAACGAATCGAATCGAATGAATGAATGACTAATAAAGACATTTACCGCCACCTGCTGGCAGATTTAGTTTCTTATTTAGAGTATCATTTAAGAAAATTAATTAATCAATTAATTAATTAATTAATTAATTATAATAATAAAGGGATAGTTCACCAAATACTCACCCTCATGTTGTTTCAAACCTTTCTTTTGCGGTACATAAAAGAAAGTATTTTGAAGACTGTTGGTAACAGTAAAGCTGTTTTGGTTACCATGACTTTCATTATATGAACAAAAAATACTGAGATGTTTCTCAAATTATCTTATTTTATGTTCCATGGTTTACGTTATGTTGAATCAAATAAAATATTTATTTCTAAAGCTACAATTTGTAATACCTACTTGATATTTTTTCATTTAACATAAAATATTGCTTTACATAATCTTCTGTGGGTTTTTATTTTTTTTTTTTTCAGTCAAATTTATTTTGCAATTAATTGGATTAATTAATTGACGCATCATGTAATTAATTCGATTAAAAATGTAACTGACTGACAGCTCTAACTGTATTATATTATATTATATTATATTGTTAATGTGTGTCAATTAATTAATAGAGGAATGTAATGATAATGTTTTTCAAGATATTTATATCTTACGCATCTGAATTCTCAGTTCTGCTGTTCCTTGATGCCTGTGTTGTATTCAGAGACACACACAAAACTGAACTGTGCCCCTTATTTTTCAAGAGGTGTAGTAAACCTAAGCGTACAGCCCTGTAATTTCACTTTTTTTGGTATCAGTCCCAGCAATTTCTAAGCTTGTTTGAGGAAGAGAAAAGGTGAAAGTGTAGAACAAAGCAAGCAGGTGGAGTTGGAGTGATTTTCTTTGCCAGCAGCTGTGTGAGGCAGATGAGGCACCGTACCGCAGTTTAACTCTCACACCTCTGAATAAACAGCGCCAATAAATAAAGAGCTGAAGCGATCCGTTCAGCGTCAGCGCATCCTCAACCTCCAGAATCCACAAACCCACTGAGACATCTGCACAACAAAGCCCAGCGGCACGCACATAATCACAGATGAATTATGAAGAAATGGAATTAATGAGCCAAATTAAAAGAACCTTTCAAACAAAGCGATTGCTATCTTACGGTGTAAATGCTAGCAACACGTTGGTCACTAGGGTAGAGACAACACACACACAGCCTTTGGGAGATAGACGTGATCAATAATCATCCACATTATCTTAATCGTATTCATATACAGTGATCTCATTAGTTTAAGTGTGGTTCAGTGTGCACATCCGACACGATGGTGAAAGACTGAACTGCCATCCATTTATATGTTCACAGCTGAGATTGTGTGAACTGTTGTGTCACAAATAGCTGTCATTAACCTCACGCTCTCTGAACGAGTGAATATCTTGCAGTTTATGCCCATTTTCAGGAAGAAATGCATGTGGGAAGATTCACTCTTTCTGCGTCTCTGCCACAAGTTCAGGCAAGTTAGTTTGCTTGTTTCTGGACATCGCACCCAAAGGCCATTTCACACCAAATGTGAAACAAAAAAGTGAAATAAATCAAAGGCAAATGGTCATTTCACAAAAGGAGGGAAATTAATATATGTCGTGTTGAACAAAAAGCTAATTCAGTCTGTACAATAGAAAGTACAATGAAGAGGCACCAACAAGTGATAGTAGATGGAATAATGAATAATCACGATGGAATAATGCATAATCACCAATTCAAAGAACAGCATGTCAAAACAAAAGACAAAGACACACTTCAGCTAAACACAGCCACTCGAGACTGAAATACTGTATATGAGACATGCTGCTGTATCTCTTCCAGGACGCAGATCAAAATGAAACTCCACCCACACTCAATTTAACGAATCCTGTCTCAGTATCTGTTCATTTGGCTGATTTGATGTCTGTGTTTGACCTCTGCTAAATGCATTTTGGATGGACTGCAGTCGAGGAGGAAGTGTTGGGATTAATGGCTTCAGGAATGGAGATGCTATCAGAGGAGGGACTGGGGCCGAAGTCAATGAAACGCTTGATGACCTCCTCCAGGCTGGACTGGACCAAAGCACCGCCATTTGAGTCCCATACCGGCCCAGTGATAAGACGCTATCTGTCACTAAATGAAAGAAAGAAAGGACTCACAAGAAAGACGACTGGGCAGAAAGGCATCTACTAAAAAACACACACGCAGAGAACCAAACACTCCAGTGACGCCCACACACTCGTCTTCACCCGACCGCATTCAATGAACACACTAATATATAGATTAAGGTTTTCTCATACTTCAGGATATAGCTGAGCCCGTACTATGAGCTGTGTCTCTGTTTTAACACAATTTTTAGGGACCACCTAAATCAGTATTTAGTTCAAATATACCAACCTGGTCTCATAACAAAAACGTACCCGTGGGAACTTTTCTGCAAAACACATACCATATATAAGTAGGTATCACTGCAGTTTCCAACAGAAATTAATACTAGAGGTGGTAAAACAGCGAGCACTTGTAATCGTGTTCGTACACAGTTATGATTACGGCTCCATACAGTTTCAGTTACAGTTTTGCTTTCTGGTGTTCTGACAAATAATGCTACCTATCAGATTATGCTACCAACCCTGTATTTGTTATTAATTGTAAGGGTAGGTTTAGGGTTGGGGTAAGTGTACACGACAGGGTAGCACAAATTGTCAGAACACCAGATGTAACAAGCGGATGCGGAATCCTTGGGTACTAATCCCGTGAACTCACAATGAAAGAGCTGAAAGATGAGAGACTGAAAAACAAGCTAAAACGGCATGCTTGCGATTGCGCTTTTACGTCACATTCACTTTTGTTCATACTACCGGTTTGGTTTTGGTGTAAGGCAGATTGTTTGTTATTTTAACCCTTAAATGCATACCTTGGGTCTTTAGCGACCCGGGACGTCATTTACTACCCTCTCCCTCCCTCTCATGTTTTAAAGTTTGTCATCAGCTTTCTTAACATTCCTCAGTCTATTCATTATGAACAATAAAATAAGAAAAAAAAAAAAAAAAAAGAATGTCTGCTTTCTGATTATTTATTTATTTATTTATTTTTGTAAAAAGGGTATAGGGTCGCTAGCGACCCGAGGTGTATAATAGTGTAAGTAGATTTTTTGTGTCATCAAATATCTGATGACTAAATACATGTAATTCACCTTTAGTCCTCAAAATGGCACTGTCTGATAGACAATAATGACGTGATGTTTTACTCGTAATTGTCGCAGGCATAAAACAAATGAATATCATCAGCAAATTTTGAATTGGTTTGAATGGCTTTACTGCAGAGCAATTATTGTATGCGATAAAATATAAATGTCACTGTCATTTGATGTGGTGAATAAGCTGCCAGCGATCAAACTACTGATTTCGAAGTCATTGAAAACGATAGTTTTGTGAATATGGTTGAGATGGCGAATATGAGCCAGATGCTGAATGTACTGTGGAAGTGCACTCTGAGGATAACAGCAATGTCAAAATCATCTGCTCAAATTGAACTCTTCTAAGTTTCAAAAGGTAACGAAATATGCTTTATTGTATTCTTCTGTACTTGTTCTTAAAATATCAAGACAGTTTTTTGCTATCCGTGCTGGATATACAGGTCTGGGTCACTAAAGAACCAAATATGTAATAGTGATTGGCGAAACAGTCATGCATTTAAGGGTTAAAAAGTCACAGAGCATTAGAGTTATAGCGTCACTCAACGGACATGTCAAGTCAGAACTGTGCTGACACGTACAAAACCAATGTCACATAAAAACATGGTTGATAAAGCTGCAGCTGGAACGTAACAATAAATTACATTTTCAACCTATTAGATTGCTTTATTAATGTCAACACCTATGTCAAACCTACCCTTTACAATAATGCAAAAACAGTACATATTGTACAGTACATCTGTATACCATCAAGCCTTTACCATAAAACAAACCATATCTACCGAACACCCTTTTAGCGCCCTCAGTGGACATTTCTGTTGGAAACTGCACTGATATGTACTTATTGGTTCATATTTCAGGTCTCACGAAAAAGTTCCCACAGGTAAGTTTTCTCCATGAGGTTAAAATATACAAATTTTGTTTGTATTTATTTATTCATTTAAATATATACACATTGCTTTTTCCTAAATTAGTAATTAATGTAACATTCTACTTTATTTATTTATTTTTTATTATTATTTTTTTTTACACTATTTTTCTCTAAACTTACCACCCAGATAGTACAGATATGTCTGCAAGATGTCTGTTAAAGATCACTTGATCTGGAAAGCATCTGCTGTGTAAAAACATCTGACAGACGTCTGTAAGATGTCAGTTTTACATACATTCTAAATCATAAACATCTTAAAGACATCTAATAGACATCTATTTGACATCTGATAGGAAACGTCCTGCAGAACCCTGCTCCTGGGGACCCACTGTCCCGCAAAGTTTCTTTCCAACCTGCTTTAGCACACCTGGCCTGTAACTTTTCCAGTGATCCTAAGGACCTCAATTAGCTGGTTTGTGTGTGTTTGATTACGGTCTTACAGACGTCAAATTGACGTCTCTGTGATGTACGTGTGCTATCAGGGCAGTAACTTTAGCCTGTTAACCTGCATAAGAATACCACCATCCTGAAGCATTCTTTGTTTATATTAACTCAAAGTTACTGTAAGTTATAAAGTAAAACAATGCAATTTACTTCACAAACTATCATTAAATCTAGGTCTCAAGCTTCATATAGTTTCTAATATGTTTACATCAAATTGTACAAAATATGTATATCAGGGCTCGATATTAACGCATGTCCGCTTGTCTGGGACAAGTGGATTTTGTGAAGGGGCAAGTGAAAGAGAATTTTACTTGCCCGACTGGACAAGTAACCTGATTAAAACATCAGTAACAAACAATAACTAGGGCAGCACTGAATTTTGGTAAGAATGATTCTGATTTTATTATTTTCAGTGTAAACGGTGACTGATAACTGACAGACAGTATCAAGGTTGTGTCAGTTGGGGCTGAAGATGTCAGAAAAATCAAAACTAATAGGCGCAACAGAACACACAAAGAAACAAACATGAACAAACATACTGCGGTAGAAAAAAAAAAAAAAAAGAGATAAATACTGTATATTACATGACATATGTAAGCAAGCACTAGCACGATTGCAAATCAAAGTCAAGTCAAAGTCAAAGTCAACCTTATTGTCAAATCTGCCATATGTACTGGACATACAGAGAATTGAAATTTCGTTACTCTCAGACCCTAGGTGCATACACGTAACATTAAATACAAGGTAGAATTAGAAATGCAAATAAATACAATTACACATATATATATATATATATAAGAAAAGCTAGTTCACGCATTCATGACCTCTAGACTGGACTATTGTAATGCACTATTAGGTGGTTGTCCTGCATCTTCAATAAACAAGCTACAGATAGTCCAAAATGCAGCTGCTAGAGTCCTTACCAGGTCAAGAAAATATGATCATATTACCCCAATTTTAAAGTCTCTGCACTGGCTGCCTATTAGGTTCCGCATCAGCTACAAAATAGCACTTCTTACCTATAAGGCACTTAACGGTTTAGCTCCTGCGTACCTAACTAGTCTTCTACCACGCTACAATCCATCACACTCCCTAAGGTCGCAAAACTCTGGACTGTTGGTAATTCCTAGGATAGCAAAGTCCACTAAAGGAGGTAGAGCTTTTTCACATTTGGCACCCAAACTCTGGAACAGCCTTCCTGATAACGTTCGGGGTTCAGACACACTCTCTCGGTTTAAATCTAGATTAAAGACACATCTTTTTAGCCAAGCATTCAAATAATGCATCTCATAAACTTTTTCTGCAGCTATATCTGATCAAATGTTCA
This sequence comes from Cirrhinus mrigala, assembly GCA_036247105.1. Taxonomy (NCBI): domain Eukaryota; kingdom Metazoa; phylum Chordata; class Actinopteri; order Cypriniformes; family Cyprinidae; genus Cirrhinus; species Cirrhinus mrigala. The sequence continues at coordinate 8,442,333 of CM070025.1, read as the reverse complement.
TTTTAATCTTTTAGCTCTGGTTTAACAAACCTTCCTTTTCTTAGTTTGAACAGCAGCTACGCTAATTATGTTCCTATTTGTTCTCTGTTTTTGCCATGGGATTGACATCCCATGGTAACTAGGAATTCACAAGCTCCAGTGTGGATCCAGAACACTTAAGAAGAGATGATGCCAACCCCACAGAGGACTTCAGATGATGCCAACCCTGAAAACATACAGCACTACCGAATTCTGCTACTAATTTATAGTGTTCTTTGTCTGTTTGATTACGTCATTAATTGATCTTTACCACACATCTCTACCATATGTACATCAAGCTACTACTACATATATTGTAAAAATGTCAATTTGGTGTAAAGCTGCTTTGCAACGATATGTATCGTGAAAAGCGCTATACAAATAAATTTGAATTGAATTGAATTGAATATATATATATATATATATATATATAAATAAAAATAAAAATAAAAATATGGTGCAAAAAGAGCTTATGAGTGTAATAAAGTGACATAGTAATAACAGACAAAAGTCTTTTAGAGGTAGTCTGAGGGTAGTAAGAGGTAGTTAGCAGAGCACCAATACTACACAAAGTGACTGGTGCCGGTCGGTGGGTGTGTGTGTAAGTGTTAGTGCGTGAGTGTTTTGTGTGTGTGTGTGTGTCACAGTTCAGGAAGTTTCTGAACTAAATAAATAAATGTGACACTGATTGTGTACAACAGTAGTTCAATAAACAAGTAGTCAATATTAACTGACTTACATTTTAGGCACATTACTGACCGTTTTTGCTAACGAAAATAGTTATAAGCAAAGCCACAGAAGAACAGTCATGCATCTCCAAGCAACACACAGAGGTGTTTCATTACTGAATGATTCAGCATTTTTGAACGAACCGGGTGAGTCAATGATTCAGTGAGCCATTCATGAAGACAGTCACTTGAATTTACCGTTTGAACAAATTCAATACATCTAAATGGCACTTTCGATGCAGCTTCAGTGTTTCCTCTGCAGTGGAAAGACGGAGTTTGTTGATAGTGATTTCATTTGAATGGTAACAACCGTACAGAGTCTGATTCTTCTAACTGAATGTCTTGGTAAAATTTAAGAATTGGATGTAAATTAGGACATTTAGTAAGGTTGGGAAAATATTGCCCTTAATAAAGTTAAAAAGTGTCCTAGAAATCAATTTAAGGCAAATATCACAAATATGCTGATTAAAGTAAGACCTCACAGATGTGATGAGACTATTGCTTCAGAATGGATTACATTTATGCCAAAAAAACAAACTTGCCCTGGACAAGTAACTTTTTTGCTCAGACAAGTGAATGACTGATTTACTTGTCCGAAGGACAAGCACATGTCAAGACTTAGCATGTCGAGCCCTGTATATGCATGTATGTATGCATGTATGTTTATTTATTTATGAATTGATTTATTTTTACAATTTTAACCAAAACTTGGCAATGTGATAACTTTTGAGCTCTAAACACTCTGTCATTCTGTTTGTTCTGTCATTCTGTCAATGTCTGTTCATTCAAGGCAATTCATATTTTTCCAAAAAACTATAGTTATTCTAGTGCTGCAATTGACAACTATTAAAAAAATAAATAAATAAAATCAACTAATATGTTGATTTGTTTGATTATTAAATTAACTAATTAATAAAAACAATAAAGAACAAACTTTAAATAAATAAATAGTGCAAGCAAAAAAGAAATGTTACCAAAATGTATTAATGTTCATATTTTAGGCAGTAGGGGGCAGAGCAGCTCTTGCCCTGAGTGATTTAAACAGCTGTGAGGCCACAGTGTGTCAGCTGGCGTGACGGTTGGCCGGCTGAATGAATGGTAATTTAAGATTTAAATGCGTTGGTGAATAAAAGAGGGCGCCGGATTAACTGCCGGATCCTTTAAACCCCAGAGGACTGGCAACAGCCCAGTGGGACCACCAACCGCCTGCTTACTTTCAAAATGGACAGGAATCTATTTCTATTCGTCACTTCAATAACATAGTGGCCAATCAGAAAACACTAATGTTTAAAAAAAAAACAAACATTTGAACCCAAGTGAAAGCTGTTTTTGCCAACCGTTATTTGTAAGAAACTTGTCTGCAATGAAACGAACATTAATAATCCAGAGGAATTTCATTTTGTCTGATGTTTAATGGTGCTGCTGGAGGCAAATAAGGCCTCAAAATCAATATAAATCAGCATCAATATAAATCAGTGTGTTGAGCAAACGGAACGGGCAGAAATATGACCTGCTCTTGTAAGGCGAAGAAAAATCCATCGGCCGTTTACAAACGTGAGTTATAATACGCAAATCTGTCAGTAATACTGACAAGTAGGGAAAATGCAGCCGTGATGGAAAGAACTGCATCCGTGGCTATACTGATCAAACAAAACATTTGACATAACGGTTTCAAATGATAAATCAATAGCTCAAAAGTGGCTGCATTGTGGTTGTCAAATGCTATTAGATCACATTCATAGATAATGTGATAAACTACACCTGTGCACTAAAAAAAATGTGTTTATATGGTACCAAATTAATTCAAGTCAACCAAGTTTTATTCAAGTCAAAAATATTATTTAACATCACTAAATCAACCTTTACAAATTATGTTACACCAACAAAAAGGTTAGATCAAGTTGTAATAGCTCCTCAGTGCGGCATTTGCTACTGTGTTTGCTCTGATGCCAGAGTAAATTTGATTTCATGCATCCACTAAAAATAACCTTGACACCAGTTGATTAAAAGTTACCACAAAAAAGGCTCAGAAAAGTGAAATTAGTTCTCACGAAAGCTCAGTATTTGAGCACAGATGACATTTGCTCTGGTATTTTGTATTTAATAACGTCGGAATCTGATGGAAATGTCTGAATAATGTCTAAATATGTAATGTGTATACGTATATATATATATATATATATATATATATATATATATATATATATATAGATAGATAGATAGATAGATAGATAGATTCACTCAAATATAGCACATATTAATATATCCCTGCATCATAACAACGTGATCGTGAGCCTCTCTGATGGCTCTTAAAATCAAAGTGCTGCTCCACGGGTCTTGAGCTCTTGAAATCAAAGCGGTTCTTCAGTGTGCTGCTGGAACAAAGAAGAGTGAGTGTGGAGTCTGTGCTGTTGTCTCGTGTGTTTGGAGGACTGCTGGCCTAACGGTCGCTCCTCACTCACTACAATAGCCTGCGCAACACGCCTCTGACAGCCTCTGTGTGTTTTTGGCGGTTGGTGGCTGTTCTGGGGGAGGGGTGTATACAGAGTACCAAAAGACCATAGCCATGGTTTCACCTGCCACATGACAACACTGCAACTAGAGTTTCTGAAAATCTTCACCCTGGCAGGAGTTTTCAAAAAGGTTCGGTTTCAGTGACCTGATACTGTGTTTGCATGTGGAGCCATGGCCAAACCGCATCAAAAAAGCTGCAGTTTTAAAAATGTGTGTTGGTGTGGACAGATCCCATGACTGGATTGAAAAACACAGAGGCAATTTAATACATTTTCAAAAATTAAAAATGTATCATCATTTGCTCATGTTGTAACTAACCTATATGACTTTTGTTCTTCTGTAGAACACAAAAGAAAAAAAAAACATTTGTTTCATCACTTTTGTTTTTTCCTTGTACGTTTGTTTGGTTTAGTTGTGTATGTGATGTGTGTTTTTGTTTTTGTTTTATTTTGGTTGTTCTGTGAGCTTTGATTTTTTTTTTTTTTTTTTTTTTTAACTTTGCTTTCTTGTTGCTTTGTTTTGTTTTGTTTTGGTTGTTCTGTGCACTTTTTTTTTTTTTTTTTACTGTGTGCTTCTTGATTTGTTTAGTATTTTGATTTGTTTTCTTGTTTTGTTTTGATTTATTTGTTCTCTGCACTTTCTGATTTGTTTAGTGTTTTGATTTTTTTTTTCTTGTTTTACTTTGCTTTCTTGTTTTGTTTTATTTTGTTTGTTCTCTGTACTTTCTGATTTGTTTAGTGTTTTGATTTATTGTTTTGTTTTACTTTGCTTTCTTGTTGCCTTGTTTTGTTTCATTTTGTTTTGTTTTGATTTGTTTGTTCTGTGCACTTTCTAATTTGTTTAGTGTTTTGATTTGTTTTCTTGTTTTACTTTGCTTTCTTGTTTTGTTTTATTTTGTTTGTTCTCTGCACTTTCTGATTTGTTTAGTGTTTTGATTTGTTTTCTTGTTTTACTTTGCTTTCTTGTTGCCTTGTTTTGTTTCATTTTGTTTTGATTTGATTTGTTTGTTCTGTGCACTTTCTAATTTGTTTAGTGTTTTGATTTGTTTTCTTGTTTTACTTTGCTTTCTTGTTTTGTTTTATTTTGTTTGTTCTCTGCACTTTCTGATTTGTTTAGTGTTTTGATTTGTTTTCTTGTTTTACTTTGCTTTCTTGTTGCCTTGTTTTGTTTCATTTTGTTTTGTTTTGATTTGATTTGTTTGTTCTGTGCACTTCCTAATTTGTTTAGTGTTTTGATTTGTTTTCTTGTTTTACTTTGCTTTCTTGTTTTGTTTTATTTTGTTTGTTCTCTGCACTTTCTGATTTGTTTAGTGTTTTGATTTGTTTTCTTGATTTACTTTGCTTTCTTGTTTTGTTTTGATTTGTTTAATTTTGTTTTGATTTGTTTGTTCTGTGCACTTTCTGATTTGTTTAGTGCTTTGTTTTCTTGTTTTACTTTGCTTTCTTGTTTTGTTTTGATTTGTTTACTTTTGTTTTGATTTGTTTGTTCTGTGCACTTTCTGATTTGTTTAGCGTTTTTTTTTTTCTTGTTTTACTTTGCTTTCTTGTTTTTGTTTTGATTTGTTTGTTCTGTGCACTTTCTGATTTGTTTAGGGCTTTGTTTTCTTGTTTTACTTTGCTTTCTTGTTTTGTTTTGTTTTGATTTGTTTCATTTTGTTTTGATTTGTTTGTTCTGTGCACTTTCTGATTTGTTTAGTGTTTTGATTTGTTTTCTTGTTTTACTTTGCTTTCTTGTTGCCTTGTTTTGTTTCATTTTGTTTTGTTTTGATTTGTTTGTTCTGTGCACTTTCTAATTTGCTTAGTGTTTTGATTTGTTTTCTTGTTTTACTTTGCTTTCTTGTTTTGTTTTATTTTGTTTGTTCTCTGCACTTTCTGATTTGTTTAGTGTTTTGATTTGTTTTCTTGTTTTACTTTGCTTTCTTGTTGCCTTGTTTTGTTTCATTTTGTTTTGTTTTGATTTGTTTGTTCTGTGCACTTTCTAATTTGCTTAGTGTTTTGATTTGTTTTCTTGTTTTACTTTGTTTTCTTGTTTTGTTTTATTTAGTTTGTTCTCTGCACTTTCTGATTTGTTTAGTGTTTTGATTTGTTTTCTTGTTTTACTTTGCTTTCTTGTTGCCTTGTTTTGTTTCATTTTGTTTTGTTTTGATTTGTTTGTTCTGTGCACTTTCTAATTTGCTTAGTGTTTTGATTTGTTTTCTTGTTTTACTTTGTTTTCTTGTTTTGTTTTATTTAGTTTGTTCTCTGCACTTTCTAATTTGCTTAGTGTTTTGATTTGTTTTCTTGTTTTACTTTGCTTTCTTGTTGTTTTGTGTTTTTGTTTATTTTGTTTTGCATTGTTTTGTTTTGGTTGTTCTGTGTGCTTCCTTTTTATGTTTTGTGTGTGTACTTGTTTTTGCTACATTGTGGGGACCAAATGGGCCTGCGGTCCCCACAATGTTAAAAAATGATTAAAAATAGTAAATGATGTTTATCTGAAAATGTAACAATGCAAACAGATTTTCTGTAAGGGGTAGGTTTAGGGTTAGGGGATATACAATATTGTTTAGTCAGCATAAAAACTATAGAAGTCTATGGAAAGTCCCCACAATTCACAAAAACAAATGTGCGTGTGTATGTGTGTGTGTGTGTGTGTGTGTGTGTGTGTTTTATGTGCTTTGTATTTGTTTTGTGCTTTTGTGTTTTGTTTTGATCATAAAATGAAAGTAAATAGGGTCCAAAGTTGTTTTGACCCCAATGTTCATCAAAACGCCTTCCTTTGTTCTGGTGAAGAACCAAAAGTCTTACACATTTGAAACAACATGACAGTGGGTTTTCATTTTTGGGTGAACATTTTAAGTAAACTGCCTATTAATTGACTAAACAGAAAAGAGAAATCATTCACAAGAGATCATTTTCGTTAAACAGTAAATCACAGACGTTTCTGGTTTTGACGTGCCACCCAACCGAAAGGATCATTTAGCTGAGTCCATGGAAAACAACAATCCACCAGCTTTTATTTCACCATCGATTCTGCTTTCACTTCTAGCTTTTCCTGTCGCTGTGAGATTTATTTCCACACGCTTGTTCATATCTCCCTCTGTCTCATTCCAGTTCAGCTCAATGGGGCGTAACGCTCTGCCTCTCTGTGATATCCTGGCTTTTTCAGGACTATAACGCTAATGACACTTATAAAATAGATATAAAGAAAACAGCACCAGTAAGCACATAAAGACAACAAAGATTTTGATGACATTGAATCACTGGGCCAATCTCAATAAGAACTGTTCGGCTCACAATCAAAATAAATTATATGTTACATCAAGAAAACGAATGCTATTATTTTGTCAAGATATAATTATGCACAGCTTTTGTAATTATAGTAACATGTGGTTTAGACATTATCAATTGGTCCCTTCATTATGATTTTTTAGAGGACAAACACACACACACACACGCACACACACACACACACACACACACACACAAACACACACACAATTCACATAAATAAGTCCATTATTAAGGAATGATTACAGCTTTTTTTTTTTATTTCTTTATTATTATTATTACTATTATTATTTTTTTTTTATTTTATTTTATTTCTTTTTTTAAGAATACATCTTCAGTTCTACAAACAGTTATTAATATATATAAGTAAATTATGTTATTATTATTGCTGTTAATGTTGTTGCTTAATTCCTAATTAATTAGTATTTATGTACAAATTGGCTGAATGAATGATTCAATGACTCAGCTATAAGGATGTCATCTGTGGGAAAGATCTATAATCATAGATTTTATTTTATTTAATTTTATTATTTTTTTTTATTTTTTATTAAACTATGCAAATAACCAAAAATAATAATAATAATAATAATAATAATAATAATAATAATAATAATAACAAAAATAAAATACAATAATAATAATAATAATAATAATAATAATAATAATAATAATAATAATAAAAAAAATAAATATATATATATATATATATATATATATATATATATATATATATATATATATATATATATAATCTAAAATGAATGCTGTGTACTTCCAGAGCAACTGTCACTGTTCACTTCAGGACTGTTTGGGAGTGACCTGTAACATTTTTAACATGTTCCAGGAAAATATCTCCCTAATGTCCTTGATCTTCTCAACACTAAAATTACCTTTCATTGTTCACATGTTCCAGTGCTGTCTTGAGTCAGTCCATTACAGTGATTCAGTGTGCGGCTGGTTCATTTCTGATGAATTTGTTCTTTTCTATTTTTGGCCTGTTCAACTCTCAACGTCTCAAAGAGCCCCATGCGACTCAAGGGTTTGTAAATGTGTTTAACTTTGATATGAATTTGATGAGCAGCGCGGTTATGAAACTGATGTTGGCTGGTTGTTAGTAGGTTATTAAATTTCAGGACAGCGGTCCAGAGCGGAACACTTCCCAGCCTGAGATAATGTCTTTAAAGTGATTAAATCTACTGTGGATTTCACATACTTGATTTAGGACAAAATGTTCCGTGAAGTAACCTCAAAAACTCAACACAAATTAGCCATAGTACATCTGTCTTTCCTATAGTGTGTTCGCAGCCTGTCATTTACACTTCACCCCAAAGCACACAATGAGAGTGTGTGTGTTTGCAAGATTAAAGCAAACAGCAGTGTGTGTCAGTGTGCAGCGTGCACAGACAGCAGAATAGGCGTTGTGGCGCTCTCAGATGAATCACGCACTTCCGTGTGATTCAGTCCTCTCAGAGGATTACAGCCGTCTAATAGAAGACACTCACGAACCTCAGTGCTAAACCCACTGCCACTCACAGTCATCCTACTGACACCTCAACACACCAAACACATCATCTCTAAAATCAATCTTACGGTTTCTGAAGATCACATTCTAGGGTGTTGACCAGGTTGCTAGGCGGTTTCTTAATGGTCCAACTCAAAAGTGACCAACCTGACCTGAAAATTGGATTTTTTTCTGCGAACTGGTCCTTCAGGCAGTTTGTTTCAATGAACTGGTTCATTTCACTAGTTTGTTTACGTAATCACGCGATGATGTAACATACGCAGTGGTGGCTTTATAACAGAGGAGGCACACTAATTGTTTTCATCTGGGGATCCCTGCCGATTGTTGTTATTATTATAATATTATTATTATTTGCTTAACCACTTTAAAACGGCTTTCTGGTTGCTTTTAGTCTGAAAAGATAAAGAAAACGACACACATACAGCAAGATAAGATAATTTTACTTACCTGGTTTATCACTTGAAGCAAACATCCATCCCTTCTTAAAAGTCTGTGTTAAAAGAGAGCTGCCTGTTGTGCCAGTTCATTAAGCCGACTGCTGTAGCCTATATCCAGCTTAGGCTTTTTCACGCTTTATTTTTAATTTGTATATATATACTGTTTCAATGACAGCTTGGTAAATCCGTCAATCAAATATTCAATATCGCTACTCATCATAAGTACTTGGTACATTATTAGCGCAGCGGGAGACGTCCGAACTAATATCACGTAATTTACGTCTCTATGATGATTGGTTGAAATACCAGAAGGGAGGCTAGCCTCCCTTACAAGGTTTCTTTTCTCAACACTCCTCAGTGCTGAAAGTGAACACTCATTGGTGACTGGCTAATTTCTTTATTAAGAATTAAATCAGCAGATTCGCAATAAAAAAGCGGCGCTGTCCAAATTCTGTAACGTGTATTACAGCTAACAAAAAATACACATTCTGAGACATTCACTGAAATGAATTGTGAATTTTGTTAACATTAAATCATCCTCCTCTCATTTTATCCTCAAAATTTTGGGGAAGCTGTGCCTCACCTGACGAGCCGCCACTGCATATACGCAATTATATTATTAAAGCACCCAATAATGACATCAACTTGAGGAAATTGCACTGAGGAAATTGCAGGTATTTGAACTGAGGAAATTGCAGGTATTTCAGCTCATTTATACAGTTGAAGTGACTGTCAGGTGTCCGAAAGTGAGTTCTGATTGAGTAACTTTGCTGTTCGAGTCATGAACTGTTTTAGACAGTTCAGTCTGATTTGTTGAACTGGTCCAACTAGTTCACTAAAAAAAAAAAAAAAAAAAGAAAAAGAACTGGTTCAGAAGAATGAATCATTCATGAACCAGACAGGCTGTCACTTCAGGCTCTTGATTATAGGTAATAATGTTATAAATAATGTTTATTGCACAGACCGATCATTTCGCTTCACAAGACCTCAATATATCGTCATGAGCCATGGTTATTACTTTTCTGTTACTTGTGTATGCTGCCTTTTTTTGGACTTTTTTTTTCTGACTTGCATTTTATGAATCTCCAAGAACCACAATTTCAGCTAAAAATCTTCTTTACTTTTCTACTGAAGAAAAAAAGTCACCTGCACCATGGAAGTTCTGAGCACATTTTCATTTTTGAGTGAACCATCCCTTTTTGTTTGAAGACATTCATTTGCAGCATTGTGAATGAAAATCAATTGACAAATGCTTGAAAAATATGCATCACATAAGTATGTGACCCTTGACTACAAAACCAGCATCAATTTTACAGATTTAAATAAACAAGCTTTCCATTGATGTATGGTTTATTAGGATAGGACAATATTGGAAGAGTTCAGAAGCAAAAGCCTCTAAATCCATCTGACGTCTTTCCTTAAAAAATACATTTTTATCAGGCTGCCTAAGTACCTGGTTGGGCTGAGGCTAAGATTTTAGCGAGTTTGAAGTAAGAGTATTTGATGGATGTATAATATGTGTCGAGAGCATTCACTCAGTATCATTATCTCATTTTTGACCGAGATGACTTTTAGGGGGTTTTGCATCTGAACTCTTCATTTGGTCGAGATACAACTATTTGAAACTTTGGAAACTGAGGGTAAAAAAAAAAATCAAAATATTGAGATAATTTCCTTTAAAGTTGTCCAAATGAAGTTCTTGCAATGCATATTACTAATCCAAAATTAAGTTGAAAAATATTTGCAGTAGGAAATTAACAAAATATCTTCATGGAACATGATCTTTACTTTTTTTTTTTTTTTTTTTTTTTTTTTTGGCTATTGCTACAAATATACCAGTGTTACTTAAGACTGGCTTTGTGGTCCAGAATCACATATATTGTATGTTAGCGCACAGGCGATTAATTTTTCCAGTTTAATGGTTTTAAAAATATTTAATGCGGTTAATGCAGAGGCAGAGCTATGGTTGGCCACCGGCCTGCTTACAACTGCTGCTTCTGTCTATTTTTTCTTGACAAGCATTGTGTTTATTTAGACGCAGAACACCTTTATGACAACATCAAACAGAAGACTTTTCAGACACGCACTCCACTTTGCCTCAGCGACAGACGCTAGTCAAACGAGCGTGGAAATAGTACAGGTGATGAGGCAGCTGCAAAAGGACATCAATGAACTGAGGACAAATGAGATGTTGTCAGGTCATATGTTAGTAAAAATTAATTTGCCTGTCCTGCAAGCCGTTATACCCGTAACGGGTATTCTTCAATTGCACGCACAAATACTACAGCATGGCCTTTAGCCTGTCATTTCATATTAAAGCGTGTACGAAACTATGAGCATGCGTGTCAGACCTGCTTTATGTTCATCAGTGGCAGCTCTTAAAGTAATATCAGCCAAATAACATAATTATTATCTAGCTATATTATCTTTTGGTGCAGTTCTGATCAGTGCGTATTTCTCTACAGAATCATGGGTAATACAGTTTTTACTTCTGTAACCCAACTGTTTCACTCTATGGCACGGAATAATAGCGACGTTACATCAAAACATCACTAAACTCTGATACTAACAAAGAATAACGTGGCTTTCATAGAAACCAGTGCCATTTTTCAGGAAACAGCCAACTGTGAAGAAATAATGTCATAAAAATCAAACTGTGAAAAGTAATTTGGCAAAGAGTGCAAAAACGCAGCGAAGCACTATAAAGGAGTTTGCCTTACAGTAAATGCAGCTGAAGCCATCTGTAACCTCTGGCCTCAAAACACACCAATGTCAGCGTGTGATTGACAATGATATACAACTCCTACTGTTCTCTGTGCACTTACAGCACTTAAAGGGTTTGTGTCATGAGAAATTGATTTTTTTCTGTGATCTTTGGAAATAAAAGAGTTCATGTGCTATAAAAAACACACTGTAACTTTTACACTCAAACACAAAACACAGCATTTATTGAAATTTCATGCCAAAAACGACTCAAAAAATAACCTGCACAGCCGAACATGCAGTAAAGATTTGAAGCCAGAAGTCAGAAAGTCTGACAAAGAAAAAAATTTGCACATACATTGCTTGGTAAACGCAAGGTGAAAAGATCTGATGAGTTTTGAAAGGTTTGAAAGATTGAAAATCCTACATAGTGATGCTTCTTTTTTTTTGGTGGACAGGTTTGGGAATTAATTATTGTGCTCTCTAAAAGTGCTAACGCTAGCTAGACCTGCTAAACGCCCCTTTAAAGATGAGATTTATCTAAAGTGAAAGACAGAAACTGTCTCAGACAGTATTAGCAGCGACTGGAGGTTTGCTGGGGCATTTAATCGCCGCTTCCTGCAGAGAGACTGTCCTGATAATTAGTCAAAAAATGACTTCAGATGAAGAATTTCTGCTTAATGACACTTACAAAAATACACCACAATGGAGGGAAAAACAAAGCAACAGCCTGCCAACCTGAAGACAAAAGATAAAGCTCATGGAAGACAGTAAGAGAAAGAAGAAGAAGCCATAAATTACGATTAGAAAAGAAGAATTCGCAATGTCAGGCGGTCGACGGAGCTTTTAAAGTACAGATGGCACCGAATGCTGAATGAACGAGTACGAGAGGCCTCGGTGAGGTCTCTGCTCCTACAAATACCTCTGCAGCAGTTTGTCAGAGGACAGAACAGAGTTTTACCACTGGCTGCGAAAAGAAAGCAACAAACGGGAAAAGGTGATCCATCAGCAGCTTCTGTGCAACTCTCTTGACTCCGCCGAGCTCAACCTCTTTCCACGCCCCTCACGACAGTGATGAATTAGCGGCGCACTAAAGTGCTTTATGGCTCCGCAATGTTCGTCTCATCAACATCACACCGGCGTGCCTGAGAAACTGCCCGTCCCAACTCACCTCACACTGATACGTTTATTTCAGGCCTGGGACCAGAGTACAAAATTAACACTCACCGAGGGCCAAAGGCAGGTAATAATAAGCTCTGACAAAGAAATAAATAAAGGATAATGTAAGCAGGTAATTAACACAAAACAGATCCCAATAAGGTGATACGAGGCTCCTGAGAACCCTGTAGGGGTTTATTTTGTGAAAATAACTAGCTGGCTAAACATTTTCCCTGCTATTACACAGCCACTTAACAATCAAATAAACACAGACATGAAATATTGATTTTAGTTCTGCATTATTTTACATGAAGATAAACTCATAAAGGAGCCTAAAAACCGTAGAAACAAAGTTTGCTCCAGTCTTAAGTGTCAGATGATCCTTCAGAAATCATTCTGATATGCTGATTTATTATTAGAATGATCAATGTTGGAAACAGTTCTGCTTCCAAATACTGTTTTTTGGAACCTATGATTATTTTTTTTCAGGGTTCTTTGATGAATAACAAGTTAAAAAAAAAAAAAAAAAAAAATTCAAAATATAAATCTTTTCTAACAATGTAAATCTATCCTATCACTTTTTATTAATTTAATGCATCCTTGGTGAATAAAAGTATTAATTTCTTTCAAAAAAAGAAAGAATAAAAATTTACTGACCCCAAACTTTTGAACAGCAGTGTATATTGTTAGAAAGGATTTATATTTTAACTAAATGCTTTTTTTTTTAACTTTTTATTCATCAAAGAGCCCTGAAAAAAAGTTTCAAAAAATATTAAGCAACACAACTGTTTCCAGCACTAATAATAAATCATCATATTAGAATGATTTCTGAAGGATCATGTGCAGCAATGATGCTGAAAAATTCAGCATCACAGATTAATTGAATTTTTAATGTATATTAAAATAGAAGAACGTTGTTTTACATCGTAATAATATTTCACAGTATTTTTATTTATTTATTTATTTTTTTTTCCATTTTAGATTTTTAATAAACGCATAACAATAAAAAAAAAAATATATATATATATATATATATATTAGGGTTGTAACGGTACACAGATGTCATGGTTCGATGCGATTTCGGTACAAAAAAAATAAATAAATAAAAAAAATCTACCATGCTAGCTTTCTTTTCATTTATTTTAAACAGACAGTAGTACAAATTACAATGTTTTTCCACCTACATCTGAAAATACGACATATTATATCAAATTAATGTCATATATAGGCTATAAAATCTGCAGTACATACATGCAAGGAATAAATACTTGAAATATATTTAATTTAGTTAACTGATAGACAAGGGAAAAAAACTGTGTGACACGTAACATAGCCTACATTTGCTGAGATTCAGATCAGTTTTGTGACAGAAAGGAAACTCAAATGGCAGAAAGCAACATTCTATTTGTTTTTTTGTTTAAGCTGATTTTGTTAGTATGAGGAAAGCTGAAGTAATCGCGCCGACGCAAAGAAACACAAAACATATCAGTTCCAGGCTTCTAGCATTGCTAACTTGACAGCGCAGTTGGAAACTTATCAAAATAAAACACAGTGAACCAAACAGCACACCTGCCTCACTGCATCACCGTTAGAACGCGACTGAAGTACAAAATCTATAATTTACATAATAAATAATAGTTTCGCATTTGGATGCATCGCAAATATGGAAATATTATGGAATATCTGGATTTGTGCCGAATGAGAGATACAAGAGAACAAAGCTCCATTTCGTAGACAGTTGAGTGCGCAAGCCTTTAAAGTAACGTTATACTCCTTTGTCAGTGAGAGACGCGTTCAGAATCAGCACGATCACTGTCTACTGGGCTTTGTTTTCAAGTGCGCAACTCCTGGCATTCGCTGTTCTTCTGCTGGCGGTTATCAAACAGAGTTGCATTACTGCGGGCACCCCCTTCTGGATTGAGTGTGAATTGCCTGTATTTGTTGTAAAGCCTCATGCACCAAACTGAGATGCCCGTACTGTGACGGTTTGGTACGAATACATGTATCGTTACATATATATATATATATATATATATAGATTTTTTTTGTTTTTTTTTTTTGTTTTTTTTTTTTTTCAAAGAAAATAATCCAAAATACGGTTTCATGGTGAAAAATATTTGGCCTGAAATTTTGCCCACACCACCCACCTGTCACACCCCTGTGGACTGTTTCTTTGGTTTTTCCCTTTGAATGCCCTTATTTGGTCCTTCCTGTTCCGTTTTCAATTATTACGTCATTGTTTAATGATTCCCACCTGTCCTTGTCTGATTAGCCGGCGTATTTAAGTTTGGTTCAGTTCCCCGTTTGTTTGTCGGTTCTTAATGACTTCTAATGTCGTTTAATGCCCTTTTAGTTGTGTTGCGTGTGGATTCCCTGCCGTTCCTGTTCATTCCTGTTCCGTGTTATAGAGTATATAAATAAACTGTGTGTTCCTGATTTCCTCTTCACTACTCCTCATTCCCACACAGGACTGTGACACCACCTCTAGTTATTGTATTTTATTACCTTTCATCGTAATAATATTTCACAGTATAACTTTTATTTTTGATAAAATAAACGCAGCCTTGATGAGCATTAAACTTCTTAGAAAAAAAAAAAAATAAATAAAAATTCGTAGCTCATAGTTTTGCCTGAAGCGATGGTTTGAGGTTCAAGTCTTGATGGATTTGTTTATTCCGAACACACAGACTTTCACTTCACAAGATGTTAATTGGTGGACTGGAGTGGTGTGAATTACTTGTGGATTATTGTGATGTGTGTGTGTTTTTTTTCAGCTGTTTGAACTCTCATTCTGATGGCACCCATTCACTCTAGAGGATCCATTGGTGGGTAAATGATAGAAGACTGCATTTCTACAAATCTGATGAAGAAACAAACTTATCTACATCTTGAATGACCTCAGGGTGAGCACATTTGAATTTCTGTGTGAACTATTACTCTTATGTAGGACCACATCTGGTACTCCCACTGAACTGCTCTTTATCCTTAACATTTAGTCGCCGTCACATTTTTATTCTGGTTCTTTGGTGAGTGCAGCTTCGCCAGTCATTTATCTTCTCTTCCTCAGTGTTGAGACTACAGGTGTGCATGAAGGTGTCTGATTAACACCAGCTTCATTTTCTTTGAATGCAAACAAAAAATATGCTGCAAATGATGTCGTTCATCACTGTTCTTTTCATACTCGTACATGCCATCATTATCATTTGATAGAAAAAAAAAAAATGTAGGCATCACTGATAAAGCCTTCTGCTCCTCTGGTGATATTCTATGAGTTATCATAATAAGACTGTTTTGTGCAGCTGAAGGCTGTTATCTCAACAGCTCTTACACTAGAGATCATTTCAAGGTCCATGTCTGACACTATTAGAGCCCTTCAATCATCTTTATCAGAACAAAATGCTCTTATCGGTTTAAAACACGCTATGCAACTATACAATAAAATATATCATACATCCATTAACAAAGTTCATGTTCATGCTAAAACGTTTTAGGAGTGATTGAAATACAGGACTAAATCTTCTAAATCATCGCGTGTGTGTGCGAACAGAATACATCGACACTCCCAAACTAACAATGCCTGACGGTGATATAGTCAAAATATATATATTCAAAATGGTTACTATTGTTTTACTTAAAGAGTTTTGTCAAACATACGATCAATAATTCAATCACATACCCTTCTTCAGAAAGCAGGGACTGTGGTGCATCAATTATTTCATAAAATGGCCATTTTGAACAAATGGGCCAATGCTAGATCTGTTCAGAGAAGAGTGAAACATCTTCTCTCTCAGTATGAGTTCATGCACTCACTTTCTTTGTTTCATATAAGAAAGTAAACACACACATGGTCACACACATACAAATAACCTGTGGGCAGCGGCATAAGCATCAGTGTCACAGGTCTACACGGAGTCACGGAGCGATCCAGAGGAATTACTAAGACCGGCAGAAAATTTGCTCAGCTCTTCACTCTGTATTACTGTCAATGACTCTTCATGCGTGAGGGGAATCCGGCTCAGAGATCATAGCGCTGCTCTAAAACCTACTGAACTGCCTCAAACCGCTCTTAAATGTCCACAGAGACATCCGAACGCAAATGACAGCTCGTAAGGTACTGATTTGGCACACTCTAAATGATCAGCAAACCCACGAGACACAAATAAAGCTCTTCATGTCAGATTTGATTCGCAATTGATTCCAACAGTCACTTGTTAGCATGTCGCTAAGCTAACAGTGTGATACTCTAACAGGGAGTTCATATTAGGTGAGAAATAGAAAATTGTTGTTGTTAGTACATTATTATAGGATATTGTGAAGAAAGTGTGCTTAATTGTATTCAGAGTGTACTTGTAGTGTACGCCAAATCTTAATAATACATACATTTAAAAAAAAAAAAAACTATACTAACAGTTAATATCAATAAAATAAAAGGTCACTTAAAGTACACTTTCATGACTATTTTTCTTAATACTCTTAAGTGCACTTTTAAAACTGCACTTTGTAATAAAGTCAAATTAAACATTTTACATTTGAAAGCAGTTTTGTTTTAAAGTCTAGACATACTAAAGCATATCTAAAATACTTGATTATAATTTTAAATGCAGTGTGTTAATTTGATATTATATTACATTTGAAGTTAATATAATTTCTTCCATGACAACTCTCGGAAGATTTTATCATGGTAATGGATATGACAGTGTTAATGTATTTGGCCTTGGCGGAATAGATCTGCTACACTGCTGCTGAATTGCTGCTGTTGTTGGTTATTGCTGTAGTTGTAGATTATTGCTGCTACTGCTGCAAGCAAGTACAGGAACTTGCTACTGCCAAAGCATATGTCGATACGGTGCTGTGAGTATTTAAGACATACTGCTGCTGCACAAATAGCATATAAAATAACCTGTAGCAGATCTATACAGATGGAGCTGGTGAAGGTGGAGGGTTTCGGAGGAACTCTGAAAGCGCGCTGCTGCGAAAGGCTCAGGTGAATGCCAACCAGCCATTTAAAGGCAAAGGTGCAAACTCATTGGTTGTGTACGCGACATGAACCAATCAGCTTGTGCCAAGTCGTGTAAGGCTGTGAATATTATTAGTTACGTTAACATCCGTCAGCCTGGGCCATCTAGAGTTTCATGAAAGAACTAGGCATTTAAATGTACTCAACTGAAACTTCATCATTAAAAAAAAGTGTAATTACGAATATATTTAAATACACGGCAACCAAGTTTCAATAGAAATGGCATTAAATATATATTTGGTAACACTTTATAATAAGGTTCATTAGTTAACATTAGTTCACTACATTACTTAATGAACTAAGAATGAATAATACTTCTGCATCATCTATTAATCTTAGTTAATGTTAATTTCAGAATTTATTAATGCATCATTAAAATCATTAATTGTGTTAATGCACTGTGAATTAACATGAGCAAACAATGAATGACTATTTTTATTAAAATTAACATAGATTAAAAAATAGTGCAATAAATGTATTGTTTATTGTTCATTCATGTTAGTTAATGCATTAATTAATGTTAAGAAATGACACTTTTTTGTAAAATGTTACCGTATATTTTAGTTTACCATAAATGTCAGTACATTCTGCTGTTTACTTTAATCATAACTCAGAGACTATAGAAGTAATTATGAAATTACATATATAAATATATTCAAATGTCACTTAAGTGAACTAATAAAACTAATAACTAATAAAACTATGATGCATTTTCATTTACTGGCAATTAACATTTCAAAATTTGCAATTCTGTGTCCATAAAGACCACAAAAATACATTTAAAGTGTGTTATTTACATAACAAAATGTGTACTTCTTTTTCACAAGGGTACTTTAAGTAGTATATGTGATTTAAACATTTATGTAAAATGTGTTTATGTGAGTTTGTTCAAGGCATACCAACTCTTATCAAATAACATTCCTGTGGGGAAACACTGAGTTTTCCAGCTTGCGCTATCGCCTCCGTTTGTCTAAGAGAGCTAAGCGACAGCTCCAGAGGGAGGCCTGAGCAACACATAATACACATCTCAAAAGTTAGCACCGTTTAAAGGCCAACCGACTCTGGAAGAGAAGCGTTTAATCCACACCACGCCGCCTCAATGCTTTTAATTAATCTATTTCATGGCCTTACGATACACACACCGCCGTTCACCGCCAAAGTGAGGTGAGAGAACGAGATATGCCGTCTCGCCAATTGTCTGACAAGTGCGCACGGTTGTGCTTTGAAGTGTCCGAGCCTTTGAGCCTCTTGTGAGGATGATATGTGCAAGCGGTTTAGGCTGCTGAAGAACTGGATTACATTGCCTGTACTTTTCCAATTAATTATCTGGCTGTTTGGGAAATGAGCACAAGGGCACCGCAGGGTTTCTGACTGACGCTCGAGCGCGAGAGCCCACGCTCCCCAAAATAGAGTAATGAAGCCCAAGAAGTGCGCAGCGATAGAAAAGATGGAACTTTGTCCAAGTGAACAGTAGAAATAGTCTTGCGTGCTTTATTCAAAGCCGTCTGTGGGTGTAGTGTTGGTTTTCCACACTCTACCATCTTTGGAGAATTACGTAAACATGATCAAATTTAATTAACTCGCTTTTCCTCGCTCTTGGTTTTTGATGAAGTGTTTGCGGTTCAGTTGAAGCGAGACACCGAGACCGAATTTCGCGATACAGACTTTATCACGGGAAAAGCATTAGCTTGGGGTCAGTAGCAACTCCCAGCACAGTCCCTGGAGACCGAAATTGATGTTAAAAAGGGAAGGAAACCATTAACCTGAGGGAGGATATTTTCCAAAGGTCAACCGATTACAGAGTTTTTGTGTATAGTGGCTATTTGCTGGGTAAACGATTCAGGTAGTGTTATTAGTGCTGTTTGCTTGCTTATACTGAGAGTTAGTGATGTGAACAAACCTCTAACGCGTCCCTCATCGTTGGTGCTACAGTCCTGGAGGATACTTTAAATCATGTGGCTTGTTGAAAAGAGGTGTGTTCTTATTTTTCGGTTCAGTTCTGGCTAATGGAAAATCTTGAATCTGAATTCATGAGACCCTTTGCTGTATTGAGGCACTAGAATCTCAGAGGTGTGGGAAATTGCGGAAAACTAGATTCATAAATTATTACAGTTGAAATGGCTGTTCTTCCACAGGCATGCACCAATCAAATTCACTTCAGAAAATGAAGCTCTTTATGTACACAGTCTTCCAATAACTTCTAACATAACCTACAGACCGCTATGAGTAATATATACAACAGTTCGTTCTGGTCCTCAAAAGTGATTGGCTGATAATAGTGTCATATTAGAGTGATAACAGAACTGTTTCACCATTTGTATCACTCCGCTTGCATCATTTCTCACACTGAGTGTCATGGTGGACAGTGTTGGGGAAAGTTACTTTTAAAAGTAATGCATTACAATTTTGCGTCATTCCCTGAAAAAGTAACTAATTATGTTACTTAGTTACTTTTTATGGAAAGTGATGTGTTATGCTACTTTTGCATTACTTTAAATCTGGGCAGGGCTTGCTTCTTTGTTTTTAATATAAAACAACTGTAATGTAAAAGCCCTTTTACACCAAAAGTTAAATGAATTCACCTCAGGCTAAAAGAAAAGTACATTTATGCAGGAGATCACTCTTCAGCTATAAAAAAAAAAAAAAAATGAAGCACAAATGTTAGTTTATCTAAAGTAATTGTGCTTATTAGTATGGTTGAATTGCATCATCGAAGGTCAGCAGCAAAGACACTGGTTAATAAAATGGGATTAAATACATAAAGGATATTTGTTTTATTTAACATATTTAATTATTGCAGGGTTGCATCATATTCTGAGCTTGCATTTCACTCTTTTTATTCATTTTGAGGAATACTGAATCTGTTTTTTGTGAGTGAGATGAATTAATGCATGTTCACATTTAGTCTAGAATATATTAACATCATGTTTACTCCCAATTTCTCGACAGGAGACTTGTCAATCAATAAATGGGGAAAAAAGTAACTGCCGTTACTTATTTGAAAAAGTAACTTGGTAATTTTATAGAAATTCAAAAGTAATGTGTTTTAACTTTACTAATTATTTAAAAAAAGTAATATTATTTATCTATAATTTTAAAAAATAATACTGTTTTTGTGTCACAGGATGTAGCTTTAAGAGATTTTTTTTAGAAAGAACTAGTTTAGACTTCAAATATGCTGTTTGTTGAAAATATAAGTCTTCATTAGTTCTAAAGCGAATTTGAAAACGTCATTTTAGCAATAATAACGAAGAAACGTTAAGTTGCTTCTTAAAAGCTTATTGTATATCACTGTATTAAAAGCTCACTGTATGGATGAGAGAGAGATGGACTGAGTGATTTCCTGCATCTGATTCTGCATCATTCTTCAGCTCAATCTCATATTCACATCAAAACATTAGTTGTAATGTCTGCTGAGGAAAGCGATATCTTTGTCATGCTATCCTTTCATCTGTTAAGGGTGATTTTCGATGACAGCGCTGCTCGGTGCATTTGTTGGCTGCATGTTACAAGATGTTGTTAAAAGAAAAAAAAAAAGCCTTGTTTACAACCCTGTTTCAGCCCATTTCAAAATAAAAGTCTATACTGCTGACTCACTCATAAAAACTGTCTTTTGTCACCGTCTAATGGCGGAGCAATGAAACTAATCACCATCTTCCATACACCCTTTCTCAATACTAAATACTATAATTAAATACTACTGTTATTTATATAAAATATTACTTATTGTTCAACAAACAACAAGAGCCATCATAAAAGTTGCTAGGCATTTTGGTCAAAAGTACAAATACAGTGCTCTCACATACATTATATACATTAAATACATGCAACATTAAATTACATAAAATATAACGAGACAAGGTTTTGCGCTTAGCCAAAACAATTTGCTCTGGAACAAACAGCAGATTAATGAGACCAAAGACTGCCTGTCAAAACAAAATATATCTCATGTTTAACCACTGTAGAGACATCAGACATCAGACATCAGAGCCAGAGCTGGCCAAGGTAAGGCTGCTCTCGGTGGGTTAATGAGTGCTGAACAGCTGCTGACGCCCTGGAGCTCACGTGTCCAAAAACGTCGACACAAATATTCGAAGAGACGTTATCTTTATTAACAAACCGCACATTTGAAGTCTAAACAAGTACATGCCATGACTCAAAAACAGTATTATTTTTTTAAATTCTAATGGGTATCCGCCATGACACTCGGTGTATGAAATACCACAAGCGGAGTGATACAAATGCGGTTGGAGTTCCGATATCACTAGAATACCGCACTCCTCTCAGCCAATCAGATTCGAGGACCATATATAGATTGTAATATGTCAAAATACATGAAGTTTATTGTATTGACCATTTTTGTTATTAGGAACTATTTTTTATGTTTTAAAATTAAGCAGAAGCAAAAATATAAATTTGACCCATATGGCTGCTAGTGCTGGGGATTCTGAATCTTTTTAACATAGATTTGCACATGATATGCAGCCGAAAAAATAAACAAGATATTAAGAATTTGTCCCCATGACTTATTAATTTTTTCCCTTGTGTGTGGGGCTCTGTAGATATATGACTGAATGTGTGGCATTTTATATTTCAGAATAAAAGTATATGTAATTCATGAAAGAAAGAAAAAAAACAAACTAAAATATTACATAGTAAAATAGCATATTAAATAGCATATAGTCTTTTACAATGCATGTTTCAGAGTAAATCGGCTCATAATCTGATTCCAGAGTTTTCAGTCGTTTTTTTTTTTTTTTTTTTTTTTTTTTTTTTTACATTCACATAATTTCCAACATTTTTGTGCACAGATGATTACAGTAGTCAACATTTGAAGTGGATCAAAACCTTTCACCAAAACTATACCCGTTCTTGTCTTAGGACAACTTTGATAAACTTTTTAAAACCAATTCAAATGTTGACTACTGTATACTGTAGCATTTAATTGACTGATAATGGGGTGTGTTAATAAACGTGTTTTCTTCTGCTTGAGGGTTTAATTATTGCAAGTAAAGACTTAAGTACTGTAATTTTACTTTTTTTTTTTTTTTCAACAGTATTATATTACTCTTAGTCTTGAGCTAACACTACTACTACTAATATCAAATAACTACTTTATGTATTTATTTTACAACTTTTCTCGACTGTTTCTCTTTTTCTTTTCTCTCTATTGACTTTTATGAAGCAAACATGGAGTCTGTCTATATATAGCTGTATATCTATTCCACATCTATATGAATTCCATTCCAGTTTGGAGGCCACCAGTATAGCATCTCAAAGGCCAGAAAACTGGTGGTCGCTATAGATCCATATTCCGGCTAAAGCATCACACCCTATTATACTCAAAGCCCACGATCTGATATTAAACCTCGAAGCTTCGATCAGGAGAGCACCATCTGTCTCCATGAGAATATAAAAATGTCTTTGAAATTTGTGTAATGCATTTTGAAATGGTTTTAGGAGTCCTATGAACTTTGAAGCTTTCGGAGGTCACCCAGAGTCATACAGACAGCGCACATGTGAGCTAAGCTGGCTAATAGGCATGAGAGCCAGAAAAATAAAGCAGCAAAAACAAAGAAATGCCCTCCGGTAAGAGACCGCTGGACTCAAAGAGACATGTTTTTTATTCTTTCAGGCTCGGAAAAGGACTGAAATTTGTCCGTTCCCCTGTTATTTTGTCCGAGGGGCTTTCATTAAAATAACAAACATTGACTTTGGAAAAGCCATGAAAAGAGTAATGACTTTGAGACAGAGTGTGGTGCGTGTGCGTGCTCGGGCCGGGAGTGACGATCAGTCAACACGCGCCGAGATAGGAGATTTTAATTATCGCACCCTCCCTGCAAAGTTTTACTATTTGTAGAGCAAACTACATCCTGCCGCTTGAGCTGTACACACAGAAAAATAAGAGCTCTTGTTTACTTTCAGGAAAAGACCAGTCTGACATTTCCCCTTCTCGCACGCCTCGCTGGAAGTGTCTCTTTCAACCTCCTGATATTTATATTCCTGCGCTAACGCCGTTTCCCAGCATCCTTATCGGCTGGTCCTGTCAGGGCTTCGGCTAGCCAGGGGTTCATAGCTGTCTGGTGCAGACGTTTCCCTACATCCGACTTTATTTTGGGAAAGAGAGACAGACAATGAGAAGAGAAACCTCCCTAAACTAGCTCCCTTGTTAGACCCTACGCATTTGGACCTTGTCGTAATGAAAATAGATGCGATGTTCTGGAAGGGTCAAGCATTGCTCTCTGATTGGTCAGGTGAGGGCTGAACTCTGCATGTCCTTTTTCCTGTCCAAAACCTTCAATCCATTTAAGCATTAACACTTAACACTTTTACCATTAAATTAAATCATTATAATTCTTTTCTTCTACTTAAATGATTCTTACAATAGTGAAATTAAGGTGCTGTCAAATTAGTGACATTTCTGTGAAATTTCAGGGGCATAAAAAGCACCATTGTCTATAGTCAAAAGTGTCAGCTCACACAGAAGCTACATTCAAACCGAGCAGCTTTCTGTTGGTCAATGCAGAAAATCTTAAACACAAGCAATAATTTGCATGGGAAACTTTTCCACCATCACACGAAACTCCCAATTGTGTGGATTGCTGTTTAAATTACTTGATATCAACCCTGAAAATTTGCCGTACATTAAGTGTGACCACACCTTTAGAGCTAAAACCTGTCAGTAAACTTTTTTATTTTATTTTATTTAAAGTAATGTTTGTGTACATTTTCTGTTGATCAAGGCAGCAGCAAGTCATCAAATGGAAATCCCTTCTGCGTTTGATATATTTGATGTTATAGGTCCAGTATGTTTTTTTTTTTTTTTTTTTTTTTCTTTTTTCATATAAAAGAGTATGTGTCATTTACTATCTTTAAAATAAATAGTTTTATAACAAATATTTGCACCCTTGGTAAATATGAGCAAAGGCAGCTATGGAAATAAATCTGCATTGTTTATCCTTTTGATCTTTCATTGAAAAAATTTACAACATTCTAATCTTTCATTGAAGTAAAAAGTGGGTGGAAAATCTCATTATGAAATAAATGTTTTTCTCTAGTTCACATTAGCCACAATTATTGGCACCCAATTATTGCAAAGTCCTTTTCCCAAGATAACAGCTCTGAATGTTCTCCTATAATCCCTGGTGAGTTTGGAGAACACCTAACAAGAGATCAGAGACCATTCCCTCATACACAATCTCTCCAGATCCTTCAGATTCCCAGGTCCATGTTGGTGTTTCTCCTCTTCAGTTCACCTCACACATTTTCTAAAGGGTTCAGGTCACGGAACTGGGACGGCCATGGCAGAAGCTTCATTTTTGTGACACTGGATTCATTTTTGGATCACTGTCCTGATGGAATATCTAAACACAGCCCATTATAAGATTTCTAACAGTGGCAGTCAGGTTTAGATGATTTTTATCTCTTAGTATTTGATAGAACCAGCAGTTAATTTAAATGTGGGCATGGGGTACTTTCAATCCCTGTTTGCACCAAACCCATCTTGAGTGTTTTAATTTCATCTGACCACAGAAGCAGGTCCCATTTGAAGTTCTAGTCGTATCTGACAACTAAATATGCTGGGGATTGTTTTTGGATGAGCGAGCAGGATTTCTCTTGAAACCCTCCTAAACAACATGTGGTGATGTAGGGGCTATTTTAACTTTTTTTAGGCTTTCTGGCCCCAAGACTCAACTAATCTCTGCAGTTCTCCAGCTGTGATCCTAGGAGAGTCTTTGGCCACTTAAACTCTCCTCCTCACCATTCATTTTGACGACATAGACACACGTCCTCTTCTAGGCAGATTTGTAACATCTTTAGTTGATTAGAACTTCTTAATTATTGCTCTGATGGTGGAAATGGGGATTTGCAATGCTTTAGCTCTTTTCTTACAGCCACTTTCTATTTTGTGAAGCTCAGCAATCTTGTTCTGCTCATCAGAACTATGTTCTTTGGTTTTACTCCTTGTGATGGACAATTAAGGGAATTTGGCCTTAGTGTTCCTCATATTTAAAATCCTGTGCAACAGTAAGTTATGGCTGGACAACTTCATGCTCCTAGTCACGCTGGTGTGCTAAGAAAATGTAAATATGAATGGGAATATACTTCAGATATATTTTACTCATAAGAATTTCTTGGGGTGCCAATAATTGTGACCAACGTGAACTAGAGACAAACATTTATTTCATAATGAAGTAAAAATATCTGAAAAAATTAAGGAATGAAATGAAACTCACTTTGACATATTGAAAAGATAAACTGTCAAATTTGACAGTTTTATGGTAATTACATTCTTTTTCTAAAGCAATAAAATCTTCTTGAAAATTATTTTGAAATTTAAGCAGGATCTGCTCATTAAAGTGAATTTCCTTCTCATTAACGTTAAACCAACTGGCCTGTTTTTGGTAACGTCTCTGAAAAACGCTAAGAAACGGTGAAAATCATTTTCTCCCGTCGTACTGTCTCTGGCTCACCTCAAATCTGTCTTATCGATCAGCGTATCGAGCTCTGAAAGTCTTATTTAGTTCAAACAGACGCTCACCTAATATCATCCCATTGATCGGCAGCTAAAGTCAGCGTGTTCGACATCAAACAAGTTCACGTATACTTGGATGTTCCAGTACTGCAAAAAGTGTATTCTTCTTAGTGTGCGTCAGGGACATCAAAATTTCCACCTACGCACAAATCTGAACAAATCACGATGAAGTTGTTACCAGATAAACAGCAATCACTGCCGGACAAAAGAGGTGATAATTGCAGGCGAGTCCATCAAAACGCATATCAATGGCGTCTGAATGAGTCTTATCTGCTGAAAGATTTCAGTGTATCTGATAATTGCAGAAACAAAGCATCTTTTGTGTTTTAATTGGGCTGCTGTGTGGGTCCGGGAAGAGAGACTCAATCAGTAGGCCATCGAGGGACTCATCCTACGTGCTGTCAGTCAAACGCTCCTCTACACCATAAAGCGGCCGGATTAAATTGCCTTCTCTGCTGCTAGGAATTAGGGTGGGCTGAAATTGTACTTTTTTTTTTCCTCATATGAAAGGCTCCAAAGAGAGAATTGATCTTCAGTGAAATAACTTAGGCTGTGAGAGATGGAATTGCAGGAAACAGGATTTTTATGAAAAATGCCTCTCGCCGTCACGGGTGTCAACAGGCATTAGTTATAACGCTGGGGAATATGATGCCGCTCTGCTGTAGAGGAACGCGGATACCAGGTAGCCATAAACATAAACATTTTGTTTTTATGATATGCCTCTGAAATGTACTCAAAAATATTTAAATGAGAACTAGCTATATTGTCATTTATTATAGCTACTGGGCCTGAATGTTCCATGTAATTTGTCTTATTTTTAAAGATAAACTGCGCTTCAAAACTCTGCCTACGATGCCTCAAATAACAAATGCATCCCCTTTGAAAATTAAATATTTATGTGATTTAGGAAGAAATATGATCTTACCATATTTTACAAGTGAATGGGCTAGTATGAATTTCCCCAATTTGATAACAATGAAAATGAGTTTTATTTTAAAAAAAACTTTGAAAGTCCACTATTAGTTTGCCAAAAATGTGAAATACCTCACAAACTGCCATAAGAGTGTGTTGCTTCTGACTAAATGCAATGTCCTAAAAGCAGCATATTTCACAAATGCTTGATTTTTTTGTAGGAATAAAATAAAATAAAATAAAATAATAACATTAACACCCCTAAACCTAACTAGTTGATGTACAAAATGTAAAATTCGTAACTGTCATAAGACTATATGTTTATTCTGACTAAAACTTTCTGAAAGCAACTAATATTTAATCAAAGTAATGCTATATAATATATAGTCATAGTATATAGTTTTTCAGTCTAAGTTTCATGAGAGCACCTTGAGATTTGGTTTGGTGCTCACACTGTGCATAGTGTGAACCAGAAAATATAACTAGAAAATAAATAAATGAATAAATAAATAAATAAATAAAATTGCACTTTATTCATTCATTCATTGCAAAAAAATAAATAAATAAATAAATAAATAAAGTGCAATAATAGAATTATATTTTAAAATAAAATATGAAAAAATGAAATAAAAATACAATCATTTTATACTATGCTTTAAAAATGCAATGCTAATATTTACTTTTTTAATGACTAAATAAAATCCGCAAACTTTTATTTTGGCAAGATGCTGGCAAGTAAGTATAGCTCTGCCAGTATAAGCACTGCTGAGTGAATTGAATATTGTGGTTTTGCATTTTGTAGCACAAACCCTAGATTTATGCTTTTTGTTGGAATGGAAAGCTAGCCCGCTCATTTATCCAGCACTTTTTTTGGTGCACCTGGGCACCGTTATGTGCATTCCTGTATATAGTATATTTTTTAATAGAAATGTTAATGCTTTCTCCATGTATTATAAACCTATTTGCATCAACAATATTGTAGAATTTCTGATAAGGGATTGAAAAGACATCTCAAAAAAAGTTATTTCAGTCAGTGGAATTGCTTTGGACTCAAAGCAGAATATAATTTGACAAGGCCTTCAGATTTGGCACGACACAAGTTCATTTATTTATTACTGTGTATGAAAATCTAAAACAACATCTAACCTTCTACCACTGTCTCTAAACAATTACTAACAGAACACTTTCCTTTGAGCCATTTCATTTGTCGTATTAGAGGAAATAACAGCTTTCTTTTGCATTGGGAAAACTGTACTTCATTAAGCATAATCAGACTTTTAAAAGACAAACACAGCAAGCACACACACACACCCAGACACACACGCAGTTGCTGATGAAAATGGCAATGCATTCTGAAGCTTTAATTACTGGCTGTGACATTGCACAAAAGACTAAATAAGACATGTCAGTTGGACTCACAACTCAGTTCCGTAGCCTTTATGGTCTTGACACTTCACTGAGGAAATTACAATTATTCACTGTAATTTCAGAAATTGCACAGCAATAAAAATATGCTTAAGGTCGCCGGAGCTGTCACAATTTTAAGACGTTCGCAAATCATTGATTATGCATTACTGTTATTTGTTCCCTGTGTGGCTTCTTCTGTGATGAAAAAGACATTTAATGACAGCCTCTTTCCTGTCAAAATTCAAATGTCATTTTTGGGGAGGGAGAAAAACTGTGATACTTGTAACACAATATGCTTGTTTTTTTTTCAGATTTCATTATGTTAGCCCTTGATCTTGCAATGCCATACTTTTTGACTATCAGTATAAAGTCTGGTCCACTTTACCCTTACGAAAAAGAAGTTTATTCAAGTGTGCTATTAGTATACTTCTTTTAACTAAAAATATGAAAGTATACTTTTAGTCTACTTTGTATGTACTTCTCAGAAATATACTTAAAATGACATTTAAGTATACTTGACTTATACTTAGAAAAAGTCTAAATATATTTGAGATATACTTGTGCTCCCAGAATCCGTGTTTTAACTGTTATACGGTAGGGGGTGCTATTGCAGATCTTCTGCAGAATTTACAAAAAACACAAGTGAAGAAAAAACCTAAACAACATGCTTCCACATGTATACTATACTATACTCGTAAGTGTACTGTTCCAATACTCCTTGGGACTAAATTGGCCCACTTTCTAGTATATAAAAATATACTCTCAAGTATACTTTAAGTATAACAGTAGTAAACTTTGAGTACAAAACTAGTTTACATCAGTGTTTTTAGTTTGTACTGCAAGTATACTAAAAGTGAACTTATAGGTATACTGATAGTTCACTTATTAAATACTTTTTAGTACTCTTTGAAGTATAGTCTCAGTAAACTACTAGTTTAGTAGTTTTATACTGCAAGTATACTTGCAAGTTTTCTTTAAGTGAACTTTACATCATACTTTAAGTATACTACTATGTCCCTATCTAGGTATTTGTTTGTATATATTTTGTTATATGAACACCTGAACTTACAAAACATCAAAAGAAAGATCAGGGTTGTAAACAAAAACATTTTATTCTAGTTTCATGCCTTCTTTTTTTAAACACTTGAATGTAGGTAAGATTCATAAATAAAAAATAAAGAAATAAACAACATTTTGAACAAAAAGCTGAAAACAAGACTATGAATTGGACTCAGAATGATAATCAAAACGTAGATGGAGTCGATCAACACCCCAAAGCTTGACAGTGATTATTACTTCTTCATTGGTCGACATTTTACTGTTTTATGTTACACAGTTTTGATGCTGTTCTATGTCTGATGATCATGTTAGATTACATGTGGAAGCATCTGTTGTTTCAGGTTCTTCTTCACTTCTCTTTTTTGTAAATTTTGTACAGAAGATGCGTAATAGCGCCCCCTACCGTATAACAATGAGAACATGGATTCTAGGAGCACAAGTATATCTCAAATATATTTAGACTTTTTCTAAGTATAGGTCAAGTATACTTAAATGTCATTTTAAGTATATTTCTGAGAAGTACATAAAGCCCATTTCTGATAAGTGCATAAAAAGTAGATAAAGAGTATACTTTCCTATTTTTAGTTTAAACGAAGTACACTAATAGTGCACTTGAATAAACGTCTTTTTCGTAAAGGTAATCCAAAAAGCCAGTGGAAAAATCCTATTGAGTTTTTGTCACGTGAAACCAGGGTGATGTGAACTTCTGGGTCGGTCTGCAAAATCACCTCATCACTGCAGCACTCGATGCACCATGGGTGGGCTAACCTGAGGATACTCTTGAAATATCCACTCATATTTTCTGGGAAACTGCCTGGTGTCAGTGTGACTGACTCACGGTGACTTAAAAGGTGGCTTTCGGTTCATTATTCAAATGACCGTCCATTTTAGCAGGACTCACACTAATGGCAGCGAACAGCCCATCATTATCACTTCACTTATCACCCAGCGATCCCCCCCACCAACACCTGCCTACCTGGATATCAATTATCTTGACAGGAGCAGTCATCTCTGTTCTGATGCCAGTCCAGCCCTCGCTGTCTGTCTCACGCTCAAATCCCCTCCAGAAATAGCCACAGTAGCTCATAAGCAGAATCAAGGCTTCTCGAGCCCCTCATTCCAGCTTATGTGTCTCCTTCATCGTTTGGCAGGCAAACAGAATTCGAATTGTTTGCCTGCGGAGGGTAAACTATGCATCAGTGCGCTCTGCGCTTTATAAACAACCACATAACTTTTCAGTACCTCGGGTCGAGACGGTAATGACTTCAGAGACTCTCCAATAGGTGTGTGAGTATTTCTCATAGACTTCTGAATGAAGCGGATTCACATGAAGCCCACAATTCCATCATTATCTGCTCATTATTGTACTGCTGTTGCCCAGGGCCATGAGGGAGAGCTAATAGAGGAACTTGCAGCTTCAAAAATGGAGTTTTGTGCTACCTTTAAAGGAAAATGAGTCAGAAAATGTGGCACCAGAACGAAGACTGTGCAGAAGCTCTCAATGCTGCTGCATTTTTAAACTTGTCACTTCACAATCAGTCACATCGCGAGAACCAGTGGTGTTTTGCTGTCAGTGATGTCAAGTCTTGTGCAACGTACGTGTTCAAAAGCATCATTTCTGAACCAAACGCAAGACCAAATCCGATTGTTGAGCTCCAACAGAGGGGAAAACTATTGGTGAAAGGCCCATTCCTCACATAAAGCTGCCATGTGTGCCACAGCCATGTGAGGCATGTACTACTTTTATGTCGTTCTTGGAGCTTGGCAATAGAATGTGGCAATGTAATGTGTTAAGGGATAATGTGGGTTGTTGACGTGACATGGCATTTTCACAGTCACACAAGATAAAAATGAATATAATTAATATTGTTGTTATTTAAAATGCAGTAAGTGGTTAAACATTTCTTTGTCCTACATGGACCTGTTGTTATAAATTCTGCAGTGTTATTCTTTTTTTTTTTTTCTCTCAATCTCAAATTTGTCCTATGGTGTGACTGTCTCAAGCATGATTCAATAAATTACAACTTTTATAAATTAGAAAGAAAAGCATAGAAATGTTAATAAATACCGCTTGCATAACTGTACAAGTGTCTATTTTAGTAAATGGCAATCTTTTTTTTTTTTTTCATCCATATATTTCTGAAAGCATAGGAACTTGATACATTTTGTCTCTGAAAACCATGTGCTCTGGTGTGACACCATATCCTGACTTTAAATCGGCCAATTCCAGAGAAAACTTTAATTAGCTAAAGGACCTCATTCATGATCATGTGCACATGGTCAATTTTTGTCTCAGAATTATTTAAATATTTTACTTTTTTGGAACCGCTACAAGTGTGTTACGTTTTGTTGTCCTTTTAAATTAAAAACTGTGTTAAACTACATAATCATGAAAAATTATTCAAATGTGTCTTGCTAACCACTAATGACAGGTTAGCTTGGAATAGCAAGGTCATTAATTGACACAAAAGGCTGAAATGGACCATAGGACAAAGATGTCACACCAGAGGACAAGGTCTCTTTAAAAGCATTTTAAATAATTAAATAAGATTTGTTCAACTCTTTTTTTTTTTATTCTTTTTTGATAATTTTGATCAGTGTTCTTAAATGCAATAATTACATTAAACTATTTTCTGAGATTTTAAAACTTGTACTGTTATAAGGTGTCATGAAAATAAGTATCAAATGTGATACCTTGTTTTTGAAACACAAAGAATTGAGGGAGAGAAATTAGTGGAAGGGAGACGACACGGAAATATAGACAGGGATCCACCAGGGAGGTGATCCTAAGATGCAGAAAGTAAATAGAATAAAAATGATGCCTTAAAAAGAGCAGCCATATAGTTAAAAAAATAAATAAAAATTAATTCACATCTTAATGAATATAGTTTGAATATCAATCATATTTAGCTGTGTCACACATGCAGTGGGGGGCTAGAAGAGTTTCATTAACATACTGACTGACTACAAGACTGAATTTGGTTGGTGAAAATTATTTTGTTTTGTTTAAAAAAAAAAAAAAATGTTGATATTGTTTGTATCAAAATTAGACAAAGTTAGTGACCCTTTATATTTTCTCAAAGAACAGATTTCACACTACATAAAATATGCATTTCTTCAAAAAAAAAAAAAGAAAAAAAAAAAAAAATTACCCCAACTACCCCTGTACATCCAGCTAAAATAATAATAAAATAAATCCTGACAGGTTAAGCAAGACTTGCATCACCCTGAAGGGGTTTATTCTGTGACAACAACCAACTGGATGTACATCATCCTGCTTATTATACAGCTACATGCCATGTAAGTAAATAATTTTACACAAAATACTGATTTGAGTTGAAATATATTATTAGTTCTTTAAACAGAGCTTCTGCAAAGAAAAATGGATATTTAAGGTGACCGATTCGCACCCCTGAACGATTGGGGGGTGTGGCCCGATTTGCAGCTTGTTGCAAGCAATGTTTTGCCCAAA
Source organism: Cirrhinus mrigala (assembly GCA_036247105.1). Taxonomy (NCBI): domain Eukaryota; kingdom Metazoa; phylum Chordata; class Actinopteri; order Cypriniformes; family Cyprinidae; genus Cirrhinus; species Cirrhinus mrigala. Next base: position 8,409,584 of record CM070025.1, on the reverse strand, counting down.
AAATCCTCTATTGTGTGGTGTTATTACAATTATTTAACCACTCTCGATCGAGATGATAAATATCAAACATGTTTGATGTATGAGTCTTGATCGGGCTGCCTCTGACGTGATACCCGGAATAGCCAATGGGAGCAAGCAAGCGTCACTTACCGGATGTTGTGCGCTTCTATAGCTGAAACTTGGCAGCCACAAAAATGCCACGAAAGCAGAGTACTGACAAAGAACAACACCCATATTCTTTTTTCTACTTTATTTTTCACTGTGGAACAGAACGCGTGCCGGGAGAGCCAGCTGACAACGATTCATTTGTCGATTCATTTGACAACGATTCTTTCATTTGTTTTTCTTCTCTTGTCACGTTTGATCTTGCGTCACTGTGAAATCGTTCCTACAATCAACAAGTTTTGTACGGTCGAATCGTCTAGTGTGCGCGTTCAGAGGATTATAAGGCTAACAATCGGTTGAAACTGTCTTCATTTCTGTGGTCTCCCATGGTTTTAAAATCGGTTAAGAGTTGAAAATCGTCTAGTGTCCGGCCAGCCTAAGAGAATACTTTTTTTTGTGTGTGCACTTTTTTCTCTTCTATGTCAGTCTTTACCGCGCATTCATGAGAATACCACAATGTATGCGTCTGATGCTGGTGACACAGGAGTCGGCGTTCTAACGTAGAACCTGGATGTGCTGCGTCTTGTACTTACTACCTTTCTGGGCCTTAAACATGTCAGATGATCAGCAACACAACACTGTCTATGCAGGGCTACAAAAGTAAGAAAATATAAAAAAATATAATTAATGGCAGAATTTTCATTTTGAGGTGGTCTATCCCTTTAACAGAAGTCCTCCACTTTCATTTTAAAGTAAATATAGTCAATAACTGAGGCACAAGATGACAGCAGTTGCGTTTGAATGAAACGAGCGAGTGTAATATGAGAGATGTGAAATAAGCACCAGCCTATTTATGAGCAGTATGAGCAGTTGTTATTGTGCATTGCCAATGAGGATGGTTGTTATCAGGGAATAACATCCGTCGGAATCTTACGACTGACCAATCAGAATCGAGTATTCCAGGAAGGCGTGTAATAACTAATGTTAACTAATTGGACTGTTCTGTAAAGAATTACCAAACATTCTTTCAATTCTGTGGTTGAGCGCTACAGTAACTTCATTCATCCCAAATTCCAAAACTTCCAAAGACATCCTCAAACTCTCACAATGCCCCAGGCCTTCAGTTTAATTAGGATTTATTTAAGCCCGTCTGATACACCATGTCGTCTTAGAGAAGTTAGTGCTGCACTTTTTTTTTTTTTTTCTTTGACGTCTGACATGCAAATAGCATCTTTTCCTTGTCCTCAGCCTTCCAGCTCATGCTAAGATGTCAGAAATGTTGCTGTCCTACTTGAAAGCACTACCTTCTTCTTGTTTGGGGGAATGAATGGAGAGTACTGGGAGTTGGGAGGTGAATGGGGTTAACGCTACATTGGATTTCTGAAACACAAGTGGAATTCTCATTGGCCAGTGGTTGCTTTGTCAGGATGTTTGGCAGAAAAAGTCATTTTTGGAAACCCTGATGTTTTTCTTTTTGGTGTCCTTGCAAGTTCATTCCAAGCAACTAAAGGGAGATGGTGATGAAAACTTTGCATTTCTCCTCACACCTCATATAAAATGCAAATTTCCTGAGGGTACACAACCATTTTGCAATCAAATGCACTGAAATTTTTCCTCACGTCTACTTTATTTAATTTTATTATTATTATTTTTTTCCGCAGAAACAACCCTACTGTAGCCCATACATTTGCAAGGTCTTTAAAGTGTAGTACAAAACTCTTGCATGTACCACCACCACCATTTCAGTCTCCTTTTGCATTATAGTAGACTTAGACATGGTTAATATTGTGGGCTCAGTTAATTTTGAAAAATGTTCCAAATCAAGCTCATTTTGCAACTTGTTGGACCAGAAAGCACTAATCCAAGGTTTGCAGCAGCAGTTAAACTGAAAATGCCAGAACAAATGTTTGTCAAATGTTCTAGCGGAGTTCATAAGATTCCTCAGCATGACTCCAAACAGCTGAAAGTTTTCTCATTCTGATGCAAGAACAAACTGCCATTAAAGCTTATTACCTCTGCCTCTTATTTCAATAATATATTCAATCCATTCCTCTAATCAACACACTACAAAGCAGCGTGAAGAGCGTCAGAAAAGAGCGAAGCAACAAGCCGATAGGCTGAAAGCTTGTCTTATTACACCTTGACATCAAAGACAGCAATGCTTCCCTGCATCAACACAAATGAGCATCTCAATCTCGTCAGGAAACAAGGGGAAAATTGGCCCGTGCTAATGTGCCATTTAAATGCAAAGAGCAATTTCTGCAGCGCTAGCTACGATTTTTTTTTGCTTTTTTGCACCTGATCTTCAAAGACGGCATGTCAAAGTTTTAGAGCAGGGTTGACGTGTTCCTGCAGCAGGGGGCAGTGGGAAGATCATGGCACCGCCCGTCTGTTTGAAGTCAAGCTCACAAAACTCAAGACCAGACACACTTCTGTTGCGGGTCCAAAACATGTCTAGTTTTAATGATCTAGTCCAAAACCAAAGGTATAAACAACGAGGGGCTCTCTATAAACAGAATTTATTACTTCAGCTTCAATCAGTGTGTTTATATGCTCAATTTTAAGGGGCGTTCAGTTTGTGGAGATCACTCAGGAGTTTATAGGCTGTACGCAAAAGCAGGTGTTCCTCCTCGAATGCCGTCTCCAACTTTATGAGTCATCAGAAGGCTGTCTGTGCTCCCACTGTGTCGCTGTTCATTTGCATAAAGTTGACAAAGATCAGCGACGTGCTGTCGCGCATGTCACTGGATATCAGAAACGCTCGCAGAAATGGAATGAACATTTGCACCGATTATACGTTTCATAACCATGTTTTGAGACACTTAAATGCAACTTGCCAGTGGGCTATGAACTAATGTTTTAGTTATACTTTTTATATTTACACATAATGACATTTCACGTTAATGCTTAAGATAAACTGTGTGGGTGGTGTCAGTGTCAACCAGAATCAGAAGCTTGGCCCACCCTGGCCCCACACTACATAGGCTAACAGCCAATCACAAAAGAGGAGCAATATTCAGTTGAGCTAGATTTTAATTTGTCCTTTTTTTTTCTCATCGCTCACCCCAAAACCTTTTAATACTGTATCTAGTTTTCGCGCTGTCAATAAGCAGGGCACTGAAATCGCTTTTGCGCTGTTTACTTTCACTCTTGCTTTCGTGATTAATGCGCACTCTGTGTAAAGGATGTTTGTCATTGAGCACAAGATTGAGCAGCAAATCCTCCAGCATGGTCTGTCAGTCATCTCTCTTTTTTATTTGATTTTATCAATGAGTGACCCCTAAACTACTCCCAAACCTAAACCTAAACCTACCCATTTTATAGCAAATATGCATTTTTATCATTTTATCAATAAGCAATTTAGATTTTTAGCCCCCTTAGCCTATCCCCAAACCTAAACCTACCCATTTTATAGCTAATATTAAAGGATATAAAACATAACTGACCAAAATATGCAGAGAAATTACCATTTTAGAAACAATATAACATAAAAACAGTCTTATAGTCGCTAATCCTACTCCTGCCTCTAAACCTAACTATAACTCTCTCTGTACAGTAATAAAGAAAAAAACATGACAGACATATTGCAGTCACAATCATTTATTTATTGCACAAAATGTCAAAAGCAGTACCAAAAGCAGTCCAAATGACGACAGCCGCAGTCCTCTCTGGCTGAATAGAGTATGTTTGTGAGGTGCAGAGCAGAATTCACATTGTTATTCGCTGAAAATATTATCCAGATTATTTCCTTATTCATTCCGTGAAGGCGCTCACACATCATTCAAACGCACCTCACCAGAAACACGGCATGTCGTAATCTGTGACAAATGCAGGCAAAAGCCAATGAGCGTTCGATTTTCCTGCCGTAAAACCTGAGGCTTGAATTTGGGTCGTATGGGTTTTGAAGATTTTGAGTACGGCGCACAAATGAAATTGTTTACTTTTGTAATTATGTTGCGTTTTGGTGTATTGTATGGTTCTGTTGTTAGTCACAGCATTTCGGAGAAAACACCTTTTGTGTCCCACTACGGCAAACAAAGTAAATATTACATGAATGGTTAAACGATTGTGGAAATGTTATTTATTTTAAGGGTTTAAAGTGTAGTCTTGTTTAACATCATGCATCTTGGAAACGAGCTGGCAGCAGAAATCACAGAACAGAACAAAATGTTATCATTTCATATTGAGTAACGATTAAACAAATTAATAATGCAACTGAAAACATAAGGCCATTGATATGACAACTAAAAACAATAATAATGAAATTAATACCGCGATTTTAATATTCATAAGGATTCGTTTTTAGGTGTCGTCAACACGTCAGTATTGTACTTTTAAATGCTGAAAATACATAAGCATTTTTTATGTTTAGATGCTGTAAATATGTCAATATTGTACGTTTTAGTGTCTGGAAAAATGTAAGTAAATGTACGTTTTATAGAACCACTTTTTACGTAAAATACATACGAATTATCATGAGATCACGTTGGTACAGCAGCTGCTCTCAGTTTAGAACTGTAGCGTACGTTTTCCAACTGAACTAAATTATTTTTATTTCTATAAAAATGCTAAACGTCAGTTAAGGCGGTGCAGTGGTGGTCAAGTAATATAATCAGTGTATGGCCATACACTGTGTAACACTAACTACACCGGGTGAAACAAATGTGCACGTTGCATAATGTATAGCGCTCTATTTTCACACACTAATTTTGTACTTAATATACTAAAAATTGTTCTTTAGTAAGATAATCTTAAGAACATCTATAGTGTTCTCAGCTGTGCTATTTTGAGACACTATTAATAGGCCCTATAAACTAAAATGTGCTGTAACACACTATGTATTAAAATAATGTATGTATTTTCCACTACCCACCTTTGGAGAGAGATCCATGTACTGAACTGAGTGTGTCAGAAAAGGGAGACATACAAAACATGCAGAGCAGTGGATTGAAAACAACTGGTTTAATCCAAATCTTCTCGAGTCACAGTTGCTTTATATGACAAACTTAATTTAGGATTTTATTTACATATAAACACTGATCAGTGCACAAACATATAGCACATCAAATATGTGACCCTGGATCACAAAACCAGTCATAAGGGTCAATTTTTCAAATTTGAGATTTATACATAATCTGAAAGTTGAATAAATAAGGTTTCCATTGATGTACGGTTTGTTAGGATCGGACAGTATTTGGTCAAGATACAAGAATTTGCAACCTGTAATCTGAGGGTGCAAAAAAAAAAAAAAAAAATCAAAATATTGAGAAAATTGCCTTTAAAGTTGTCCAAATAAAGTTCTTAACAATGTATATTACTAATCAAAAATATATTTTCATATATTTACAGTAGGAATTTTACAAAATATCTTCATGAAACATGATCTTTGCTTAATTTCCTAATGATTTTTGCATTAAAAAAAAATAAATAAAATAAAAATAATAATAATAATTTTGACCCATACAATGTATTTTTGGCTATTGCTACAAATATACCCCAGCGACTTAAGACTGGGTTTGTGGTCCAGGGTCGCATATGGTAAATTAAACTCAAACGTGCTTTTTTACCACGTGATAGCAAACCTCACTGGTTCTTGCAGAGGCTCTAACTTCATATTCGATGTGCTCTTTGTATCATGTTTGTAATGACATGAGAGTGTGTAAATTATGAAAATGTTATTTTTTGGGTAAATTATCTCTTTAACTGTGTTCTTTTATCAGGGAAGCATCTAGTTCTATTTTTTAACAAACATACTACAGTAGGTGCAAAACATGGCAGAATTAATTAGTGCACCTTTCAAGGAAACACGTGAAACCTTGAATTGAAACAAAAGTGCGAAACTTGGAATACAAAAGAGTTTTTACAGGAGTATCAGTATGCTAGAGAGCCTGTCTGTTCTGTTAGACCTGCATTACACCCGTCTACCTTTCCTCTCTCTCTCTCTCTGTTTCACAGTTCCCCTTCATTGACATGCTGAACATACCCCAGTATGGATCAATAATATTGAGCAAATAGCACCCAATAAACTAAGCTGTTGTCTCAATTGGAGTGTCTTTAGCAGCTCTGATGGAATTTAACCCTCCAGATAAGTGCAGTATTGGACGGCTACTCAAAGAAATGTCAACACAAAGTGCCACAGATTGTCTTCAAGCTCCTCACGTCCAGTTAACAATATTATGTGCCGCTAGAATGGATCCAGGGTAGTAGACGGTTTATATCACATAATGAGTAGAATTAGATCACAATAATGATATATGCAGTATCACAACATAGTTACTTCTTTTTTTTTTTAAATCCAATGATTTATATTAATAATCACACAATAATGTCTAATGGATAATCCAATGAATTAAATGTTTTAGAAAAAGAAAGGTATTTTAACTCATTTAATTTCTTTTCATTTGAAAGCTTATGAACACAAACCAAAAGATTTTTCATAACAGATGAACAATAAGTGTGGCAAATTTGCAGATTTGGTTGCTATCATTAATTACATTTTTGCTAATCTTTATTTATCTATTTATTTTAATCTGTATCAGTCAAAAGAAAATTGTAGACACAGAGCCACAAAGACTGCTAAGAGCAATTGCTATCTTGGTAAAAACAGCAGAATTTGTTCAACTGTATGATTCATGGACACTGACTATATTGATGAAAACATTGCAACAGTTGCGTCCGTAAGAGCACTTACTGTAGATGTGTAAAAACCCATAAGAGCGTCCACATTTTCACATCATACAAATTACTACTTAAAGTCAATTACCATTATTAAAGCAGGAAAAAGACCTGTGTGTGTCTGTAGCTCCCCATGTACCTTGTGGAGATGTACAATTACCGCTGAAACCATCTAAACCCCAAGCATGTTAACACAAAACTCCTACCTAAACAGCAGGACACGGCCTGAAGTGATACTTAAAGCACATTTATTATTGGAACGACGTTGCCAGAGACACTTCAGCAAGACACCATGAGTAGCCATAACACTCTCTGCTTGTGGTCAGGAAAAACAGATGAGTATTGTATTTCCTCTTATAAACAATGAGGAGTTTGCAGAAAAAGATATTTAACTTTGCATGTTTACTCAAGCTTTGTTCCAAAACCTGGTAAGCTACTTTAGGGCTACATAAGCTGCTGCCTTCTAAGACAACTTCCTAATTATCATGGGTGACTTGGCATTTAAAACACAAAAGGCAGTAGGCGACCTCACTCACTCTTCATTCCAGTTCAGTGTTAGCATGGTGCTAAGCTAAAAATGTGGCACTCTAGCACAAAATGACCTAACTACAGAGTTCCTAGGGGGACAAAGTGATGAAAACAAATATAAGATGAAAGGAGGACTATATTTCAGTGCCGCTGAGTGTGAACACAAAGTTTCTCAGGGGAACGCAATATTTTTTTATGAGTGAACGCAAATGTTTTGTGAAAAAAACACAAAGTTACTTTGGGGAATGACACACTTTTGCAAACAAATGCAAATATTTTGTGAAAAAAATGCAAATTTACTCAGGAAACACAATACTTTTGTGAGTGAATACAATTTTTTTTGCAAATGATGCAAAGTTACCAAGGCCGCATTAACCACTGGGCTAGGCGGGGGGCCCGAGCAAGGAGGGGACCCATGATTCCTAATTATTGGCTGTGGAGTAGATTGACTGGCCATCAGTAGAGCCGATCGCCAAAGCCCCACCACACCCCCCCACATATTAGCGCTATTAGGAGCTTTTCTGTAAATTCCATGCATTACTATTAGAGATTAAAACTTTGCGTTTGAATTTGGTTTACAAATCCATTACATTTAATCTATATTTTCTTTTGAACGACCTGTGCACGTATCTCAGGTGATCGCTGCGCCTAATGTCCTCTTTCACCTCTTCTCACTTCATTCTGGCATAATCTAGAAATGGTATGCAATAGAATTTATCTTTGCTAAGTAAAAATGTCAGCTTTTCTAAAAACAAAGGGGGCTATCTGAAAAAATGAGGAGAGGGGAAAACCTGAGTTAGTCAAATCCCCATCTAGGTTATTTTACTAAAGCTGATGATGGTGTGAAAGTTGTGGAAAAGCAAATGGACCGGGCACATGGAGATGAAAAAAAAAGCGTCATCATGGAAAACTCATACAGATTTAGAACAACAACAGAATTTGTGTGAACTATTCCTCTAAAGCAGCCTAGATGCTGTTACCATTTGTGCCAAACATTAGAAAGAAATCATACTGTCCTTGACTAAATCACTGAATTACTTTTTTTTTTCCATTCTATTGTAAGTCGTGACTGTTTACTTGTCTTCAGTAAGCTTGTTTTTATTAAATTTGTTTTTTCTTTCTTTCTTTCTTTTTTTTTTTTTTTTTGAATTATGAAATTTTAATGCAAAAAAATTGATAGGATAAAATTCCTATATATATATGAAGAGTTCAGATGCAAAAGGCCCTAAATCCATCTGACGCATTTCTTTAAAATTATCTTTCTGGCTACTTTGTATAGGTTTCTATGCAAGTACTGGTACTTCTGATTTGGCTGAGGCTGGAATTTAGCGAGTTTGAATGAAAAGTATTTGATGGATGTATAGTACGTGTCAGGAGCATTCACTCAGTATCATTATCTAATTTTTGACCGAGATGGCTTTTATCTGGTTTTGCATCTGAACTCTTCATATATATATATATATATACACATGTGTGTCATTATTGTGATGGGGGCCCCTGCAGTAAGTCATAGCCCTGGGGTCCAGTGAGGTCTTAATGCGGCCCTGAACGTTACTCTGGGAACGCAACACTTTTGAAAGTAAATGCAAATGTTTTGTGAAAGAACACAAAGTTACTTGGGATAACGCAATACTTTTGTGAATGAATGCTAATGTTTGCAAAGGACGCAATGTTAGTTGAGGAACACTATACATTTAAGAGTAAATGCAGGGCTTGACATTAAGCCTTGACATGACAATTTTTTTTTTTTTTTTTTTGTGCGGAATGTATGTAATCCATTCTGAAGCAATGTTCTCATCACTGCTATATGAGGTCTTACTTTAATCTAATCCGTAAACTGATTTCTAGGACACTTTTTAACTTTTTGAAGGGCAATATTTTCCTAACCTTCCTAAATGTTTGCGTCATCATTTATGTCTTACATTTTATCAATAAAATAAAATTATTGCAATTTTTGGCATTTTTATTAATAAAATTGCAAATGCATAAATAATGTTATAAGATTAATGTTTTACTTTTTTAACACATTAATCTGAAATGCAAAAATGCAATGACACTTGAAATATGTCCAAATAATAACCAAACCATCATTAGGTGGCAGCAAATCACTGTCTTAATGAGTGAGTCACTGATTGAACCAATTTGTTCAAACGGCTAATTCAACCAGTAAATGACTGTCTTTATGAACAGCTCACTGAATTATTAACTCACCCGATTCGTTAAAAATGCTGAATCATTCAATAACAAAACACCGCTGTGTGTTGCTTGGAGATGCATGACTGTTCTGCTGTGGCTTTGCTTAGAACTATTTTCGTTAGCAAAAACAGTCAATAATCTGTCTAAAATGTAAGTCAGTTAATATTAACTACTTGTTTATTGTACCACTGTTGTATAAAATCAATGTCACATTTTCAATCGTGCTGGTGCTTGGTTGTGTGATGTTGCTTACCTATATCATATGTTATTTACAATATTTATCTTTTTTTCTACCGTAGTATGTTTGTTCATGTTTGTTTCTTTGTTTGTGCTGTTGCGCCTGTTAGTTTTGATTTTTCTGTGAGTCAGGCTGCACGAGCCTTAACTGACACAACCTTGATACTGTCCGTCCGTTATCAGTCACCATTTACACTGAAAGTAATAAAATCAGAATCATTCTCACCAAAGTTTCGGTGCTGTCTTAGGTATTGTTTGTTATTGATGTTTTAATCAGGTTACTTGTCCGGTCATGCAAGAAAAATTCTCTTACACTTGCCCCATCACAAAACCACTTGTCCCATCACAAAATCCACTTGTCCCGGACAAGCGGACAAGTGTTAATGTCGAGCCCTGAAATATAAATGTTTTGTGAAAGAACGCACAGTTACTCGGTATAACACAATACTTTTGTGAGTGAATGCTAATGTTTCCAAAGGACGCAATATTACCCGGGGAAAGCAATACTTTTGATAGTAAATGCAAATGTTTTGTGAAAAAAAGAAAGGTTACTTGAGGGAACACAATGTTGCAAACAAACAAAAATGTTTTGTTGAAGAGTGCAAAGTTACTTGGGAAAATGCAAGACTTTTGAAAACAAACTCAAAATGTTTTATGGAAGAATTCAAAGTTGCTCAAAGAAACACAATACTTTTGCAAACAGACATATATTTTGTGAAAGAATGAAAAGTTACTCTGGAAACATTATTTTTGCAAACAAATGCAAATGCTTTGAAAAAGAATGCAAAGTTACTTAGGAGAATGCAATACTTTAGCAAGTGACAAATGTTTGTGAAAAGAAGTTACTCAGGGAACCCAATGCTTTTGAGAGTAAATGCAACTGTTTCGTGAAAGAACGCAAAGTTACTCAGCATAACGCAATGCAAATGTTTGCAAAGGATGCAACATTACTCAGGAAACACAATACTATTGAGAGTAAATAGAAATGTTTTGTGAAATAATGTAAAGTTTCTCCAGGAACGCAATACTTTTGCACATGGACGCAAATGTTTTGTGAAAGAATGCAAAGTTTATCTGGGAACGCAACACTTTTATGAGTGAATGCTAATGTATTGAGAAAGAACACAAAACTACTCAGGGGAATGCAGTACTCTTGCAAACTAACTCAAATGTTTTACAAAAGAACGCAAAGTTGCTCAGGGAAACAATAGCTTTTCGAACAAACAAAGATATTTGGGGGAATGCAATACTTTTGCAAATGAATGCAAATGTTTTGGGAAAGCATGCAAAGTTTCTCTGGCAACTCAGTATTTTTGCAAACGAACATAAGCTTTGAAACATACTGTAATTTTTTCCTCCCACCTTATATCATTTCCATCAAAAGGAAAATTCAGAATTTTGCAGGGAAAATTTAATTCTCTCTCTCTCTCTCTCTCTCTCTCTCTCTCTCTCTCTCTCTCTCTTTTTTTTTTTTCTTTTTCTCACTGAGCTTGTTGTAATGCATTCTGGTATCTTTTTATCCCATAAGGATACATACATTGCTTTCTTATGTTTTACAGATACAGCCAGTTCACATATGGGAAACATTCATATTACAATCAAACGTTTATTACAGCACAGCACAACAAAACTTACCTCGTATAAGGTCAGAGGTCATGTGCGGCCAGCTGTAGGTCCGTACAAGCTCCCAATCAAAATCATCTTCCTGTGCCTGTCTGTATTCACATAGGCTGGGGTCAGAGTCTTCCTCAAACGTGCAGCCAGCTGAAGAGAGAGAACGCATCGTTAGAACCAAACTATATTTAGGTGGTCAATTTACAATACGTTTTGCTTTTGTAGGTCAGTATAACTGATTTTTTGAAATATTCTGAAATGTAATATAACATAAGTCATTACTTCAACTGAAGTTCAACTCGACACTTGTAAACTTGCAGAAATGTACAACGATTTCACACATACATGGTGGCACCCAGGGTGACACACTTAATGATGTCCCCATAGAGCTACCTGAATAAAGACCTCTTAAAGGCACTGTAGCAAAAACAGCAAGCTTAACTGCAAGGGTCAGTGAATGGCCTAAAAATTCTGGTAACAATTTGGTATAGGGAAGCATTAGCATGCCTATTATTAACATACTGGCTGTTTAATAGTATTAATAAGGCATTTATTCTACATGACCATATTCTACATTCCTAATCCCACCCAATATCTAAACTTAACATTATTAATTATTAATAAGCAGCAAATTAGGAGTTTCTTGAGGCAAAAGTCGTAGTTAATGGATTGTTAATAGCATAAATTGGACCTTAAAATAAAGTGTGACCAAAATTCCCATATGAAACTAAACTGCGTCTGTTTTTGGTGTATTAAAACTTGACCAACATGGTAAAGGACTTCAGGGAAGAAAATAAAATGAGTTGATATATGACCTCTTTAAACAGCGAACAACCAAAAGCTCCACATTTTTGATCACACTTTCAAAACTTTTTATGAGAACAGTAGGATGATTGCTGCTTTAGGCAAATGATGTATTTCTGTAAATAACTTTGTGTGAGTTTGCTAGCTTTGTAGTGGAAAAGGAACCTCAGGGCTGTTGTGTTCGAGTAATTAAATATTCCGCACAAAACTACGACTCACTTTGTAGCTGCAATCTTTCAGGAGTGACAAGGTACTGTGCATCTTTGACTAAGAAGAAAGACTTTGTTCAGACAGCGAAAATCTGATTTTTGGCACATCCGAGTCAAATCTGTTTAGTTGTTTACAAAGAGAAAAATACATTTATTCTGGATTTTTCAACCTAGGCTGATCGGAAAAATATGCCTCAACCAACAATTTGCAAAAACATACCTATTTCACTGCAGTTTGTAGTTGAATGATAGTAGTTTGATGTTTTATGACATCAAAAAATGTACCATAGTGCATATATATTTGAGGTTTGCGTCACATAATTAGCTCCAGATATATGGCTTTTCTGACACAGTAAACTTGCTCGGTAGCGCACCTGGTAGAGCATTGGACTTGCAGTGTAAGTCACGAAAGCAAGCTGAAATGTCATGGCTGCTTTAGTTTTGGGTTTTTATCTAATGTTTGTTAACACTTCAGTTAAGATTAGTGTAGCTGGTATGTTATTTTCAAAAGCAACAGAGCATGAACTTATTTTACTGCCACTCACCAGGCATTTCATTTTCGAACTGCCATAATATGTAAAACAACTAATGTAACAAAGTAGTGTCAGATAATATGAAACACGGTCATTTTTGTATATTATTGGGCATTGATAACACTGTCTAAACAAACAGATCTGTTTGGGGTCTATTACTTGTAAAATAATAGTGTGAAGTGTCAGTTCTAAAAATTGGATTTGAAAAACCAATTGGAATTGTGTGTAGTGTGAAGAAAGGCTAATCACCCGCACTAAAACTAATGAGGCAAACGAAAAGACTCTCTCGACGGCGCACGCACTGATGCGGCATCATCTCAGGAAAAAATGATTGAGTGTCACACCTGAACTCCAGACTCCAGCTAAAAGCTTTTCGGTGCCTTTTGTTTTCCTTAATTGCATCTAATAGCTCTGGTTTCCTCAGCTCTGTGTGTAAGTGGAGGTGTGTGTTTCGGCTCAATTAGCTCCAGGCTTGGAGGATGGGGAGGTAAAGATGGGTCAGGTAGATTGCTGTCAGCTGACAAACATCAGCATCACACCAGAGACACAGAAACAGAGCACGAAACACACGTAATAGACTCATCGCCGGTGTGAGGTGACCCTCTCCTGTGTGTGTGTGTTTGGGAAACATGCTATCAGCAGGCTCTCAGCAGAAGCTAATAATACTCCATCTAGAGTAGCATCTAAAAACAGCAGCACTCTCAAAACCACATGCTCTCACGCTACATTACAGGTGGCGAAATTATAGCCAGAGCCAGGAAAGTGGACCAAACTGTTCACACAAACAGCAGAAAATGTCAGCAAAGACATGCACTCGCAGCTCCTTGATTGTGATTGGTCAAATTTACAATTACGTTAACATTGGATTAAAAAATACAACACTTTTTGGATGCACAACGCACATTTCTTAATATTACGCCTAAAATATGTTTTAATGTCACTATTGATGAAAACTGTATGATATTTAAATAATATCAGTCTTTAAATGCAAAACATTTAAAATGTACCTACTTGCAATAGTTCCACTTTAGCACAGTCAAATATACTTAAGTATATTGTATTTAGTTGGACTTCAGCACTAATTCCGCACAAAGTGCATTTAAGTACAAAATTAATTGTTCAAATTTATCAGACTTTAAATATACCAGTTTAGAACTCAAAAAGTACATTTGCAGGGTATTTTTATTAAGTATATACTATGTAATTTGAATTAGTATTAGTACAGAAACAGCATATATGTGAGAAGGGTTGAAATTGAGTTTTATACATCACATGAAAGCTGAATAAATAAGCTTTCCATTGATGTATGGTTTGTTAGGCAATATTTGACCGAGATACAACTATTTGAATATATGGAATCTGAGGGTGCAAAAAAATCTAAATATTGAGAAAATCACCTTTAAAATTGTCCAAATGAAGTTCTTAATAATGCACATTACTAATCAAAAATTAAGTTTTGATATATTTACAGTACAAATTTTACTAAATATCTTCATGGAACATGATCTTTACTTATTTCCCTAATGATTTTTGGCATAAAAGCAAAATCAATAATTTTGACCCATACAGTATATTTTTGGCTATTGCTTCTAATATTCCCTAGCGATTTAAGACTAAGGTTTTGTAGTCCAGGGTCACGTATAATAACATGAAGCAAATCTATAAGGTGGCGCTGGGGAAGGTGGAAGGTGTCAGAGTAACTCTGAAAGCATGCTGCAAAATGCTCTACTGAATGCTAACCAGCCATTTAAATATAAAGCAGCAAGCTCATTGGCTGCGTATTTAACATGAACCAATCAGCTTGTGCCAAGTAGTTTAACGCTGTGAATAGCATCAGCCTGTTCCATCTAGAGTTTAATGACAGAACTTGGAGTTACTTTAAATTGTAATAATATTTCAGAATTTTACTGTTGTTACTGTATTTTTGTAAAATAAATGCAGCCCTGATGAGAATTAATGACTTCTTTATTTGTTTTTTTTGTTTGTTTGTTTGTTTGTTTGTTTTCAAAAGGGTTGGGACTTTTGAATGAAAGTGCACCCTAGTGAAAAACAAATATACTAAAATGTATTTAAAATGCATTTATTTCATGCTAAGTATATTACAAATACTTTTACATATTATGTACCTAATAAAAATACCCTGCAATTGTACTTTTATTATACTAAACTGGTATATTTAAAGTCTGCTAAATTGGAAGAACTAATTTTGTACTTAAATCACTTTAATTGTGCACAAGTAGTGCTGAAGTCTAACTAAACATATACTTAAGTAAATTTGATTGTGCTAAAGTGGAACTACTGCAAGTATACTTTAGGTACACTTTAAATAATCTAGTTTTTTAAATGCAAAATATTTAAAGATCAGGACTTGAATTATGCTTAGTATAAAATAAATGCATTTTAAATGTATTACTTTTTTACTATGGTATTAGTATATTATTTTATAATTATCTTAAATTTACAAGTAATAATTAATTGTTGTCACAAGCAAGCACGTTCCTAATTAGCTGTCATATCACGCAGATAATGATTGGCTGTCTGTACATTAACCTGCTAATTACTGGCATAGTGTATAGCAACCAGAAATATGCATGTGCTATGTTTTTGTATGTTGTATAAGTCTTGCTACCATATGTAACAAAGGCAGCAGATCAGTGTGTTTCTATAATGGCATGAGAACTTTTCCGCAGCAGATGCGAGCGGCATATCACAACATGTCAAAACGAAATAACTCCCATTATAATCAACAAAGCTGTCTACACTGAAAGAGCTGTGGTTCAGCTAACGGATGTTGTGTTTTTGTTTTTGAAGTTACTTCAACCACTTTATTTTTCCTGTCTGTCTGAAATTAAATGATTAGAACTTCTGACCATCACATCAAAGCAAGCTCGTTATTTTCTGCCTCTTTAAATTGACATCTTTTTGTTTTAACTACACACAACTTCACAAATATATTTCAGTTTTTTTTGTTTTTTTTTTGCACACTATTCTTATAAGAACAAAACAAACGCAAAGTTGATGTTAACATCAGTGTATTTCTGCTGAAATAAAGCAGGATTTCCTTGAGTTTGGCTGTTGCTGAAGTCTAGCCTGAGCTCACAGCTGACTGTTGAATGTCAGTGAATGATCTGAGGTGATGTGCAGCTTTGACACATTCACAGACACAAACATGATGTAAGCGGGGAATACAGACTGAAATGCTATTCAGTCTAAGACTGATTTAATTTTTATGTTCCTCCTGTTAGGACATCCTTGGCAGATTGTCCAAAAACAGGTGTGGTTTTTTGTCCAAAAACGCAGGTGGTGGCTAATAATACAACTTCTAGATACAGATATACTTCTGAATCATTCAAAACACTCAGCAAGAAGTTCACCCAGCCTGTAAATGCGCATACGATGCATTTGCACTAAAAAAAAACATTCTATTTTTGATGGCAAGTGATAATGATCAAATTGTCCACCGCATCTATTGTGTTCAGAGCACAAGACTAGCAGAAACCCTTCACAGTTTGTTTTAGAAAAGGTTTAGCTCTCTGGCGATCCATCATTATGACCGGATTAAACACTGCTTCTCGCAAAGCTACAAGAGCAGCTCTCAAGGAAGCCTTTCAGTTGCTTTACTTGTCAAAATTAAACAGCAAAGACAGGCTTATATTACATGGGTTTATAATCCGCAGCTGCCATCTCCAGTCATTTAAGAGCAGGATTTTCAGATCAGTCCGCAGTTGTCTGTGAAGGAACTCTCTGTCATTGTAAACACTGCTTTACAGTCAGAGCTGCCATCATCAGAGGCTGCGGTCTGTGAAAAGCAAAGATAATGATTATTACAGAAGAGCTGTAAAGCTTTTATCATCACTACCACGACGAGTGAGAAATTACGATGTCAAAGATTATTATCGCTCGCTTTGTCTCTCGCCGTTCTGCTGGTGTGAAAGTATCTCAGCCGCTCCACTTTAAACAAACACACATTTCTCTCCTCTCCTATAAACATAGTATACATAATACACAGTATATCCACTTTTTTGAAAGAAATTCATATTTTTATTCAACAAGGATGCAAAATATTAAATAAAATTGACAGCTGAAACATTTATAGTGTTCAGTTTCAAAAATATAATGTTCTTATAAACTTTCTAGTCATCAAAGAAACTAACCAGTCATAAGGGTCAATTTTCAAACTGAGATTTATGTATAGGACAATATTTGGCCGAGATACAACTATTTGAAAATCTGGAACCTGAGGGTTGAACAAAATCTAAATATTGAGAAAACTGTCTTTAGAGTTGACCAAATGAAGTTCTTAGCAATGCATATTACTAATCAAAAATTAAGTGTTTATATATTTACAGTAGGAAATTTACAAACTATCTTCATGGAACATGATCTTTACTTAATGTTCTAATAATGTTTGGCATAAAAGAAAAATCAATAATTTTGACCCATACAATATATTTTTGGCTACTGCTACAAATATACTCATGCTACTTATGACTGCCCTTAACACAAAGAAGTATACTTCAAGTTTATTTTATTAAGTATACTTAAGTAAAGTTCAACTAATTAATTTACTAATTAAATATGTGTAGCAGCTTTTTTAGTACACTTTGAAGTATAGTCTCAGTAAACTACTAGTTTAAAGGTTTTATACTGCAGGTATACTCGTAAGGTTTCTTTAAGTGAACTTTACATCATACTTTAAGTATACTACTGTGTCCCTGTTTAGGTATTAATTTGTATGTATTTTGTTATGTTAATACCTGAACACACAAAACATCAAAATAAAGTACAGGGTATCTGTTTGTAAACAAAAACATTTTATTATAGCTTCACGCATCCATTTTTGATAAACACCTGAATGTGGGTAAGTTGCATAAATAAAAATTAAAGAAATAAATAAACAACATTTTGAACAAAATGCTAAAAAAAATAAAAATAAAAATACTAGTTATGATAATCAAAACATAGATGGAGTTGATCAACACCCCAAATCATGTCAGTCATTATTACCTCTTCATGGGTCTATGCATCTATGGTTTTGATGCTGTTTTTTCGTCTGACGATTGTGATTACACGTGGAAGCGGATTTTTCTTCACTCGTGTTTTTGGAAGTTCTGTACAAAACATGTGAAATAGCGCCCCTAGCGTATAACAATGAAAACACAGATTCTCAGAGCACAAGTATAGCTCAAATACTTTCCATACTTCCAAGTATTAATCAAGTATACTTAAATGTCATTTTAAGTATATTTCTGAGAAGTATATAAAGCACCTATCTGAGAAGTACATAAAAGTATTTTTAGTTTAATAGCTAATAGCACACTTGAATAAACTTCTTTTTCGTAAGAGTGGTTTGGTTTCCATGAAAAGTTTAAGCAGCTCAGCTGTTTTCTACACTGAAAATAATGTTTCTTGAGCAGCAAATCAGCATTTCAGAACAATGTGACACTTAAGACACTGAAGCAATGATGCTGAAAGTTCAGCTTTGATCAAAGTAATAAATTAAAATAAAACAGCTCTTTTAAATTGTAATAATATTTTACAATATTCCTGTCTGTACAGTTTTTTTTTTTTTTTTTAAATCAAATAAATCCAGCTTTAGTGAGAAGAAAAGACTTCCTTCTGGCCTTTAGTAAGCTCATTCTCACAGCAGCATGATATTTTAAGGTGCTAAAGAGGCTGGCTGACTCGATGCCAGACCCTGCTCATGCACTATGGCGAGGGTGGCTCCGGGGCCCGCGCTCCCTTTGTTTGTTTACCTTTCCATCTGTTGCTTTAATAATGCAGAGGCATTACTCCAGTCTCAGGCATTATGAGCACACTGCTCATCTCAAACTGCCAGTGGTGTGTCTGACTTCATTTCAAGTCCAGTTGTTGACTCAGTTTGAACTAGTCTGTCCAGGGCAATAACATACACTTGACAAAGGATGCATTCTTGCACTCCGTTGCACTTTTATTTTCTTATTTACTATTATTTTATTTTTCTTATTTGTTGATCTACATACACGTGCTTGTCACGAATCTGGTCCTGATTCTCAGTCCACTCGCAACCAGAGGTCACCTTGCCATTACACAGACTGTTGCACTACTTTTCGCCCGTCGTGGATTTAACCCTTTGCCTTGTCTGTTCGCCCCTCGAATGAATTCTAGCCTGTCTATTTGGAACACCCGTTTTCCTATCCCCCCTGGATTACGTTCGCTGTTCATCAACCCTCGCCTGTCTAACAGCTTACTCTTGTGTCTTGCCCTAATATACCTGTTTGCCAGTGTTCGAACCTGCCTATGTTTAACCATGTCTTTGTTTATCAATAAAGCTATGCAGATGGATCCGCCCGCTTCTCACCTCTGTCACTCTGTAACAATGCTAGATGAGTGATTCTCAACCTTTTTGACTTGAAGACTTGAATGTTGTGCTGTTTATTGTTTTGGTTACACTTTATTTTATGGTTTCTTAACTAGTTGCTTATTAGCATGCATATTACTAGAATATTAGCCATTTATTAGTACTAATTAAGCACATATTAATGCCTTATTCTACATGACCTTATTCTACATCCCTAATCCTACCCAATACCTAAACTTAATAACTACCTTACTAACTATTAATAAGCAGCAAATTAGGAATTTATTAAGGGAAAAGTCGTAGTTAATAGTGTATAAGTGTTACCAATATTTTTGTTAAAACTTTCAAAAGTTTGGG
This sequence comes from Cirrhinus mrigala, assembly GCA_036247105.1. Taxonomy (NCBI): domain Eukaryota; kingdom Metazoa; phylum Chordata; class Actinopteri; order Cypriniformes; family Cyprinidae; genus Cirrhinus; species Cirrhinus mrigala. Next base: position 8,389,986 of record CM070025.1, on the reverse strand, counting down.
GTAAAAAAATGTGAAGGCTAGAATAATGGAGCTGAAAATCCAGCTTGTCATCAATAAATTATACTTTTAAAATGCAGTCAAATAGAAGTTATTTCAAATTGAAAATCAAATTATTGAATCAAATAAATTCAGTCTTGGTGAGCATATTTAAAACTTATTTCAGAAAAATTATAAAATCTTAATGATTTCAAACTTTTTACCGGTATTTGTAATATTATAATTCATAAATAATTATTTAATGACAATTTTTACTTTTACTAATTTTAAGTAATCCTGTGGCCCCCCCTAGTGGGTCCTGGCTCCCTGGTTAAAAAGTACTGCTTTATAGAGTTTTGATGGCTGCCAAGACTGCTGTGCTTTTAAGGTGACATGAAATTAAGAATAGTTCAGTGTCTCAAGATCCCAATCTGTTCTGTTCAGGTGTTTGTACAGCCATTTAAAAACACGCGATTGTGCGAACACATACGCACCATCACAGCCACTGTGGCACTGTCTGGAAGAAGTGTGTTTGTGGGTGTAGAAGTTGCTCAGCTCTTTTAAGTGCATTGTGTTGACACATTCCACTGATGTTCCTCATTAGTGCGGGCTTTGCCTATGATCCTTTGCTTCTGCAAGCGCTCAGTTATGCATTTAATGAAATTATAATTATTAAAACTGTGTGTTCACACATGTGTGTGTGTGTGTGTGTGTGTGTGTGCGTTCCCAGAGGAAATGTCATTGCTCAGAGGTTGCACATTCATTGCAGAGAAAACTTAAAGTTGTCTGTTACATTTCTTTGAAATATCAACTAAAATTTACTACATAAGTAGAAACAGCTTTAAACTTGTGGATGGATAGCTCAGATAATTTGAGGAGAAGTCTTGAGTTCATACTCAAATCTCTTTAATTGCAAATCTGTGCACAGTGTGAAACTTTGTTGAAAAAATCTCAAGTTGGTCATACGCTGGTCCAAACTGGTCACTGGCTATTCCAACCTTAAGCTAGAATGGCTGCTGAAAGCTCATCCATCTAGAAACCAGCTACCATGTTCCAAAAACCTTGTAAAGTGGCTTTACCCTTATGAAAAAGAAGTTTATTCTTTTTGTGTGTGCTATTAGTATACTTATTTTAAACTAAAAATAGGAAAGTATGCTTTCAGTATATTTTCATGCACTTCTCAGAAATGTGCTTTATGCACTTCTCAGAAAGATACTTAAAATGACTTTTAAGTATACTGGACTTAGAAAAAGTCTAAATATATTTAAGCTATGCTTGTGCTCCGAGAATCCATGTTTTCATTGTTATACTGTAGGGAGCGCTATTACACATCTTCTGTACAGAATCCAAACACAAGCGAAGAAGAAACCGAACCAACAGATGCTTCCACATGTAATTAACACAATCATCAGACATAAAACAACATCAAAACTAATAAAATGAAATAAAATGTCGACCCATGAAGAGGTAAAAATGACTATCAAGCTTTGGAGTGTTGATTGACTCATCTAAGTTTTGATTATCATTCTGAATCCAACGTGTAGTCTTTTTTCAGCTTTTGTTCTTTCTTTCTTTATTTTTTTCCTATTTATGAAACTTTCAAGTGTTTATATAAAAGAATGCAAGACTAAAAAGTTTTTGTTTACAAGCAGATACCCTGTTCTTTCTTTTCATATTTTGTGTGTTCAGATATTCAGGGACACAGTAGTATACTTAAAGTATGATGTAAAGTTCACTTAAAAAAAAAAAAATGAGCATACTTGCAGTATAAAACTACTAAACTAGTAGTTTACTGAGACTATACTTCAAAGTGCACTAAAAATGCTAAGTATCAGTATACCTATAAGTTCACTTTTAGTATAGTTGCAGTACAAACTAAAATTATAAATGTAAACTAGTTGTGTACTCAAAGTTTACTACTGTTATACTTAAAGCATACTTAAAAGTATACTTTTATAAACTAGAAAGTGGGCCAATTTAGTCCCAAGGAGTATTGAAATAGTACACTTAGAAATATACTACTAGTACACTGATATTTGTATACTTACTACATAAAATATACTTAAAAATAAGACTTAAAATAGACTTGAACTTTACTTAAGTATACTTAATAAAATAAACTTGAAGTATTCTTTTAGGTATATATATATATATATATATATATATATATATATATATATATATATATATATATATATATATATATATATATATATAAAACCTCAAAATAATTTTAACATAGTGTATGAATTGTGCACTATTACATTTTGATGTGTGCATCACACAATCAGTTTCATATAGACTAAAATAGAGGTGCTCCACAGTGATGCCATAGAAGAACCATTTTTGGTTCCACAAAGAACCATTCAGTCAAAGGTTTTTTAAAGAACCATCTCTTTCTTACCTTTTTATAATCTGAAGAACTTTCTTTCACCACAAAGAACCTTTTGTGAAATAGAAAGATTCTTCAGAAGTTAAAGGTTCTTTATGGAACCATTCAGACAAAAATGGTTCTTCTATGGCATCGTGAAGCACCTTTATTTTTAAGAGTGTATATGGCTTTTCTAATGAAGTAAACTTGCTTGGTAGCGCACCCGGTACAGCATTGCAATTGCAAAGGGACTCACAATAAAAGACTTGTAGGATGCTAAACTGTCTTAGTTCATTCAGCAAATGAGTTTTTATGTCGCATTTACTTTTGTTAACACTATAGGTGGTATATTATTTTCAAACAGGTTTTTCAAAACTGAACATTATATTCTGAATGACTGACGTAATAAAATATTACCAGACTGGCGTTCATCTGTTTTGGATAAAACTGAACACACTTAGTGTCACAAAGTATTGTGAAATGTGGAAGAAGCAACATAATATCATTTCGTAACAGGCATGTTTTTCCAATGAGCCTGAGTTGTCCATAGCACAGCGGCACTCTAGAGTGCTATTTTTTTTAAAGCTCTATGCTGTCTAGAACAGACTATTGAGATTTCATTTGTGATTTTATTTTCCTGTGGAGTCAGTACTTACACTACATGTTAAACACTTGTAGAAAGGTTTGATTGCCTTCCGTTTCATGTGCCTGTACGACTGTGTGGGCTGTTAATGGCACAAGCGCTCCACTTCCCTGAGGAAACACTTGAAGAAGAGTATTTCCAGATCTGCTACATGAAAACCTGAACTGTTTTCCCAGAGCAGTATTCTCGCTGAAATGTCAAACACGATAAATTAGGATAGAAGAATTTCTCTTTAGCATTTGGATCCTTGTGGTATGCTAATTAGCAACCGCACAAATGAAAAACAGCCGACACAGGCTCTCATCAGCGCGCTGAAGACGAGGCCCGACTTCCCCTCGCCGAGGCCGGCTCGTGTCTCCAGACAACGCTGAGAGGTGTGGTGAGACAGAACAAAGCGCCGTAAATAAATAACGCAGTGTGAATGCTTTGGCCCTTACTTTGAAAGCAAGGAAAGTAATTTGCAGAACAGCACATCCCGAAAGCAGCCGTGGAGATGCAGGTATACGTGTGTTGGCGCTGGCTTTGATGTCTCAGACTCACACTGAGCGCAGTCTGTTCCCTTCACCACGCACACACATCTCTTATTTATTTATTTATTTTTTTCACTTTATGGCTCTTCTTTGATGCCAATAGTTTGTTAGAAGGTTTAATATCTGTCCCGTGGTTCCCATTTGTAGTGCTGTCATAAATCTGATCATCACCTGCAGCAAAATGGAAGAAAGGTATAAAAACAAGTGCGGAGAAAAACGTGACTAAATGAGAGACAGAGACATGGGCTCTGTTCCAAAACTCAGTGAGTTTCCTACATAGATGGTATTTTAGGGCATCACGATCCAATCTTTAATTTAGTTTCACAGAGTAGGCAGCATAATTGTATTACTTTCCAAGATGTCTTTTTGACAAATTCCAAGGCAGAATTCCACAGAATACAATCCAGTACAAAACAATGAAAAACGCATCCAAACAAAGTGAGAGAAATAAGGAATATGCCATTAAAATCCTAAGATTTAATGCAATACGTAACATGCATATGCAACAGCTTCACAACATGCTAACACCTACTTCTATTCGAAACAATCAACAATTTATTTAACACACTGAGTGTTTTAAATTCGTCGCTTATAAGGTTCCATTTTAATGTGAACGCTGCCTTATTAGGCAGCAGGGCGGCTCGCTAAGTTTTGGAACAGAGCCACACTGTTGCTTCTCTGGGAGTAACTCACACTGCTTCAATAAGAAACATTGCTATGTTCTGTGGGCCATAAAGACAGTAAATATTTGTTGTTTGGTATTGTTTCTGTTAGAGAAATGATTCTCTGGAGGCGGAGAGTGTTATTGATGGTTAAGTTTAGGACACGGGCTATCAACTCATGACAATTACTTACAGTCAAACGGTTACAAATGTCTCCCCTTATCCTGTTGAACAATTTATTTCAGGGCTGGATGGGAACTAATTTTCTTTATGGCTCCCACGCGTGACATGTCCATCAGCCAGTAATGTACGAGTAGCGCTGGCTGACTCAAACTGATATGCTTGCAACTATTTCAGCAAAGTCGTAGCAACACAAATGCTGATAGTCGCTTGTTTGGTCTTTCACCACAGCTAGTGACATTTCATCCCAAACATGCTCTATTTGGCTATTAATCCTTATCTACAGTGTTATTTTAGAAATATTTATATACTTTTATAGTATCAGTTGACTTTATATGTATATTTTAAGTTTTGATTTTAATTTTAGCTTAAGATTTGCTCACTTTTTATAAATATTTCTATTGAGCTTTATTTTTTTATTTTTTTTTTTCAGTTTTGTTTTAGTAAGTTTAGTACTTCAATTTATTTATTTCAGTTAGATGCCAAGGCAACATTTGAATTGAAACTCACTAATGTAACAAAAAGAAAGAAATAAATAATATATATATATATATATATATATATATATATATATATATATATAAGAAGTGTAAACATGGAAATGTGTAGTTATTGAAATATTAACTTAATATCTTAACTTAAAGTAACTTAAAAAATAATTTTGTCTCTTCTTCATGAATCATTAATTAGTCATTGGATATGATAAAGTTTCACAGCTATATATCAGCAGTGTTTACTAACTTTTTGTGTATAATTATTCATCTCATACATGATCTATTTTACAGAGAGGTGCTTTTGTCCCCAAATTTAGAAGCATGGATCACAAATTTATTTCAATGTCATTTACATGGCCATTGTATATTTTGAAATTGGTCATAAGCTAAACACTGTGGCAAACAAAATGAAAAAATTATGAATAGTAACTGCTATAGAGGGTATGCATTGACGTCACTTTCCCGCCGGGACACGCCCCCTCAGCCGGACTGAGTGGCAAAAAAGCCTTCAAACCTTTAAACTAAAGGTTGCCAAACTTGATATAATGTTCCTAACAACTTCACAAATATCCAGTGGTCAGTGCATATTGAAGCAGCCAGAAATCGTGTTTTCTAACACTTATATGTGTCTGATTTTGACATCGGGGAAAATAAATAAAGCAAATTTGCCTGTGAACTCATTTTGTAAATACAAAATAGGTTGTTCTAAACCCCGATGATCACTTATATCAATGTTATATATATATTGTCATATCGTCCAGCTGAAAAACATATATAGTTTTTGTCAGTGTTTATTTAAAAACATCCAGTTATTCAGAATTTAAGATGGTAAATGTTTAGGTGATGAGTTGTCAATACAATATACTATAATACAATACATAGTATATGATTTTAATGCACAGTTCAACATAACATGAAATGATAACTGCAAATCCATGTTTCACTGCCAGGAGACCATTTGTTTCTATGAATTGCAGCGATTAATTTGCCTCTCTTTTTTAGTAGCTTTCAGCAGTCTGTAAAAATATACCTCAGGTTGCTTGTCAAATCTATTTTGTACAGTCAATCTCAAAGCTCATTCTGGTTTTAGAGGTGTTTTGTGTGTTCTGTCGCAGCATTCGCGTTGAAACCAATGTTGCCACTCAGTCTTTTTGCCACTCAGTGGGCAGAGCTGCAGCCACTCCAGCTGACAGTGACGTCACATGCATACCCTCTATTGTGTGAATGATATCCCTCACCAAAAATAGTAAACTTTATTTTATTTTATTAAGTATACTTTATCCTTTAACTGTCACTCCCATTTTTGAACACAGACATAAAATGCACTATCCAAACTTAAACTTTTATAATTCATGAATGAAAACAGTTTGTAATATGATTTTGATGTACATTTCCTATGGTAATGCAATGTCTGATTTTAAAATGGCTTTCAAACTTGAGATTTTAAGTTTTGAACTGATATACAATTTCTTACGATTTCTAAAGTATGAAAGGGAAAAAGGCAACAAAGAAAGTCTTTTGTGACAGAACTCAGGTCAGAACTCCTGTTATGATGTAGATTTTTGTGGTGCACTCTTGACATATATTAATCTATTACTTTTCCTACATAATTTGTAACACACAAATATGGTAAAATATCTATTTAGAAGTCTTAGACCTTTCCAATGATACATCGTTTGTCATGATTAGATTAGGATTTAATTGTAATATGGTGAAGTAAACTTAGACGTCCCACTGAGGGGACGGGTGAGAGTTAAGAGGTTAAGTAAAGTTCATGTATATTATTAAGTATACTTTATATAGTAGTTATACAAATGTGAGTGTACTAGTAGTATACTCGTAAGTGTACTATTTCAATACTCTTTGGGACTAAATTGGCCCACTTTCTAGTATATAAAAGTATACTTGTAAGTATAGTTTAAGTATAACAGTAGTAAACTTTGAGTACACAACAAGTTTACATCAAAGGTTTTAGCTTGTACTGCAACTACACTAAAAGTGAACTTATAGGTATACTGATAGTTTACTAATTAAATACGTGTAGTAGCATTTTTAGTACACTTTGAAGTATAGTCTCAGTAAATTACTAGATAAGTCGTTTTATACTGCAAGTATACTCGTAACTTTTATTTAAGTGAACTTTACATCATACAATATGTCCCTATTTAGGTATTAATTTGTATATTTTTTGTCTTTGTACAGGGTATCTGCTTGTAAACAAAACAATTTATTCTAGCTTCAATCATTCTTGAATGTGGGTAAGTTTCATAAATAATAAACAAGATTTTGAACAAAAAGCTAGAAAAAGACTATGAATTGGAATCAGAATGATAATCAAAATGTCGATGGTGTCGATCAACACCCCAGAGCTTTACAGTCATTATTACCTCTTCATTGGTCGACATTTTATTCCATAATGTTACACAGTTTAGATGCCGTTTTATGTTTGATGATCATGTTAGATTAGGAAGCATCTATTGTTCAGGTTTCTTCTTCACTTGTCAAATGTCATTTTAAGTATATTTCTGAGAAGTACATGAAGCCCATTTCCGAGAAGTATATAAAAAGTAGACTAAAAGTATACTTTCCTATTTTAGTTTAAAATAAGTATACTAATATCATACTTCTTTTTCGTAAGGGATGCAATCATGTAATCCATAAAAAGTAACTTTAATATGATTAAGAGCATTTTAAAATATAAAAGTGCATCATTTCTGGTTTTGGATTACAACTCGGATTACATGTAATCAGTTACTATTCAGCACTGACTGCATCTATGGTTTGTTTTCTATTTCAGGTCATGGCGGAGCACTGATGACTTCACATAAAGACCAGGAACATGTACTAATTTTTCATGTTGAATTTAAATTCAAAGCAGCTGCCCTACTGAGTAAGTGTTAGAAACACAAGAAAGTCCAGAAAAAGTTCAGGTCTGCTCTCCTCAACCATCTCCGCACCTCCCAACAATGTGAGCGTAATCTATCATTTGACAGCGAGCGCAGACGCAGAAGCTCAGCCTCCTCGCAGTCGGAGGTGTATAGCATGTGTGCGCTCCTGCTGTCTGAGGTAAGTTCAGTCCGGCGGGGAGTCCAGGTGTTTATCAGGGACTGTGTGTTTCCACTGCTGGAACGCTGAGATTCTGTCTGCTGTCAGTCTGCAGCGAGAGCTAGAGTTATGATGGCACTGAGATGGGAATTACACGTTTATGATGGATCACCAATTGTGCGCTTGTGTTTACCGCAACACAGCGGCTGGAAAAACTGACCCACATACTGATAATAAATACTGACGGAGAGACAAGAAGTAGACTAGCTACACTTTTATCTTTGAGGACAGAGAAAAGAGTGAGACACAAAGATCTAGTCCACCTGTTAATGATTTAACAAATATTCACATGCGGAATACAATGCAAATCATTGTTATTGATTTTTTTCAAAATCCACCTAAATTGACACGTTATCTAGTCACAACCAAGAGCATGCTGATGATATATCAACACATTACTATTAATTAAATTAATAACACTTTGCATTAGATAACTCTATTCGCTATTAATTAGTTGCTTATTGACATGCATATTACTAGCATATTGGCTGTTTATTATTATATATTAATGTTTTAATTTGCATGACCATATTTTAATTCCCCTAATCCATGCCATACCTAAACATTACTACAACTACCATATTTAGTATCAACAAGCAGCAAAAATATGTGTTCTCTAATCTACAGTGTTGCCATTAAAATGATATAACTCAATAATCATATTAATAAATAATAGTGTATTAATTCATATTCTTTACCACAGCATGTGCTTGGAAACAGAAGTGTGCATAATTGTATTAAATGTGCACTTGTGGTGTACTTCAAATCTTAAAAAAAAATATATTAAATTTAAAACAATAACAAATAAATAATGTAATAAAATTCCACTTAAGTGCACTTACACGTTTATGACTGTTTCTTAACACACTTAAGCACACTTAAAAGTGCAAGTTGTAACAATGTGAAATTAAAAGTTCCAAAGTGCATTTTAAGTCTTTGATTTAATAATCAATTTTCATAATTTAAATAAGAATGCTTATTTTAATGTGTTGACTAGCATACTAAAGCACACAGATTTTTGGTTATAATTTTAACTGCAATGTGTTAAGTTTCTTTAACCATATGCCATAAGATAGAAGTAATTCTGAAATTAAAAACAAATTTACGTAATGGGTCAAAAAAGCACCCCAAAGTTCAGCAAATTGCATTTAATCTAAATGTAAAATATAAAACATTTTAAGTTTTTAACAAATAAGTTAATTGCAATTTATATGCAATTGTGATGTAATGAAATTGTAATAAAAAACATTATTTTTTAGTTATTTTAAAGTATATTATTCCTGGAATAAGTACATAAAAGTATTTTTATGAAGCTTTAAATCAATCTATTAAATGTTGACCTGTCTGTTGTTAAAAGCTCTATATAAAATAAAATGACTTGACTTAAGCAAAAGATAGGTAAGGTCAGAAATAAATGGGGCTTGAAGCAAAAATGAATAAAAATGCCCCCAAACTTGGAGTGTCAGTATGAGAGTGGAACAAGATCATCAATACAGAGCGTTTCAGCATCACCTCACCTTATGTTCCAACCCCACATCAATTATTCACAGTCTCTAGATTAAAATTTACGACTGAGCTCCACGACGTGTCCTGGAAATGAGCTCCATATCATTGTCTGTCAGCGCCAAACTTTTCCTGACTGTTCGACTCCCCTGACTGATGTAGTGACACTTTCCTAACTTTTACTGTCACACTTTCACACTACAGTCTCAGAAAGGCCACAGTAAAAAAAAAAAAAAAAAAAAAAAAAATCATATTCCTCTTTTTCTTAAAGTTGATCTGAACTGTTTTTTTTTTTTTTTTCTGGATAGTGTTATTCTCCCCTCTGATTGGCTGGCTTCTATGCTTCTAGGTATCAGGGTACAGGGCTCTACAGTGCGCATTTGCGACTGAAAACTACTGTGTGTGACTATAAAAAAATATTTAGGAGCGGCAGTCCGACTGATCCGATCAACATATTTGTGTTTGCGCTGAGGGGAGCTTCAAAGGTTTCTACGTGTTTTTGCAACGTTGAGTAATGTATCACAGACATATCTCATCAATCCTTTCATAAACAAAGTGTAGCGAGAGTGTAAATAAGAGATTGATTGTGTAGCGTAGAGAGCTTTGGCACTTTGTGAGATCGTGATGAAGTAAGATGAGTGACAGTTTTTAATGATTTTTAAGGGAGTTTGTAAATGAGATATTGATTTAATACAACAGTTAAGTAAACAAAAAGTTAATATTCAGTGACTTACATTGTCTGACTATAACACTACTGCCTGTTTATGCTCTGTTTTATTATCAAAAATAGTTTGAAACAAGTCACAACTGAGCCACTGTGCATCTCCATTTAAACACAGCAGTGTTTCGTTTATGAATGAACGTGCGTTTTTAAACGAATCTAGTGAGTCAATGATTCAATTTCCCATTCACTTGCTTTACTCCTGAATGAATCAGTCGTTCGAACAAATCGAATGAATGATTCAGTAATTAAATCGGTGACTTGCCGCCACCTACTGGCAGATTTAGTTTCATTTTTAAAGTATCTTTTCAGTTATTTTAATCATTTAATAATTCTATATTCAAAATTTAATATTTAAAACATTAATCTCAACAATGAATTTATGAATTTGATAGTACTCATGCCACCTCTGAGCCTCATCAAACATACAAAAATATACCTACAGCCACTTTTGTGTTCTTCTATGCCACCTCTGTAGTACAAATGAATTATGTTAATACTGATTTGATATGTATGCGTATATATATTTATACACACATATATAAGATGACATACTTTTAATAAAATTCCCCTATAAATCACTTTAAGAAGTCAAATATCAACTCGTAATGGGAGGGCTAATTTGTGATCAGATTTATTTATTGCTCCTGGTGCTCCTGAAATTTTGACTGTGCTCCTAAAATTTTTTAAGTCAGGAGCACAAATGCTCCTAAAAAGAAAAGAAAGCGTAGAGCCCTGGGGTACTAAGTTCAGCACTTTTTGATAAAGAGCAAGTCAGTTGCTTTGGCACCGGCAAGTTCAAATCAAGTTCAGTGGTTTTGAACAAATCAGGTGTGTGAAAAATTCAATAAACCGTTCTTAATCTTACTTGCTAATTTAGCATATCTTTCTCTGGCATGACTAGCATGAGAAGTATGCTAGAGACACAGTTACAAAATCAGCAAGTCACTTGCTTCATTGCCGAATGAACCGGCCATTTTAAATGAATCGGTTGAGTGAATAAATCGGTGACTCGCTTATTCCAACAGCGACTTGCCCCCACTTAGTGGTGGATTTAGTTTCATATTTAAAGTATCATGTCCTATTTCTATATTCAAGATATTTCATATTTAACACATTAATCTCATAAAATAATTCATGCAGTTGTACCTGCAGTGTAAATTTATTAATCACAGTATATGGAAATGCATCTAAATGCCACTTCAGATGCAGCTTGTGCAGTGTTTCATTTGATTAGTAACAACCCTACAGCACTAAGAGTATCATTCTGTTTGCATTTATTGAATAAATATATAGAAATGGTTATACACTCTTAAAAATAAAGGTGCTTTAAAAGGTTCTTCACAGCGATGCCATAGAAGAACCATTTTTGGTTCCACAAAGAACCTTTATAGAACCATTTAAACAAAAAATGTTCTTCTATGGCATCGTGAAACACCTTTATTTTTAGGAGTGTAGGAATAGCCATCTTAACTGTAAACTATGCTTAAAAGCATATAAAAACGTATCCCTTTTAGACAGATGGACACAAAGAAACAAACTCCACACACTTTTCACAGTAATTTCTCTGGTGTTTTCTGTAAAAGCATTCAGAGAGACTGCTGTGTTATATTAGAATGAACCATCATGCCAGTCTATCACTTTCATGCCATATTTAGATTTGTGATCACTTTAATTTAGTTCTTGTCAGAATAGTCAGAAAAAAAAAAAAAAAAAAAAAGTTAAAATCCCCAATCTTGCAAGTAACAGCGAACATGATTGCCTTAGCAAATGCTACTAAAACACTTCATAGTGCTGTAAAAGTAGCAATTATTGCGGTTCTTCTCTTTTGATTTGTTCTCTGAATGGACTTGACTGGTTACAGGTGGCTTTTTAAATGTTATTCTGTTTTAACAGCCCTTCAGTCCTTTAATAGCGCTTTAACATTTGCGCACACACACGTATTCCCTGAGCGTACACCTCAGCAGACAAGCTGAACTCCTGAGGGAAAGTGTTTTTAGAAAGCAAGAGGAAAGATGGGGCGTCATCCTCTCGGCTTCACATCCATTACCCTCCGATCTGCCGGGAGGAGGAAAACATTAGCGCAGAAAGAAAGAAAAGACGAAAGGAAGGAAACGCGGCTGTCATTACAAGTGCCACCTTCCCATTTTTCATTTAGTCTGTTCATTTTTTTCTCTCCCGCACAGTGAGATATAAATTAGAGCTACGCGAGGCTTTTTTTGGTTCTTCCGCCCCGTCACACTTTTATACACATATAGGCATCATGAATAGAGCATTAGAGAACATACAACGTTAATCAGACTCATTATCGCTCCAGCACCTGCGCGCTTCATTTTCCACAAGGACGAGAGGAAAGGACGACGACGGAGCTGGGAGTATGAAATTTTCATATTGCCTTTAGGGGAAAATGTATTTCTCTTTCTTGTGAAAGGAGGTGGAAGAGGTTGAGTTGATGCTTTTAACTGCGGTTAGAAAGGTGTCAGCTGCTTGGTCTATTCACTGACTCCATCAAAGCACCTCTCAAAGTGTCTCTGCGTGGCTGCTTTCAGATTTATGAGTCCGCCATCCTCAAAACTAGTCTTGCGCTAGAGCATTAAGACTTTCTTTCGGGCCCCATGTTGAGTGCCCTAAGAAGTGCACCGGAGAGTGTGGACTGAATTACTTCACTTGAGTTTCTCCAATGAAAACGGTTAGCATAAGCGCTACAAAGGGAAATGAGAAGATGGTTGGACCGGAGAGGGATCAGATATCTCTCAGGCCCCGCAAAGCTCAAAGTCATAAAGGCCACATTCACAGTGCAGCTGAACAGGGCTGTCACTTCACTTCTGTGTAATCTCCTTCTGTTCACTTATTTGCTGTGACAACCAAATTTCAGAGTGACAAAAACCCAAATCCAGTACCGATACTGTTGTTTAATCTGTGTGCAGTGTATAGAAGTGAGCTCAAATGAACAATGCAATGCAATGATGGATACTGTCTCTAGGAATTTTCATTAAAAGATAATTTTTTTCTTTCTTTTCATCAAATGGTGGGGGACAGGAGGTCTTTATACTTTCTATATTGATTGGCCAACCAAGGTCAAACAGTTTGGAGTGGACGTCACAGTTACATCACCTGCAGCTGCACGCACATTGTGGAGGCTAAAAAAAAAAAAAAAACTGGGAACAAGTGGAGGTAAAATCCATGGAATAAGAGTAAAAATGTATTGTTGTGCCTTTGGATGTTAGAAACAAAATGCAAATCATTTTTATAGAGTACTGTCATCAAAGACATCACTTAAAGCTAAATACAGATGTTTAAATGGATATTCTAATGGATGAAACCTACAATGATTGCCCTATTTTAAAAACATACATTTAAACAATAGGTTTACATAATATTCACATGTGCAGTTCATAGAGGACATAATGTATTAGCCCTACACTTTCAACATGACATATTATTTAAACCTATAACATTTTACATTTACCTATTTTATTTCACTTTTTTTTTATTAGTTTATATTTCCAAGTTCGGACTTTATAACTTGATTCACTCAGCAATAGCAATTTTGTCAATTACAAGGAAAAGAGCCAGAAGTGTGGGATATAAGCTCATCATTTTGAGCCAAGGGGAAAAGAGAGAATGTCGGTTTGACTGGTCTTATCAGAACTGTGAGAATAGAACCAGATTTAAAGAAAAAATATCGTCATTATATATGGTCATTTTTGAGCGAGATGCTATCGGTCTAATCAGATTCAATGATCTATGCTAAGCTATGCTAAATGTGCTACTGCCAGACCCTGAGATCGGCTGAATGGATTCGAAAACGGTAAAACTCAACTGTTAACTCTAGGGGAGTTGGACAATGAGCCTATTTTTAAAAAAGTGGAGTGTTCCTTTAAAACTCAAATTTATTTTTTTGTTCTGTTCTTTAATTCCATGGCTTCCATAGACTGCTACTTGAAAACTACCATCTTCTGACACCACATAGGCTCTGCCCACAAAAAAACAAAAACAAAACAAAAAACAAAAAAAAACATCATCAATGTTTGCAAACATGAAATTGGTCTATATATTATTTAACCTGTTTTATTTTACCTTCATTTAGTATGTGGTTAAAATCAAATCAAATAATGGACATCCCCAAAAGAGTACACTTGTTGGCACTTTTTTTGTTTTTGTTTTTGCAAAACAGCAATACATTTCAAAATAGCATGAGAATTAATAATATTATTAAAAAAAAAATTACAATAATATTTAAAAAAAAAAAAAAAAATAGATTGGGTGACACTAATGGTGTTGGGCTAAATTTAGCTGCCTCTTAGTAGGAGCTAATTTGTTTTGAACAAACTGTTGATTTATACTTATTGATTAATTTATATGTCCTTTCAATTAAAGAGAAGATATTTGTCAAATAGCATGACAGATGCAATCAGCACTCCAATATTTATAAAAAATATTTCAATAAAATTAGTTTATGTTCTTGCTTACCCTCCATTCCGCAGAAGTGGTCCAAATACAAGTTAATGAATATTTGTTTATAATTATGCAGTAACAAGGTTGTGTGTAAAATGTGTGACACAGCAAATTTGTATTTATTTATTAAAAGTAGCAAAGCTGAGTACTTTTACATGTTAATATGCTAATACTTTGGCATAGGTTTGAAATTTTGCATGTGTTTCAGTGTTTGGTCATGAGGGAAAACCACTTGGGAACCATCATCTTATACTGTACTGACAGTCATATAACTATTTTTAAAAAATCATCCTACATCCTCATACTCATGTTCTCTCAACAGTGAGTTTCCCTAAGAGATCAGAACTAGAGTAGCTCTTCTTTAGAGGTTAATTAAGATTAATTAAATATATCTAACTCTTGTCTCCAGAGGACCAATGACTCCACACAAGATTGATCTTTTTTCCTCCCTCAGACCTTGCAGGGTTGCCAGGGTTACCTTTCTCAAGTTTGGAGCGAAGGACAAACAAATTACACTGCAAAAGCCAAACATGCCGCAGTCCTTCCTCTGCGGCCCCATTCACTGCTGGCAATGACATCTGCTTTGGTGATCTGATCACAAATGGTCAGTCAAGACAGACTGGCATTTACACCTGGCATTAACATGTGTCTCAAAAGCGGCTCATGTGGCCACTTGCGGTTGGGTTTCGTCGAGCCTCTGATTTCACGACTGCATACATTTCCCTTGACAGCATGTTCATGTCACACATGCTGAGAAGAAGCATACGTGCTATAACTGCATTTTTAAATGCCATTTCAGTGGTCCAATCACATGTTTGCAAGATGGATGTCCATACCAGGTGTAAATGAAGCATATGTGATTCACACAGTCGAGAAACTCAATTCCTTCATTAAAGAAGCCCGTTATAACATTTCATACAACGGCTCATCAACCAAAACCCATCTCTACAGAAAGTGTCGTACAAACAGAAATTAATGTGTTTTTAATGTGCCATCTATTTTGATAAACCATAATTCCTCCTTGACTCGGAAAACACGACTCGCTAATTCATTCTTCAACTACTGTTACGCACAATCCCCAAAAGCAATTTAACAAATTGTGTCGCTAACTTCGAAATACGTGAACAATTTCGCAGTTGTGATGGTGCTTACAATTATTTTTCTTATTATCTGTCCTCTAAGAGCATGGCATTAAAATAAAGAGTGTTTTAACAGCTCTTGTGTGGAATCAGAATTAGTGACATGCTAAAATAAAGCAAACACCCCCGAGAGATTCTCCGCAGCAAGCGTTTAGTAGAGTATTTGCATACTTTAATGGATCCATTTTGCTAAATGCGTTTATTTTTTGAAACCCCTTTTATCCCTGAGATTATAAATGGATGTAGTTTGCAAACTGACAATAACATAAATGCTTGATGATTTAGGGGATTTGTTTGAGGACCGTCTACATTCCCGGGGAACTTTGAATTGACTCTTTCAAAAGAAAACAGTGTGTTTTGATTGAAATGAAATGAAATGCAAAGATGAAAAGTAGCTGTCCTACAATGTATGTTTATGATGCTGATCAAATGCATTAGTTGTGTACTGACACATTAACAGCCAGATATCTTAGCTGAAAAATATCACTATTTTAGCAACACTATAAATAGTGACACTCAAACATAACACATCAAAAAGTATGTAAAAATAAAGAAATTGCCTTTTTATTAGTTTTAAATAAATGTATACAGAAGTCAACATTTGAAGTGGATCAAAATCTTTCATCAAAGTTCTCCTAAAACCAAAACAATACCCATTCTTGTCGTAGGACAACACTGTAAAGATTTTCTCCAGTTTCAACTTAAAAACTTAAGTTCAGCAGCTGCCTTAAAATTAACTTAAATCAATATAAAAGTACAAGTCATTACAACTCACTACAATAAAATACGTTTAAGTTCATTTAACTAATGAGATGAAATGGCTTGTACTTTTAAGTTGATTTAACTTGAATTTTTGAAACTTTTTGAAAAAAAAAGTTGAAACTGTTAAAAACTTTGTACAGTGATGGACTTTTTTGATCCACTTCAAATGTTGACTACTGTATTTACATAAATAAATATTACATAAATTTAAATAATATTTGAACTAATACTGTTTTAATGTTAAGTTTTAAATCAGCGAAAAGTTCAAAGATGAGTTTTAGCTCATATGATATATAATTATTATATGATCATAAAAAAAAAAAAAAAAAATAAGCAATAATAATGCAATAATGTCTTTTTTTTTTTTTTTTTTTTTGGTCATTGCTTCATTAAAATATGCTGATATGTAAGTGATCCTGCATTATATCTCATATCTCAGCTCAGTCTCTTTTTCCAGCACGAGACAGATAATATAAAAAATTCAGAGAGAAGAAAACAAGGATACACTGGGAATAAATCCAAAGCTTCCTCAGGGAAAGGAAGAGCAAGTAAACAGGACAGAATAAGTAATACAGGACAGTAAATATTAGCAAAGCAGCAAAGGGGATGTAAAAGAGTGAACAGACGGACTATAGTATATATCTATTATTTATCAGCAGTCTCAGGTCATTTCCTACATCTAGGTTGATCTATTTCTGAATACAACCTAAAGTTATTTATGTGTTTTTTTGTTTTTTTTTTATTTATTTATTTAGTTTTGGAAGTGTCCACTAAGTTAACACTAAGTGAAAACAGTCCATTTATTTCTTCTGTTATTCATTAGGTCACCCTTTATTAGGTCAACTCAGTCCCTTTCACCTAATATATATATATATATATATATATATATATATATATATATATATATATATATTAATCTGAAGTACCGCTGAGATTTTTAATAATTAAGTCTTATTTTTGCATGTTCTTGGATCTCTAACATTAGTTAAAGGAGAAGTCTAGTTCCAGAACAACAATTTACAGATAATGTACTCACCCTCTTGTCATCCAAGATGTTCATGTTTTTCTTTCTTCAATCATAAAGAAATTATGTTTTTGAGGAACATTTCAGGATTTTTCTCCATATAATGGACTGATATGGTGCCCCGAGTTTGAACTTCCAAAATACAGTTTAAATGCGGCTTCAGACGCGGTTGTAAACAATCCCAGCCAAGGAAGAAGGGTCTTATCTAGCAAAACGATCCGTTATTTTCATTAATTAAAAAAATACAATTTAAATACTAAATAAATGTGTTAATTGATCATGTTTATTATTATCATATATACATAAAATAGAATATTACCGATGGATTATAAGAAATGTAAGGTAGATAAGGTACTTGTTTGTGTATTGAATGTTATACTTGCCTGGTTGGTACGGCCCAAAAAGGGATGGGCTTTGGCCTATAAAAGCCAAGGTCAAACCTAAATGCGGTGCTTATTTACCAAGTCAACACAAAAGTGCTAAATTTGTGCCTCGAGCAAACCCAAAAACCCTTTTAGACACCTGTTTATTGGCTGTATATGTTGTTGGATTATTTTCTGGTTCAACCTTTTTGTTGTTTCTTTGGTACTTTTTTGTCATTTTTGTGTGCACTTGTATATATTCTTCAGTGTAAATGAACTTTCTAGCACTGTAAATAAATTTCACCTTGCACGAAAGTGCTTCTGCGAGTGAGCTGTTGTTTTAACACCCTTTCATGGAATCACAAGCTGCTTTGACACAATCTGTATTGTATAAAGCGGTATATAAATAAAGGTGACTTGACTTGAACATCCACTGAATATGCTATTAATACTGCATACTGTTTTATAACTAACTACAATACACAGAGGAGCAAATGGTATCTCCCACTATTTGCACTAAGTATAAATAGCATCTAACACTATTTACTTCCTGTAAATAGCATTTACTGTGCAAATTCCCATCTGCTGTTTTCATTTACCTAATATGATCTTTGATTCTGTTGTTTATCGTCATCATATGGTGTGCCATAGCAATTTCTTCTTGTTTCATTTGTTAAGCTTTTTCTTATGTCATGAATCAAACTTTTTAATCCACACTGCACACAAATAACCTCAAATAAACATCAAACATATTGAAATTCCCTTGTCTCTCTCTTAAACTCAAGGGCACACAACAAATGTCACATTAAATTGAAGAAGTCAGACCATCTTTCAGGTGCTGTTTCCTGTAATGATTAGTGTGGTTTCCTGTTTCTTTGTCAAGTTTGTTTGTGATAATAGCAGTAGGCTTAAAATAAATAAACCACCGAATGATAAATAGTGCAAGCTGTTAACAAGATGGGTAAATTTCAAACAAGTATCATTGGAAAAATCCGCCCGTGGTGGCATTTTGTGACACTTTCAAAGTAAAATGTCTAGTGAGTTATCAGAAACAGAACCTAACTGATGATACAAATGATGTAACAAAAACACATTGGCTGAAACCATTTTAACCATTTTAGCTTGCTTAGAGCTTTTATAGGAACTTTTATTTCACAGGACTCATACCCAAGCACTCTGCATCGCAAGTGCAATGCTGTACCGGGTGTGCTACCGAGCAAGTTTACTATGTCAGAAAAGACATATATATGGAGCTGGTTTTTCCAATGAGCCTATGTGGGTAATTTCATCATTCAATAAATGAGTGAGAATTTGGCAGTTCAATGGCAGAATAAGATATATGGACTAGTTTTACTAACCAAAACACCTTAACATGCACAAACGATGCTATACCTATATTTAAATTTCATATTTAGGCTTATGTTTTTTTTTTTTTTTTTATTATATTTATTACTTATGGTATTTGATGTCTTTTCATATTCATATCTGTTATTTTATGCTCATTAAGGTAACTTTGCTCATTAGGAAATTAGTTTTTCTGGTTGAATAGAACAAAATCTGTCCTATTTGTGACACATTTATTTGACATTCAGTGGCCCATATTTCTCTGCATCAAAGAACACAGCAGTCAATAATGCGACTTCCTCCAACAACACGCACAGCGGCGTGACCAAACACACATGGACACACTCTTATGATGCACTCACAGACTAATGGCATGTCATGTTCTATAAGAGAGAGTTTGTGTGTGTGTGTGCAAAAGGACAAAGAAAAAGAGAGGAGAGGACAAACTTCAAATGAGCCGAGTGAAGTAAATGTGAAAATAAATGGAGTGATAAAAAAAGAAATGGAGCAAAGTAGAATCATGCAAAGCCATTAAGGAGAGAGAAGAGAACAGGAAATGAAAAAGATGCCGACTTTTGATGTGTGTGTGTGTGTGTGTGTGTGTGTGTGTGTTGTCTGAGCTGTAGGTATTAGATTGATAGAAAGGCAGTGATGACTCTCATATGTGTGTGTGTGTGTGTGTGTGTGTGTATACTCGTATTCATTACGTTATGGGGACCACAAGTGTCCCCACAAATATAGTAATGTCAGTAAATTTTTAATGAAATTTGTAAGGTTCCCATTAGGAAACAAGCTTATACATCATGCAGAATTAAGTTTTGTGAAAATGTAAAAATGCCTGTTTTGTGTGAGGGGTAGGGTAAAGGGGACAGAAAATACAGTTTCTACAGCAGAAACACCATTATGCCAATGGAATGAACCCATAATGATAGGACAAGTAAGTGTGTGTGTGTGTGTGTGCGTGCGTGTGTGTGTGTGTGTGTGTGTGTGTGTGTGTGTTTGTGCAGGTATGGATCAGAAGAGTTCAGAGTGTGTATTCAGGAAAGAAGGGCCAGAACAGCATGAAGGTGAAAGAATGATGACATGATTTAATTTACAAATAATGTGCCCTGAATGCCAAAAGATGCCTTAAACACACACACACACTAACTAGTTACCAGATCACGTCCCATGTGAAAATGACCTAACAAGAGTTTAATGTGACTCACACTGCTGCGTCCATCAATAAAAAAGAAGTAAAATAAACCCAAAATGGGTTGTAAAATAAAAAAATTAAAATTCTCAGATGCAGAATGACTAAAAACACAGTAAAAGAAAAAAACACAGGCAACGGTAAATATATATGTCCATCGTTATCCCAATTTGTACGTATTTTCAAGGTGGCTACTTCATATGATTTTGTACAATTTGTCTAGAGAGATTACATTTAGGTTTAGGGGCGGGGTTAGGGGTAGGTCATTCGTACAAATTCATACAAATTGGGGGACTCCTAAAATACGTACAGTTTAGCAAAAATCCTATGAATTTATACGAATTAGCCTCCTTGTGAATTTGGGGAACACAACCTAACACTTTTTGAATTTCTCAGTTTGTGTAAATCCACGTGGGGTTCAAAATATAATTTTTTATCCACATTAATTTCACACTTGTCAAGTGCAAATATGTCATTTTGTTTCATAATTACAGTGTATAAGTTTTTTGTTATGGTGAAATAAATATTCATTGATATCTTCAAAAGATGTTTTAATTTTGTCTCACTTTTTTCACTATATAGTGTTGATATGGCAACAAGTAAATACTGTAAATTTGGTTATGCTAGAATGTGTGGAAATATTTAAACCACATGTTACAACTAGCTCTGTGTAAGTTTGTGCCCCACGCTCCCCTATGTGTGTGTGCGTGTGTGTGTAATTTCAATTTACATACAACAATGAAGTTCTGCTTATTATTAGCCTGCACTTTATTATAAGTTGTCTGCCACTTTAAATGCTTGTGCTCTTTAACGCAGGATGGATTCTAATTGGCTGTCAATGTTTTTTTGTTGTTCAACTGAAAAAAATAAATAAATAAATAAAATACAATAAAATAAATAAAATAAATAAAGAAATACAAATAAATAAATAAATCTTCAAAGTAATTTCAATGTTATAATTCCTCTGTGATATTATAGTTGAGGTGTGGATTCCGTTTTTTCTCTATATTTAGAACAATTTTTAATACTGTATCTTTATTGTTGTTATTATTTACAGTAGCTATCATTTAAACAGTGTTGTTTTTTTATGAGTTCAGTGAACATAGTTGAATAAATATTTAATAACTTATGTTCAAGACCAAATTTGACCAGGCTTTTTTTTTTTTTTTTTTTTTTTAACTTTTTCGCCAGCAAAAAATAATCCCACCACGGCCAAAGCCTCAGGCTTTAAGTGCTGCCAAGAAGCACACAGACTAAAAGCCTGTAATAAACAACAGGAAGTCAGGAATAAACTGTATGTTACAGTGAATCGACAGGATTAAAACATGAGGGCGAGTGACTGACGGCAAGATTTCATTTTCAAGTCACGTGCTCTGAATGCCAAGAGAGGCCTTAAACTCTCACACTGACTAGTTACCAAATCAACATCCCATGTGAAAATGACCTAACAAGAGGTCAGCATGTCCCACACCACTGCATCCATCAATCAAAACCGCCGCATCGCCTCCTGAACCCCGACGTGCCCTCTGCAGCGCGACCCTGAGCCAAGTCAGCCGTGGCTCTCAGGCGGGTGTGCTGGGAGAACAGGTGGACTCTGGCACAAACATACGCACCTGTTCTGAGAGATGGACAACCCTTGTCAGCTGAACAAGGTCAGGCCCGTGCCAGATGGGGTCAAAGCAAGGCACAAACTAAAAGTAAAAGTTGCAAGGACTTGCATAATAACAGCAGCAGTACGTCAGCAAGCGGTGGGCAGAAGAGGAGTGTTGCGGGTGTTTGCAACAGAAACACTTGACAATTAGCACTGTAAGAGTGTGATGTAATTATAAGCTAACACACTGGATGTGCTTATTAAGATGCACCGATTACACACACATTCAATACACGGCGTCATGAGAAGATGCGTTCAGCACTAGCTTTTGTTCGGCTGTGAATATATGATTAAAACTGTAACTCAAAAACTCACGTGGGTCACATCTCATGACTGTAAATTGGTGGGAAAGCAGTGAAACAGCTTTGTTAAAATGAGGACGAGTAAATGATGACAGAACTGTCATTACTAGGTGTTTCTTTAAAGTCGGTACAAAATGAAATTTCATTTTCTCTGTTTTCTCGATCCATCAGTGAAACTCATTTTAGATCTTCGTTGACTCAATCACTCAATCATGAGGTTGAAGTTCAGGATGCTTACTGTCAAGCAAGTAGTGTCACAAATCAGGTCCGAGGACTGGTTTGTGACGATAGATCTGAAGGACGCATACTTCCATGTCTCCATCCTTCCTTAGCACAGGAAGTTCCTGAGGTTTGCTTTCAGGGGCGAAGCATACCAGTATCGGGTTCTTCCCTTCGGCCTAGCACTCTCACCCCATACGTTTACGAAGTGTGTCGATGCTGCTCTGGTCCCTCTTCGTCTCCAGGGCATTCGCATACTCAACTACATCGACGACTGGCTGATCCTAGCAGTGTCAGAGAGTTTAGCGGCTCGACATCGAGATGTCGTTCTCGCTCACATGAAAACATTGGGGTTAAGACTAAACGCAAAGAAAAGTGTCCTTTCTCCACTTTAGAGAGCCACTTATCTAGGCGTGGTGTGGGATGCTGCGGGATGGTCCACGCCCCTCACCTTTGTTAGGTTTTATAACCTAGATGTCCGGGCCACTCCTGGCTCTTCTGTCCTCCTGCCCTAGCTTCTTCACTAGGCAGGGATTTGGATTTTCGGACACAGCTCGAGTTCCTGAAGGGGAACGTCCCAGGTTACGTATGTAACCCTGGTTCCCCGAGGGAATCGAGCCATCCTTCCAGCATCCCTCCGAGCGCTCGCTTCATTCTCCGAAGCTGACGCCGGCTCCGTGTTTTTATGCTTCCTGGTCGCTGACGACGTCCGCCCGTGACGTTTCGCCCTTCGATTGGTCAGATTACACCTGTGTTCAGAGCGTGGTTCCGCCAAAGGTGTTCCCCAAAGTGTTTTTGGACACAGCATCTCGTTCCCTTGGTGAACCAGGGTTACATATGTAACCTGGGACGCTCTTTTCTTAAAACTGACTGCAAGCTTGCATTCAGCTGTTCTGCAGCCATCTGGATTAATTATTAGTTACTAATTATTAGTTAAAACTTTATAAAACTATAAACTTTTGCATTACTTCAAGTAAAATAAATGCTAAAAAAGTAAGAAAAAAACCCTAAAAGTTTAATTTTAGCTAGCTGTAAAGGTGACATTTCTCAAGCATGTATTCAATTTTTAAAAAATTACAAAAACTACATAGACATGTTTAAATAAATAAATAAATAAATAAATAAATAAATAAATTACTAATTATGTAAACAGATGACAGAAATATATTAAAAAATAACAAAATATAGAAAAAATGTAAAAAACTATTTTAAAATATCAATAACTACAATAGTATTTTTATTTATTTAAAAAAATGTATTATGCCAAAATATGGAAAAAATGTATCTGAATGAAACTGCTAATTTAACTTTACTGTAATGTATTATGAGCAACACACGTTTATTTGCCTCTTTGTGATGAATCTCGTGTTGTACTCCTACCAGCATCTGCTAAACGAAAAAACAAATAAACGAATAAATGTAAATGTAATGATTCTGTATGCTTCTGTTTTGTGGACTTTTAGTTTGTAATTCTGTTCCTGTTTTCCTCTTGTTAATTCCTGATTGTTTGCACCTGTGTCTAATTAGCCCTGCCTATTAAAGCGCTCGTGTTTCCAGTGTTGATGGCCAGGTCTTCAAAACCGATGGTGAGTGGGATGCAAATTAATTAACGCTAATAATATAATAACAAAAGCACAAGACATTCAGAACCAGAACAGCTCATCGCCAGTACAACAATGAACAGTGACTATCAGCACTAGAAACACAAGTGCTTAAACAGACAAGAGCTAATTAGACAACAAGATACAGGTGCAGACAATCAGAGAATAATGAGGGGAAACAGGAAATAGGAATTAGACAGAACTACAAACTAAAAGTTCACACACACAGAACCATGTGTTTGTTTTACAAGTTTAATAATGTCCAAAAATGCACTGATGCATCACAGGAGAATGCTGTCATCCTTGCTATTTTCCCCTGATTTAATAATAAAAAATCATTTAAATTTAATTTAATAATAATAATAATAATAATAATAATAATAATAATAATAATAATAATTAATAGATTCTCATTTTAATGAACCAATATCGATTTTTAAATCACAATCGATCTTTTTGTCTATGCTGTTTTAAGTTGATGAATGGACAGTACATAGTGCGTCTTGTTTCCAATAAATAGCAATAGGCAGTGCCAGTGTAGGTTTGTGGGGCCCTAGGCAAGATTAGGAAAATGGGCCCCACTAGTGTAAAAAACTGTCACAGAAATTTGATGAGTGAAGGGAAAGCACATAACATGACTATTTCAATATTTAAGTGTGAATGTGTATTAATTGTAATGCATTCAACAAACATATATGTAAAAATATTTAAACAAATTAAAAAAAAAATAGGAGTGCAAGTGAGCTTGAGTAAACAGATACACATGCAAAAAAAAAAAAAACCAAACAAACAAACAAACAAACAAACAAACAAACAAACAAACAAACAAACAAAAAACAAATATAAAGGAAGTATACACAGAAACTAAATAAAATAAACAGAGCATAAACAAAATAAACATAGGCCTACTAATATTTATAAATTATAAGAAATGCAGGCTATTTTGCTTATTTTTAAGGATTGATTAATGAACAAAAAATTTATTGCATTAGACATTTGGATCCGGTTCTGATCATAGGCATCATTGCATGTATAAAACAAGTACTACAGCAATAAATATTATGTATATAGCATTTTTTTTTCCAGCTCCAGAAAGATATCGTTTGGATTCCATTTCTACCACAACTTCACTTTAATCTCTCTATCATTCTTTTATTTCAAATTATTTTAAAAAAGCATTAATGTGTAACAAGACTATTCTGTAACAACAAAATCTGAACTGTAACAAGAAAGGTTTTCAAAAATGACCAAAAAATAAAGAACACTGAGTTTGTTGTGCCTGTGTGTAGGACTGCACAATTTGGCCAAAATGTTGTTTTATCAATATGACTAATTCTGATTATTGTTATTACTAAATAAAAACATTAAAACAATAATTACTGGTAATGATTACCAATATATTTTACAGAAAACTGCAGCATGACTTGTTAACATGCAGGAGGCCTAACTATAAATGTTTAGAAAGGTATAAGGATTTATTATAATATTATGATTAAAAATCTTTGACACAATTTATTTATTTATTTATTTTTTTGTCAGAAAATCATGTGCATTCACAGAGAGAGAGGGAAAAAAATCTCTACACTGGAGAAAAAAAAAAAAAAGTATTATTATTCCTATTTTTACCCAAAATAAGGTGTTGTGAGCATTAGAGAGTCCACACATGTAATATAATGTTTCATTCTCCTTCTTCTTCTTTTAGTTTTATGGCGGATTACAAACATGACTTATCAGGTGCATACCGCCATAATGTTTCATTCATACAGGAAATCCCTGATATGGACAAAGGTATACGCTTTTGTGTAGCTGAATAAACCTCAGATAGATAAGTTTTAACTGATAAAACATTGCCTGTTGGACGGGCCGGTTGTGCTGCTTGTGATACTTTGTTATGATTCTTTGATAAACATAAATTCTTTGATAAATACAAAAAAAAAACTTTGAAAAAACTTCAAAAGAACAACATCTATTTGACTCTTTTGTAACAATGTAAAAATCTTCACTTTTGATCAATTTAATACGTTCTTGCATAATGAAAGTATTAATTTAGTGTTTTTTTTTTGTTTGTTTTTTTTAACTTGCTCACCCTAAACTTTTAACAATAATAGCCTATATGAACTCAGAACCCACTGCATAAAAAATGCTGCCATGCTTTCTGCATATTTTTACAAACCTACAGCTCGACTGCAAACGGCATCCTATAATAAATATTCTGATTACAAGTGATATTTACCTTACCTTTTCTTTGTACAAGTACACAAACATTTGAAGAAACTTCATTGTACTCATTGCTTAGTTTAAAATGTAATAAAATACGAAAATCCAACATTAAACATTTAGATAGAAAGTCCACTGTAGTTCTGGGAAAAGGCTAAAACAATCAAATCTGTGCATAAAAGGCTTTTGAGAGAGAGAGAGAGAGAGAGAGAGAGAGAGAGAGAAAAAAAAAAAATCATGCTACAAGTTTTCCAGTAATGATATAACAATCTATTAGTTATAGATAAATCATAAAACAACATAAAACATGTTGTTCTAAATATCAGTTATCAGTTACCAGTTAAAAAACAACATAGTTATTGGTTATAAAAAAAAAAAAAAAAAAACATAAAAGTGCTGAAATATAAAGAAACAGGCCTGTAAGACTACAAGAGCAAACACTCCGAATCACTGAACGTGGCATTTACGTTTGGCATTTATTTTCTTATTCGACTGGTGGACTGACATGATCCACTGACGTCCTGAATCATTCAGCTGTGCTCTTTATATCAGACACCAGGCTGATATTGTACATATATTTCCAGTCAACTGTAGTCATTTACTTCTACAACAACAGTAATTATCATCACATTCAGTGGCATACGAGCTGATGCTCCCGCAGACATCCGCAGAGAACAAGAGAAGCCTCAGAAAGCCTTTTTCTGCTCTTCATAGCAGCTTTGGACTCATGAAAGGTTTAAATCTAAGAATAAATTGGTAAAATGAGTATATCCGATATATCAGCCAGACCTCAGAGGAGAACGCAAACACTCAGCACTGGAGGAGACGCAACGTGTGGAGGCCATGAGGAATATCATTCCATTCAACCCCCAAACTTAACACAAATACTGGGCACATGTGCGTGTGCAAGACCATGCAATATATTTCCCATCACACACACCTCAGCCAGTGGTGTTAGCGCCGGAAATGTTACGGCCTGAAATGAACAATAAACAAAAAAGAGCAGCAAACGAGAGCCAGGGGCTGCACTGCATACGCGTGCACTAAAATAGCTTATTCGAGTCAACAATCTGACTGTGTTTGTTTATAATGTTTTTCGGTCAGGTTTTCTCCCTAAGGTCTCGGTTTAATGAAACCTTGAATGTTGTGAGCCATGTGCTATATTTCAAAGCAAGCACAGAAGATTCAAATAAGATTCAGATCGTTCAAACGCTGCATAAATGATGCTACGAGTGCCGTGTGCCTCTATTTGCACTTGCAAGCAACCATTCATGGGAAAAACAAACACAGTTGTTCCATGTCAGGCCCGTGTAAAGCTCGCTATGGCTGAATCTACACATTTATGATCTGTATGATCCAGTCTGTGCTCTGAGACACATTAGAAAAGTTGTGGGTTGCAATAAGAGCAACAGCTGATTAGACCAATGCTGGAGACTCATACCAAAAAGAAGTATACTTCAAGTTTATTTTATTAAGTATACTTAAGTAAAGTTCAAGTATATTTTTAAGTATACTTTATGTAGTAAGTATACAAATATCGGTGTACTAGTAGTATATTTGTAAGTGTACTATTTCAATACTCCTTGGGACTAAACTGTATACTTCAAGTATAATTGTAGTAAACTACTTTACTTCAATGTTTTTAGCTTGTACTGCAACTATACTAAAAGTGAACTAATAGGTATACTGACAGTTTACTGATTAAATACTTGTAGTAGCATTTTTAGTACACTTTGAAGTATAGTCTCAGTAAACTACTAGTTTAGTAGTTTTATACTGCAAGTATGCTCGTAAGTTTTCTTTAAGTGAACTTTACATCATACTTTAAGTAAACTACTATGTCCCTATCTAGGTATTAATTTGCATATATTTTGTTAGGAATATCTGAACATGCAACATATCAAAAGTAAGAACAGGCTATCTGCTTGTAAACAAAAACATTTTATTCTAGCTTCATACATTCTTTTTTTAAACACTTGAATGTGGGTAAGTTTCATAAAAATAAATAAATAAATACATAAAGACTATGAATTGGATTCAGAATGATAATCAAAACGTAGATGGAGTTGATCAACACACCAAAGCTTGATAGTCATTATTACCTCTTCATGGGTCGACATTTTATTCCATAACGTTACACAGTTTTACATATCTATGGTTTTGATGCTGTTTTATGTCTGACGATTGTGTTAGATTACACGTGGAAGCATTTCAGTTTCTTCTTCACTTGTGTTTTGGAAATTCTGTACAGAAGACGTGCAAAAGCGCCCCTAGCGTATAACAATGAAAACCCGGATTCTCAGAGCACAAGTATAGCTCAAATACTTTTTCTAAGTATAAATCAAGTATACTTAAATGTCATTTTAAGTATATTTCTGAAAAGTATAGAATAGTAGATTTACAGAAATACATAAAAAGAATACTGCAAGTACACTTTCCTATTTTAGTTTAAAAGAAGTATACTAATAGCGCACTTGATTTAACTTCTTTTTTGTAAGGGTAGGTTCAGGGTAAGGAGCTAGAGACTGCATTGTGTCAATGCATGTCCTCACAAAGACAGCTATATAGACTTGTGTGTGTGTGTGTATGTGTGTGTCACTCCACCTCAGTGGAACAGTGTGCAACACCGGACTAAATTTAATTTAGCAGCTACAACAGAGCGTGTCCATTTCCTGCAGAACTAAAGGACAGGTAAGTGAGACAGATAGAGGCGAACCGTGGACGTGCTTTTAGGAAAGAGAGATGAAATGTTCATTACAGCTGAGAGAGGAAAAGCATTTCTGCGGGTTATCTCAACAACTAGTTGGAAGCTGGTTTAGTGACACCGATCAGACACGTTACTTAGGATTTGCGTGCTCAAAAACAGCTGGATTGAGAACAGCAGAACAGATCGCAGTCGTCTCAAGACAGTTTAATAGTTGAAGTATTTTTGACTGCCTTATAAATGCAAAACTTAATGGAATGAGACACGTCAAAACATGACGCAACCACCAAGACATTCATCTGCTTGTGTACATAGACCAACAATGACAAAATATTTTGAGTCTGACGGTAATTGTCTTGAAATGTATTGTTGAAGGCAGTAGATTTGTTACAATAGAGCTGCTTGAAAGGCTTTATATAGGATATATTTAGAGACGCAGCTTCTCACAGGGAAGTTCTTCAGACAGTCTCTGCACTCACAGTATTGAGTGGCAGGACCTGCTGATGCTGCTGCACATCAGACGCAGAGTCATTTGCATCAGGTAAACATTTACCTGCCGACAACTCGATTACTTTTCTGGATGGCTATAGTGAAAATGAGTAGTCCTGCAAGCCCTAGCTGAGATGGATTTTAAACGAAGAAAATTGAAATAATACATGCCTCATTCTGCTATTGGTCAGACAGAGAGCCCATCCAGCTCACACCACTGACTGAACCAATGCTGTTATGTTCAGTCATAAACACTATAAAGTTCTATTATTTAAAAAGGATCTGGTTCTGTTAAAAATTGATTGCATGTGCATTCTTCCACTGATCTTGATCAAATGCATTCTAAATCTTCATTGCAAAACACACTGATCAGTACAGTCTGATTACTGATAACAAATGACCCTCATGAGCTGGTGATTTAAATAAATACAGCAGCAATGTAGTGCAACCAGTTCTGAAAGAATGACTCTTATGAGTCGGTTATTTCAGCAAATTGAATCCATATAGCACATTCAATGTAGTACAAATGATTCTTGAAAGTATGTCTCTTATAAGCTGGTTCTTTCATTGAAACAAATCCATACAATACTATTAATGTAGTCAACCAATTCTTCATAGAATGACTCTTATGAGCCAGTGATTAAAATCAATACAGTACAATCAATGTAGTCCAATCGATTCTTGAAAGAATGGCTCTTATGAGTCGGGTTCTTTCAGCAAACTGAATCTATATAGAACGTTCAAAGTAGTCCAATTGATTCTTGAAAGAATGGCTCTTATGAGTCAGTTCTTTCAGTGAATCGAATCCATACAGCACAATGTAGTTCAACTCATTTTTGAAAGAATGACTCTCATTAACTGGCTGTCTTTAGTGAATTAAATGCTTACAGCAAAACCAATGCAGTTCCAATGATTCTTAAAAGAATGACTCTTATGAGCCAGTGCATCAAATCAATAGAGCTCAATCAATGTAGTCCAATCGATTCTTGAAAGAATGACTCCTATGAGTCAGTTCTTTCAGTGAAACAAATCTATACAACACGGTCAAAGTAGTCCAGCTGATTCTTGAAAGAATGACTCTTATGAGCCAGTTCTTTCAGTGAATCGAAACAATACAGCATAATCAATGTAATCCAATAGATTCCAAAATGAATGGCTCTTATGAGTCAGTTCTTTCAGTGAATCGAATCCATACAGCACAATCAATGTAGTTCAACTCATTTTTGAAAGAATGACTCTCATTAACTGGTTGTTTTTAGTGAATTAAATCCTTACAGCATGACCAATGCAGTTCAATGTAGTCCAACCGATTCTTGAAAGAATGACTCCTATGAGTTGGTTCTTTCACTGATTTAAATCCATACAGCACGGTCAGCGTAGTCCAACTGATTCATGAAAGAATGACTCCTATGAGCCACTTCTTTTTTTAGTGAATCCAATCCACAAACACATCCAATGTGGTCCAACCAGTTCTTGACAGAATGACTCTGATGAGCCAGTTCTTTCAGTAAATCGAATCCATACAGCACAACCAAGTGTAGTCCAACTAATTTTTGAAAGACTGACTCCCATGAGCTTGTTGTTTTCATGTTTTATGTTCCGTACAGCTGGACCAATGCAGTTCAAACAGTTCTTGGAAGAAAGAAAGACTCTTTAATGCTGGTTATTTGCAGTGCATTCACTGTAGTCCAAATGATTCTTGAAAGAAATCTTCTTCTTCTTCTTCTTCTTCTTCTTCTTCTTCTTCTTCTTTTTCTTCTTCTTCTTCTCCTTCTTCTTTCTTCTTCTACTTCTTCTTCTTCTTTTTCTTTTTTAATACAGGATGTAAGGCCCAAAACAGATAGTTATCAACTCAGATAGACAAAACATGCCAGCTATTTTCAAAAATTTTCAGCTCTGCTCAAAAATTAGAGCATAATCCTATCAACACCATTGTAATGAGTTCAATTCCCAGGATGAGACACATGCTAATATATGTAGAACTTTGATGCACAGTATGTCACTTCAGATAAAATATGCAGAGTAAGTGGTGATTCTTCGACCTGTTCTCGCAAGCATCTGTCACCTGGTCAACGCAGCGCTGCAAACTTACCACACGCATAAACACGCACAGATGGATGATCTCAGCTGAGCTCTCAACCTCTCATGAAAATCTGCAAATGACACTAATTAGCATATTTAAGCGGCCTGTCCCACATACACACACCCACTCGCAGTTGTAACGTACACACGCCTCCCTCCGCGAGCCAAATGAGAGCCTTCAGTGCTGCCAGTGAATAGGGACGTCTAGACTAACCCCTGGAGCACAACTCCGCAACCACAAATTAAACCAATGCCAAATTACAGAGAGGAAGAGAGCGACACAGCGAGTGATGAAATGAGTGTGTTTCGAATGTAAGTCAGAGTTGTGCGGGTTTGAGGGGTTTGCGCTGCTGTGGCATCTGTATCCACTGGGCTAACGAGAAGAAACATTAAAGGAATAGTGCACCCAAATATTACAGGTCTGTCATCATTTACCTCATTTACTCACAGTAGGCTGTTATTTATCTCTGTGTAACACAAGATTAATTATTTACAATGTAGGAATGTAGTTATGTAGTTCTGTGAGTTCTGTCTAATAATGTCAGATATCTTGAAAATGTATATATAATGATTAATATACACGCATTGCCATTCAAAAGTTTAGCATCTGTAAGATTTTTGAGTCTGCATTCATTTGATTTTAAAAATACATTAAAAATAGCAATATTGTGAAATATTTTTACAATTTAAAATAACTGATTTCTAATTGAATATATTTAAAATGTGATTTATGATGTAAAGCTTAATTTTCAGCATCCTTGCTAAATAGAGGATCATTTATTTCTTTCCAATAAATAAATAAACACTTGGTAAACTTAAACTTTTGAACCCTCTGCTAGTCAACATTGAAGATAAAAGTAAACATTGTTCATATGTCCTTGTATACTGTTGGTGCACCAATTACTGTTAGAGTTAGCAAAATACAGTTTGTCTACACATTATAGTTAAGGGAGAACATACAGTGTTTATCAAAGCTCAATAAAGAAGAGGAACAAACGAGCTGTGAAGGACAGAGCTGATGAAGATGAAGAGAGCGGGAACTGGTTACCATCTTTTAAATCTCTCTCCTGATCATGTGACTTGGCAAACCCTGAGACGTTTAGATTGATCAGCAGAGCAGTTAACCCCCACTGCTCTAAAGATGAGACGACGGGCACTTCTCCAACATCTACATGCCCACAAACCCCAGCATGCTTTGATTGCCATTAGGAGCTCTAAAAGGACAGACAAGCCAAATGCTCCTTAGGTGGTGTGTCTCAATTCACATAATTTGCTTATTAAAGAGCACTCAAGATTAGAATTAGTGAGTCCTAACTCACAAGACCTTTATGAAAAGTGTATATTCATTCAAGCTTTATTGACTAAAATTGGCCAAAATCACTTGCACTAAGAAAGAGAGGTTAATTATGGTTTAAAAAATTAAAAAATACATTCACACTTGATTATGTACTTATTTTTGTAAGAAGTACTATTTTTAAAAGTTTTTGTTTCCTCCATAAACATACTGTTTTCATGTAGTATAAAGTTTAATTGACCCTTCGCAAAACCCCACCCTCCTTAGTTACTGTTGCTATGTCCGACAAACAGTGGCACCCTCACACTACATATCATGTTCTAACGCAGTGAAAAATACATCATGGAGCAAACATGAAACTGACAACACGCCGACAGACAAGACAGAGCAGGTTACTTCTGGTATGAAATGGTCTCAGCTTTAAAATGTAGCAATTTATGATTAAACAATTACTATAATTATAATTAATTGATAATTAAAATGAAATTGTATTGCCTTATTAGATCAATCAGCACATAAATCTTTTCTTCTTTACTTAAAGCACTAAAAAAACATGAATGAACATCAGAACATATATTATTTTATCCGTGAAAAGACGTCAATACACGCACTTTTTCATGTTTAAGTCCACCAAAGTTAATCTACTCTACTGTCTGATTTGGTTCCCGGACAGAATGGCGCATTCAGCGTTATTGAATGGTCTGATCGCCTGTCAATCAAGCTGTTTGCAAGGGGTCAATTACACTAAATTCCATCTTCTTAAATACAGATGTCTTTGACGTGTAATATTCATGTTGGTTTCATGTAGTTTAAAAATTAAATATAGTTTAAAATAAGTTTTCATTTTTCAAATTCAGTTTAATGATTCTAAAAATGCCATGTGGTGTCACCATTAAGTAAAATTAATTGATTACATGTGAGTGCACATGGCATTACACCTTGAAACTAACCTTGCATTGTCCTAAAAAAATCTAATTATTATTATTAATTATTAATTATTTTTTTGCATGTTGATTACTCTGTGAATTTAATTTAATGTACCTTTTTTTGAATACATTGCTTTACTTAGTTTCTTCAACTGAAGACATTTAAAGTGAGCCATCAGAAACTGTTTTAACTATGAATTTTTGTATACATATTTCAAATGACAATGTTTAAATACATAGTTTAAAATTAAATACAATTAGCTGAAATTTAAAGTGCTTTTCTGACCCACCTAAGTAGGACTTAAGCACATCTTTATATCTCATAATTACTGATAATGTCTTTGAAATATGGTTAAAAACGTACTGCTGAATGCACTGAAAATCATTATTTTCAACTAAAATATACTTCAATGTCATTTCTATTAAAACTTACATTTACATTTAGACATTTAGCAGAATTACAAAAGAGGACATTGGAAGCAATCAAAATCAACAAAAGAGCAATAACATGTAAGTGCTATGACAAGTCTCAGTTAGGTTTTTTAAAATTATATAATAAATAAAAAGAAATGTATTTATTATCATAAAAAGCAAGCTAATGTTAGAGGCTTTACAAAAAGAACAGAGCTCTGTTTTTTTTTTTTTTTTTTTTTTTAAGAAAACAAGCAGTAAGTAAATTAATAGAGTATAAGTCTAAAAGGGCTTTTTTTTTTTTAGAAGTAGAATAGAGAATACTAGAGTTAGAGGGTCAAATAAAGATGGAAGAGAGATGTGTTTTTAGCCGATTTTTGAAGACGGCTAAACTTGTATGTTATGTATTTAAATGTAACACTGATTAACATTACATGTAAAATTACAATTAAGAGCTTTGCATGTGCTTTGTTAATATCAAAGGAAGTGTAATTAATGTTAATGTTAAAATGTACTTGCAGGTTAAACTTGAAACACACAGTGTCACAAAGTGTACCTGTAAAAAAAAAAACAAACAAAAAAAAAAAACAGTGACAAAAGTGTCTTTATTTCATTTATTTCATTAATATTAGATTATGTGCAAGAATATGCCTTCTTTTTTTTTTTAAGATGTAAAGTATACTACAAATATGCATATTGCACACTTCTTTTTCAGAAGGCAAGGGAGTTTGGGTTTCAAGAAGCAATTAAATATAGTAGCATGTCCCTATACTGGCATATCACTACATATTCATAAGAACATGCTTTGCCATCACCAGTGAAACACACTTTCAGTGCACAGTATGGCGCTCCATTCAATTCAAGTCGCTGTCCAAATTTCCGCCTTCCTGGAAAAGCCCGACAGAACAAAATGACTCATTCTCCAGAGCAAGACAGCAGACATAGGAAGCTAAAATGTATAATGCAATACATACACGCAAATATCACAAACCCCCTACACTGCAGAAAATGCAATTTGAGGGAGGAAATTGCTTTGCATCAGTGAGCGACTTCACATCAGTGCCAAAACAAAGATCATCCCTGTATTCTATTGTCGGCCCGCACCCTTCGTCACATTTGGCGGCCCAGACCTCCCAGCACACTCTCTCAGACCAGGGTTTATTTTATTTTTCATTAGCCGGTTCTATCGCCAGTACGCTGGGTGAATAAATAAGGCACACAAACACGGGCGCACTGCTGTGCGATGTGATGGGGCTTGAACAAGGACGCGGCGGGGAACGGACCAAGATTTGGGACCGAGATGCAACACCGACCCATTTCATTGTAGAGATCAGAGGCAATCAGCCGTCAGGCAGCACCTGCGAGCTCAGCGGGACCGGGACGCCCTCCTCTGCCCTCCGCGGGCCACCGTCGACACGCTTTATGAAATATTCACCGATTATTGGAGAGAAATGCAGCCTGTCGCAAAGAAAAGATTGAATGAGACCAAACATGAGTCAAGCGACACATGAAGAACGAGGGAAAGAGAAGCAGCCCCAAGCGTTCGTGCATCGGCTGTTTTCGCCTGAGTGCTGACATTGATTAATTGAAGATGTGAGACCTGCTGTGCACTTTCCCTCTCTCACCAGCACCTTTTTATGGCCAGTTTATGGAGGTCTGAGGGTCTGCTGAGACAGTGGGTGTCAGTCGGCGGGTGGGTGGCGCGCAGCCCACCAGGAGGCTTCGGTAAATTATTTCTTTTATTTGAAATGATTGAAAAATGAATGGACACAGCCATGTGAAATAGCTAGAACAGCCATTTGAAGTCCCAAATGGCATTTGACGTCACTGAGGCCAAACTTAGTGAATTTTTTTTTTTTTAAGGAATAAAGTTTGGATGTTCACTTATGGTCTGCTCCTCACACAAAGCTACTGTATGACTTCGGAATTAGTCATTTTCTCTACTTTTATAATACTTTTAAAACGATAGTACATCTAAAATGACAATTTGCTATTATTTCACTCACCCTCAGGCCGTCCAAGATGTAGGTGACGGTCCTTGAATGAGGGGGCAAAATGAGAGTTTTTATGGTTTCTCTTAGTTTATATAAAAAGGTGAGCTGATAAAGACGAGTTTATTCCCTTTATATGCTTTAGACATGCAAAACATTATTGGGTGCTTAATTAATAATATAACTACATATACATTATGTCACTGCATGATTACGTAAACAAACTAGTGAATTGAATCAGTTCATTGAAACAAACTGTCTGATGTATCATCAGGAGCCACGGGTATTAATTTTGTGTTCCTTGATATGCATTTTTTTTTAATCCTCAAAGAGGGGCAGCTGCATTCTATGAATCACCAAGGACCACAGTTTCTACTGAAGAAAAAAAAAAAGTCTCTTACATCTTGGATGACCTGAGGATGAGTAAATTAACAGCAATTTTAATTTTTGGGTGAATTATACCTTTAAAGGAGAAGTCCACTTCCAGAACAATTTACAAATAATTTACTCACCCCCTTGTCATCCAAGATGTTCATGTCTTTCTTTCTTCAGTCGTAAAGAAATTATGGTTTTTGAGGAAAGCATTTCAGGATTTTTCTGTGTATAATGGACTTCAATTGTTCAATTGAAACGATCAGTCATTGTTTTCGAAAAATAAAAATGTGTATACTTTTTAAGTAGAAAAGCTTGTGTAGCACAGGCTCTGGGATGCGCGTCCACAGGTTGTTCTAGAATGCTCTGTTCATTTTGAGCGAATCTTTAATGTAACTCGGGAAGAACGAGTCGTCTCGGGGAGTGATTTGTTCAGTCGCGCATGCGCAACATCCTATTAGGTTCTGTACTGGAATTAGTTCACCTGTTTTGAGTCTTCGGGTTTTTCGAGTCTTTGTTCATCTTATGGGGCTGTCACGTGATGCTGATTTTGCTAAAATGAAAGAAATGACTCGAAAAAAGATTTGAATGCAAGATTTGATTGCATTTTGCTGAACGAGACTCAAAGGTCCGAGTCAGTAAAATGATCCGAACTTCCCATCACTAATCACGTCTTCGAATCACCACAAGTTCATTGTCCGTGTACTCCAGCTCAAAAAGGTAGAGTACATCAAAAACTCCATGTTATTTTCTCCTACAACTTCACAATCGTCCAACATCGTTGTACCTTTTTGTTTGTAAACAGCGTTTGACTTACTTGCACTTCCTTAGTCTTAACACTAGGTCTGTAGTTCCGCCTACAGTCCGCATGACCTTTCGACGTGATTCAGTAGTACATGAACGCGCATCCCAGAGCCTGTGCTACACAAACTTTTGTGCTTAAAAAGCACACAAATGTTTATTTTCTGAAAAAAAATTACCGATCGTTTCACTAGATAAGACCCTTCTTCCTCGGCTGGGATCGTTTAGAGCCCTTTGAAGCTGCATTTAAACCACATTTTGGAAGTTCAAAATAGGGGCAACAATGAAGTCCATTATATGGAGAAAAATGCTGAAATGTTTTCCTCAAAAAACATAATTTCTTCACGACTGAAGACAGAAAGACATGAACATCTTGGATGAAGGGGGTGAGTAAATTATTTGTGAATTGTTGTTCTAGAAGTGGACTTCTCCTTTTAGGTGTATTATTATTATTATTATTATTATTATTATTATTATTATTATCCCACTGAAAAAAACAGCTAAAACCAGCTACTTCCATCTTAAACCAGCTAAAACCAGCCAACCAGCCTAGGCTGGTTTTAGCTGATTTTTTTTCAGCAGGCTATTATTATTATTATTATTATTATTATTATTATTATTTATTTATTTTAGAGCTTAATTGACAGATTGTGGTGATATGTTTTTACATGTAAACAATCAGATTCATCCGATTAATCTAAGCATCTAAACATCCTCTAAACATCCTCCACAGAAAAACACACAGATTTGGTGTAAATGATGACAGAATCCGGACTCAAATTATTGTGTCAATGGCTGCGTTTCTGAACATAATGTACTGGCACATTGTGGCAAGGTGCATTATGGGATATCATCAATCACACAAGCGATGCCCACAGGATGACTGGCAATAATCAAAGCGAAAAAAGGCAGACAGGTTTGTAGCCAGTCTTTTGAAATTAAGTCTTGACCATTTTTGTCTTGCCAAAACCAATAACTTAGACACAAATAAACAATCTGATCAATGTTTAATGTAACCAGACACAATCTGTTCAGAGACAAACATTCAAGTATAGAACAGAATATCAAAGAACACAAAATCAATTCCCGTGATTCCTGAGGAGGTCTTATGATGTGAAACGATCGGTCTGTTTATTATTATTTACAACATTATTACCTGTAATCCAGAGCCTCAGGCAAACTGGCCTGAGGGTGAGTAAATTAAAAGCACATTTTCATTTTGGGTTGAACTATCCCTTTATTTTTTTTCATTGTGAACCAATTAATTAGCAGAAGCTATTACTCTAGGGCAGTGGTTCTCAACTCCAGTCCTCAGGCCCCACTGCTCTGCACTCTGTATGTTTCTGAATCTGACACACTCAGTTCAGTTCATGGATCTTTCTCCTAATGAGCTGATGATCTGAATCAGGTGCATTAAATGAGGGAGACATACAAAATGTGCAGAGCAGTGGGCCTCGAGGAATAGAGTTGAGAACCACTGCTCCAGGGCCTTATGATTTCCACAATGTGGAAAATGCAGACGGAATCACGGAATGTCACTGAATTTGTCAAAGTTCAGATGAATTAATGAAAAGTAGGACATTACACTTAAATCAAATCGCGAACTGATTCGCGGTAATTTCAGCGTCTGCTGTCTCAATATACATGAACACATGAACATGATCTCTAGAACTGCTCAGAGAGTCACTTCATGACCATTTTTGTTTGCTTGTTTATTTATTTATTTATTTATTTATTTATTTGCTTGCTTGTTTGTTTGTTTGTGAGAAACCATAACATATACAATCATATATCATATATCACCATATCATATACAAACAGAAACCTAAAGGTGTTCACAGAAACCTGTCAAAATAAAAGTTTACTACTACTACAAGTATTAAAACCTTATTTTTTAAGGAGCAATCATACAATATTTCTTCAACATTTTAATTGTAATAGTAAACCCCCTTTATTTCATTCATTCATTCATTCATTCATTCATTCATTAATGAAAAGATAACTTAAAAAAAAAACATAATGCTATTGTAAGAATAAATGAAACTCGCTTTATGCATTCACATAAAAAGACATGCTAAAACACTGAATTTGGTAACAATAAAACATAAGGTTGAAAAAATAAAACATTTTATAGTGCCCTAAACATGTAGTTTTTGTTTAACTTGTAATAAATTGACTTTTTTTTTTTTTTAAGTTTCATGATTTTAATTAATTAGACATGCTTTTTATTAATAACTTTTCATTCAACCATTAAAAAAGGGGTCAGAAAAGTTAAAATGAAAAAAAAAAAAAAAAACGGAATTAAAATTAAAAAGTAAAATTAAAATTAAAACATAAAAAAAAAAAAAAATACAGCCC
The DNA here is from genome assembly GCA_036247105.1 of Cirrhinus mrigala. NCBI lineage: Eukaryota > Metazoa > Chordata > Actinopteri > Cypriniformes > Cyprinidae > Cirrhinus > Cirrhinus mrigala. Next base: position 8,350,102 of record CM070025.1, on the reverse strand, counting down.
TATCTTATTTGTGTGATGTCATTCTCATCTCAGTTCTGTGTTGTTGAATTAACATGGTTTGAATGACAGATGTCCAACAAAAGCCCGATTCAGATGGTAATTGTTTCTAATGTGGAACTAAGCAATATTCAAAATATCAGATTATTCAGAATATACAGGGGTTAGTTGGTGATTTTATTGCTGTCCGAATCCAGAATGCTGTGTCAGAACACCCAGCCCCATTATTTTAAGAGACAAAATACAAGGCAGAAATCAAAACAGCATGTATATTTTTAAACAAAACATTTAAATAATCTAACTATAAACAATATATTATTAAATACAGATTTATTAAATATGAATTCATAACTTCTAAACTCAGCTGTGAATAAATCGCCATCCGAATCCATGAGTTTTATCACTGAGGTGTCATTTGAAATATATTTTTTACAGATGTCCACGTGAGAAACAATTTAAATAGGGCTCACGTTAGTACATTTTCAGGTAACACTCATGACTAGCTAGTTAATTTTTCCAACCATGCATCGTACTATAGTAAAGCAGCAAATTATGGTTGTATGCGAAATGTACCCTGTTTTTCAAAAGTGCCTGTAACACATTTGCAAAGTAACTAATAAAAAAACCCTGCACTCTGACTCAGAGAAGCTGCAAAAAGCCATTCAATCACATTACAACTTGCTATTTTGACAACGCTTGCCTTTTTATGCAAAATGTGCATTAGAGAATCCGCGGGTGGTCTGTCGGCGGCTGATACTAAACCTGTGATAGCGTGACAGAGAGAGTCTGCAATCACGTCTGCCAGAGTCTGTCAAATTAATGACGAGAAGCAAACGAGAAAGCCATCTACTAACACCTGTGCATAACAAACAGTCATCAAGCTGGTTTAACCCACACGCTGCAGAACAACACGTGTGTACAAACTTGACTCGGTACACATACTTGACTTGGTCTGAGCGTGTGAAGCGCCTCTTAATAAGACACAGCGGCTCGTCTCGCCGGCGCTGGCATAAACAGACTAACGGCTTGCTTATTGGGATAGAGACAGTGAGGGGTGCTGGTGCTAATGGCCAGGATACACAATGTGCCAGAGAGCGCCATGAGGACGGTGCAGTAATGATGTCCCAGGGCCGGGGACGGCAGCAGCCGGCATAATTATGTCCCCATGAGCCACGCTGGACGAGACACGAAAGCTTCACAGCACATTAACGTCTCCGACACACCAGTCCATGCGATGGAAAGAGACGTGACTCAACAATGACTCTCATGTAATAAATGTGCACGTAAGCGCTTGTGTCAGCGCATAGAAATTAGAGTAACATTCGTATGAACAGTAACATTTATATATTTGCTGTCGTAAGCGCTCGACTGGGGCGTTAAACTGTCTGCCTTTATGCCTAATGGCTAATAACTCAAGCCTAATTCATCCTCGTAACCCCAGACGGCTCTTCTGCGAGCTGAATACATTGAAAACATTGAGCTGCTCGGGCAAATTGTCATGCAAAATGGACATGAATAATAATTTACAGCAGTTATTTTAACCGCAGACATTAAGTCCATCAGCATCAACCGAATGAATCTGGTTTAATCTATAATATAATCAGGGTAGGGTGGAGAGTCATATGAATGAATTTGAATTGAAAAGAGTAGATTCATTTTAGGGCCAGCTCATAAATGCTTATTCTTAATTAGTTACACTTTCTTTTACACCATTTTTTTATTTATTTATTTTTTTTTGAAGTACTGTAATACCATGATTTTTGACATGGTGCTGGTAATGCCATGTTTTTTTGAATATGTACTTTGGTAATAACTTGTTTTTGGACACTACCGTAATACCATGGTGCTATTAAGTACTGTGCCTTATAGTGTTTCAGTGTGACAACATAGTTTTACCGAATTCTGCACACAGTAACATACGGCACAACCAGTACGCTCTAATTCACCAGCAAATGACTCTTATGGGCTGGTTCATTTAATTAATAAATTAAAAAGACTGATTTGCATCAATCTGATGAATCCTTCATCCTCTAAATTAACTCACTGAATCACTCAGACATGTTACTTCATGTAACACCTCACTCACTGAATCAATTAAAAATTCTGGTTTGAATCAATCTGATGAATCCTTATGTAAACTCACTAAATCATGTTACTGAATCACTTTTATGCATTTTTATTTATATATTTGTTGGTCTTGTGCTATTGAATCAACATGTCATTGAATCAACATCTCACTGAATCAAATAAAAAAACACTGGTTTGAATCAATCTGATGAATATTTATCTAAATGAACTCACTGAATCACTCACATGTTACTGAATCAACATCTCAACTCACTGAATCAATTAAATAGACTGGTTTGAATCAATCCAATGAATCTTTCTCTTAATCAACTCACTGAATCACTCAGACATGTTACTGAATTAACATCTGACTCACTAAATCAATTAAAAAGACTACTTTGAATCAATCTGATGAATCTTTCTCTAAATTAACTCACTGAATTATTCACACATTACTGAATCAACACCTCACTTACTGAATCAATTAAAAATACTAGTTTGAATCAATCCAATGAATCTTTCTCTTAATGAACTCACTGAATCACTCAGACATGTTACTGCATCAACATCTGACTCACTGAATCAATTAAAAAGACTACTTTGAATCAATCCAATGAATCTTTCTCTAAATTAACTCACTGAATCTCTTACACGTTACTGAATCAACACCTCACTCACTGAATCAATTAAAAATACTGGTTTGTATCAATCTGATGAATCCTTCTCTAAATTAACTCACTAAATCATGTCATTGAATCACTTTTATGTATCTTTATTTATATATTTATTGGTCTTGTGCTACTGAATCAACATCTCATTGAATCAAATAAAAAACACTGGTTTGAATCAATCTGATGAATCCTTCTTTAAATGAACTCACTAAATCACTCAGACATGTTACTGTATCAACATCTCACTCACTGAATCAATTAAACTCACTGGTTTGAATCAATCCGATGAATCCTACTCTAAATGAATTTACTGAGTCACTCAGACAAGTTGCTGAATCAACATCTCACTAACTGAATCACTTAAAAAGACTGGCTTGAATCAATCTGATTAATATTTCTCTTAATAAACTCACTAAATCACTCATGTTACTAAATCATCTCACTCACTGAATCAATTAAATAGACTGGTTTGAATCAAACCGATTAATCCCTCTCTAAATGAGCTCAATGAATCACTCAGATGTTACTAAATCAACATCCAACTCAATGAATTCATTAAAAACACTACTTTGAATTAATCTGATGAATATTTTTCTAAATTAACTCACTGAATCTCACACGTTACTGAATCAACACCTCACTCACTGAATCAGTTAAAAATACTGGTTTGAATCAATCTTGATGAATATTTATCTTAATGAACTCACTAAATAACTCACGTTACTGAATCATCTCACTCACTGAATCAATTAAATAGACTGGTTTGAATCAATCTGATGAATCCTTCTCTAAATGAATTCACTGAATCACTCACATGTTACTGAATCAACATCTCAACTCACTGAATCAATTAAAAAGACTGGTTTGAATGAATCTGATGAATATTTCTCTAAATGAACTCACTGAATCACTCACATGTTACTGGATCAACATCTCCCTCACTGAATCAATTAAAAAGACTGTTTTGAATCAATCTGATGAATTTTTCTCTTAATGAACTAACTGAATCACTCAGACATGTTACTGAATCAACATCTCACTGAAGTTATTGTCTCACTTTCAGTAATGTCTATATTAAAATTAAGTTTTGTGTACTTAAATGTGCATTAGTGAAGACATCTCATGGACTTGAGTTGTTGTTGTTTTTTTGTTTTTTTTAATTTATTTATTTTTATTTTTTTTTTTATCAGGCTAGTGATATTTTTGATGTCCAAACCTAACCACTACATCTAAACGGAGCCCTCACTGAAAACTGTGCACATTATTATCTTTATGGTCAACATCATATCAACATCACAGCATGAAACCAGCTTCCCAAACATTATCCACACTGAGAAACAACCAAAACGTTTGATGTGATTGTGCCAGTAGGACATGCTCATGGAACAGCAGTCTTGAATCAAGATATCTTTTAAACAGATGCAGCTCTAATGCTAAAATCTGAGGCAATGAACAGCTAATCATTGCGCTAGCTTTCACTGGCTGATAGGGAGGATCCTCCAGGTTATTGATTAAGGAACATGTCTGACTCGATTACATCAGGGTAACAAATAAGTCGTCTCAGACTAATTCAGTACAAAATAAACTGTGTAGTTTTAACATATTTGCAATCATCATTTTCTCAATCGTTATCATTTCCTAATGAAGACCTAACGATTTTCAGCAGTTTTAGGAAATTAACTAGCCTCTGCTCAGAGTCCTTTGACAGCAACTAATTCCCAGGCCACAGATTCAGTTTGATTAACGAACAAAACGAGTGACTGAAATCCAGACCTTAGTTAAATTATCTGCACTCAACCTTCCTGCTTCTCAGCAACAAGACAATCTCTCTCCCCAATAAGCCAATAATAGTATTAGGACTCTGGTAAACACGGTATTGATGAGTCCCTGGGTAGAGTTGATTACAGAGGCTGAAGTGGACTGCTAATGACTATTAGCTCACAGCTAATCCTCTCCAAAACACAGCCAGACCTCTCTGAACACGCTTCAATGCCATGTTCGGTGCAGCGAATAAGCAGAATTAAATGTGATTAAATTATGTTAATAGGTATCATTTTAAATGGTTTTGAAAAATGCTAGACCAACTTCAAGAATGGTTTGATTTAATTAAAAAGTCCTGTAACCATCAAGAAAAAGTTAAGAATTTCATATTTTCATATTTTCATATATCATATTAATTATCCTAAATATTATTTATCCTAAATCCTAAATATTGCCTTTGCCTTTAAATTTTTGTTTTGTTTTGTGAATGTTTTCTGCTTGTTTGTTGAACCATATGACTTTGATTTGGCAGACAAAAGTATTTTGACTATTAATAAGCAATTGGGCATGTTTTTTTTTTTTTTTCAAAATGCAAAATACAATGCAAAATAAATAGTGTATGTATGTGTATGTGTGTACAAAGTTTTTTTTTTTTTTATTCATTTATTTTTTTAGGTTTTTTTGGCTAAACTACAAAAACTACAAAAACATTTTTGAAAATACGTTACAATAAGCAAATAGCCAAAAAATGTTGTCTATATATGTATTTAAAAAAAAAAAAAAAAAAAAAAAAAAAAAAAATATATATATATATATATATATATATATATATATTATATATATATATATATATATATATATTTCTTTCATTAAAATAATAATAATAATAATAATAATGCTTGCTAAATTTAAAATGTAAACATATTACATACTTATAATCATTAATATTATTATTATTATTGTTATTATTATTATTATTGTTGTTTTGTTGTTGTTGTTGTTGTTGTTGTTATTGTTATGTTTTAATTTATATGTGGATAATAATACTAATAATAATAATAATAATAATAAGTTTTTACTAATAATTAATGATGATAATAATAAAAATAATTTATTATTATTATTATTATTATTATTATTATTATTATTATTATTATTATTATTATTATTATTATTATTTTATTACTGTTATACAAGGACAGTGGTACCACCCTGACATTTATTTAATTTTTGATCCTGATTTTCCCTCGAAAAAGTATTGCATTGAATTTTAATTGAGATTTGATCAGTAGGATTATTATTTTTTTTTTTTAATTTTGATGTCAAGTCATTGTATATATGAATCACTTTTTTAATGTATTTTAAAATAAATCAATAAGACAAAAATGATTGTCAACAACTCTTATATCGGCACATTTAACACATGATTAAGTATGACAGTACGTAAATTAGGCATAAGCTTTTTCACCGAAACACTGTGGCACAACTGCTTACTGAATCTGAGAACAACTATACTACGTGACCTAATTGGTACAAAGCTGCACTGCAATCTCCTCTCAGGCCAGCCTTGCAGCATAAACTCAGGACATATCCATCACTTCAGCCGGGCAAATCAGCAGCAGCCAAGCATAGGGTACAAGATATGCCTACAGGCCCACTGCTGAATCCCTTAAGACATGCCTCAAACATGAGCAAACAGCAACTCATTAGAAAGGGATTATGGGTAATATGAAGAAAAGGTCAAAGAGAAAGGGATTTTCACGAAGTCTGTGGATACGCGAGCACTTTGGAGTTTCATCTAAAGATGCAACAGACTTGAAAAACGATTAAGTTCTTCTTAGTGTCTCCATCTGCTCGATCCTGATGTTAATTTCAAAAAAAGGAGAGATCGACAGATTTTCGATCCGTTGCGCAGACGCGCCTCACCGCCGCAGTTTGCAACATTCAGCGTCTCCAGCTGACAGCCACGCGCTTCTGACTCAGCACAAAGCTTTGTTTCCCCCTGATGTCATTGTGCTATTCATCAGCGCATCTGATGTTCTGCAGCGCTACACATTCTCCTGTCAGAACTGAAGGAGAAGGAGCGTGTGTGTGGATAAGAGAAAGACTCAGATGTGAATATTTGTTCAGCGTGTCGTGGCTGTCAGGGCTGCTGCATTCAGGATCAGAAAGCCTGACAGAACGCGGCTGACGTCTCTGGAGCCGCGTGGCGCCGCGCCCTTCATGTCGGCCATCCTTGACTGACAGAACTGAGAGAGAGAGCCGGACTGGACTGAGACTCACGTCTGGCCTCTGGTGCTCGAGCAGCAGACACACTGCTCACGTATGCACACAGGCACACAGGGCTGATATACTCTATCAATAATCAGACAGACTCCTGAACACACATGCTTGCTCACTCACACAACTCTCTCAGAGATTGATTCAGTAGGGCTTGCAGAATTGGGAAGGAAATGTAGGAGGAAAACACACATACGCAAGGGAACTGGGATGTGGTCAGAAAAAAGGAGAAAGTGTATTAATTCCTTACAAACACTGTTCCATGGTAAAATAACAATATCAGCTGGTAATAGAATGGTACTGCATGATTACTCCTTCAAAGTAATTTAAAAAATATAATGTCCCTAAGTGTTACCTAAGTAAAGTCAATTACCGAAGGAAAGTCTTTTTTTTTTTTTTTTTTTTTGAGTTCATATTGGACCATCTACACACCTACGAATGTAAGGTAAGCAAGGAACAATATATGTTGACCCTGGACCACAAAATCAGTCATAAGGGTCGGTAAATTGAGATTTATACATCATCTGAAAGCAGAAAAAAAAAAAAACTTCCATTGATGTATGGTTTGTTAGGAGATACAACTCTTAAAATCTGGAATCTGAAGTTGCAAAAAAATCTAAATATTGAGAAAATTGCCTGTCCAAATGAAGTTCTTAGCAATGAATATTACTAATCAAAAATTAAGTTGTGATATATTTATGGTAGGAAATGTACAAAATATTTTCATGGAATATCATCTTTACTTAATATCCTAATGATTTCTGGCATAAAGGAAAAATCGGTAATTTTGACCCATACAATGTATTTTTGGCTATTGCTACAAATCAGTGTTAATTTCGTCAACGAAACAAACATTTTTTTTATTTTATTTATTTTATTTTTTTTTTTTCTGTGACGAATACGAGACGTTGATGAGCTAAAACTAATATCCGATGATAAAAAGTATGACGAAATGTATGCAGCGTCTTCGTTAACAAGACGAGACGGGACGAGAATGTTATTTGAGGACTACCGGACATTCAAAAAATATTCTATAGGCTAACTGTCCTTTTTCAAAATGTGCATCTCTGTCATTAGATTGCAATCGGATGTCTAGTCTCAGTATGGCAGCCGCAATGGAAAGATAGGCTAACAAAACGCGAACTAGCGATCTGAAAGAATGGCCTCTGCACCTAAATGGTTAGGGATAAGGTCACTAGACGTCCCGTTTTCCCGGTAGTTACAGTTAGTTGTCGATTAACTTTAAGTTAGTGAAGGCGGGATAGGCGGAATCGCACTGACAGACACACAGCAGAAGCGCCCCCTCTCTCGCACGCCCAATTATTCAATTCTCAGACAGCGCGCGATCAGCTCTCAGTGCTCAAATACACACACACAAGGCTGCATTAACCATTGGGCTAGGCGGGGTGCCCGAGCAAGGAGGGGGCCCGTGATTGACTGTGGAGTAGATTGACTGGCCATCAGTAGAGCCGATCGCCAAAGCCCCACCACGCCCCCCACATATTAGCGCTATTAGGAGCTTTTCTGTAAATTCCATGCATTACTATTAGAGATTAAAACTTTGCGTTTGAATTTGGTTTACAAATCCAATGCATTTATTCTATATTTTACTTATTTTACTTATATATATATATATATATATATATATATTTTTTTTTTTTTTTTTTTTTTTTTTATTTATTTATTTATTTTATTTTTTTTTTTTTTGAAGGGGGGGTCCAGCAACTGTGTGTTTACCAGTATTGTTTCAACTATATTTTTTTTTGCATTCAACAGCAGAAGGAAACTCATACAGTCTTTTTTTTATTTTAATGCAAAAAAAAAAAAAAAAAAAAAAAAAAAAAAATATATATATATATATATATATATATAGATATATAGGATAAAAATCCTATTTAAAGATATATATATATATTATTATTGTGATGGGGGGCCCTGCAGTAAGTCATAGCCCCGGGGCCCAGTGAGGTCTTAATGCGGCCCTGCACACACAGTAGTTCAAATGTCTATTGTGTTGAGTATCTCACGTAAATACAGTCGGTTATGGCTTAAGTGAACGTAAACAGGTGGGTGAAAACTGAGAATGTGTCAGTATTACATGCATGCCTTCCGTCTTAAAGGGACAGCATTCCTTATTAAATACCTATCAGTGTCATTAATGTTAACCAACAGAAGATGTTAAATAAATGTATAGCCTACATGTTAAATAAACCTCCTGTATCTGAAAAAATGGGTTTAATTTGTATCGTATTTGTCTTATTGTGCTTCTTTTTCAAAAATTATAAATATGTACAGATATATATATATATATATATAAATTAACAACTATATTTTTTATAAGTTGATCCTTTTCCGCTACCGTTAAAGGGATAATTCACCCAAAAATGAAAATTGTCATCATTTATTCAAGTTTTCCCAAATTCTATCATAAGCTTAATTGAGTTGGTCTAAAGAGAGAAGAATTAATGATTATTTTTGTTTGAAGACTAAAGTAGCTACCAAAATAAATGTTGGTAACTGCAGTTTGACTAAAAGCAATGACTAAAAGTTGACAAAAATGCAATGACTTTTCGTCAACTAAAACTAGACTAAAACTATGAAAGACTCAAATGACTACAATGTGACTAAGAATATTAAGCATTTTAGTATCAAGATAAAGACTAAGACTAAATCAAAATTGCCTGTCAAAATTAACACTGCTACAAATATACCTGTGCTACTTATGACTGGTTTCATTTTGTCTAGGGTCACATATATCTATTTTAAAATATGTTTAAAAAATGCATCCAAATAACCATGGACTGTATTTTCTGAAACCCAACAACAAATAAAAACCATAAATAAAATTACTTTAATATCTGAAGTTTCTCCAAGATTTTGAGGTTAAATAGAAAGCAAATGCAAATTTCTGGCTTCTCAGATTTTTCTCCTGAGAAAAAGACTACAGTAATGTTACAACTTTAACAACACTGTCACAACTGTCTCAAACATTTCTCATTAAATTTTCCAAAAACTAAATGATTTGAACTATACTATCGACATTCACATAATATTGTTCTAAAGCCTTACTACATGACACCAATTGACGTATATGTCTATTTTCATTACTTCTATTGAATTTTACAAAAATGTGAGACAAAGATGACACTTAAAGGACACCTATTATGCAAAATTCACTTTTATATGTTGTTTGAACATAAATGTGTGTTGGCAGTTTGTGTATACACTGTTAGACATTTCTGTAATTTCTACAGTTATTAATTGTATATCACCCAGTATAATACTGCAAATTCCCTTTGCAGTAAATAACTGTAATAACCATTGCATTGTGGGAATTTTCTGTGACGTCAGAGCCCAAATACAGAGACTTACTGTATTTTTTAAAACTGCTGTATACTACTGTATTTGCTGTAACGGTCTCATTGGCAGCATTCTATTGAGGTCGTTTTATTTTCCTCATTTATTATATTTGGATTGTCACGATTTGCCCTACACCGTGTCTACAACGCCACAACAGCTTGGGACGGACTACACTGGATGTGTTGCATCGCTTGTAATGACTGAAAAATCTGTTTGTCCTTCATGTCAGACAGTGCGAGCGCTTGAAGTACATCAGAAATATACCGGGGCATTACTTTACTGTAAGCATCCACTGTAGATAGTATATTTAATGGGTTCTATATTGTCTTCTTTTGTCGAGTCGCGCTGCACCGCGCCACTCGTGTCCGAGGAAGACGCTGAAGCGGGCGTTTGCCCGGGGATGAACCCGCGAGAGCGGAAGAGTTCCGGAGAACATCAACGCTGTGTGTCGATGCAATTTACGAGAGATTAAGACCAGCAAGTAAGGTAAACATATATATATATATACGTTTGTCTGAGTGTTTGTTAGATTTTTGCACACCAGTTTAACCTCGTAATATTTACCCATCAACATGGCGGTTACAAGCTTTACTATAGTAAACTGCGTTGTCGTTTCAAACGGCGTTTGTCAGTTTATTAAAATAAGTTACTGAATTAAAATAATTTCCAACGAGCAACGCTTATCTTATATTAACATTATGTTAACTAGTGTGAAATTTTGTTCAGGTGTTAGTATAATGTTGGCCAGTAGCCTATTAAGAAAAAAAATTTGTATGTTAGCTAGGTTATACAAGTTATATGGCTAACTGTTAGCTGCATTTCTAGTTTTAGAATTAGTTTGTTATAATTATAAATGGAATTTAAGATTTACTGCATTTTGATGTGTTTGTGTTTTAAAGGCAACTGCAATGAAGCATCAAGAAAGACGAGCATGCCAACCACACTGAGACTGATAGTTCATGGTAAGAGAACAACTATGGATTTGAGATGTTTGTGTATTCTATGCGGGGTTTGTGTGCCACTTCTTCTACATATTTTTCAGAGAAGACATTCCTGTCACTAACAAAGTGGATGGTGAGCAAAGGTGGTGGCCACGTTTTGGAGCAGCACCTGGGTTTTGCAGATGGCTGTGTATTCTTTGGCTGCATGTCTTTTTCTCCATTATGTTTCTGTTGCCTGTAGATTATTTGTGAGGATGCAACATAATGCACTGCAAAACGTCCTAAGACAGGGGAAATGGTGAAGATGCACTGTTCCAGCAGTTTAAGACTGTATTTTTAAGTGTTATACATGCATTGTTTGGAATAAAGTATTTGATATTTTGTGATTATTGTGTCTGTTTTAATTGAATGTCAGTAGTACCTATGTAGAGTAAAAATAAAATAAATTTAAATGAATTCAATATAAAATTATAAAATCTACTGAAATCTATATTAAAATGAATGAATTACAGTAGTATATTGGTGAATTTGACTGTTTCAATAGTATTTGGCTGTAAAACAGCTACAGTTTGCAACTGTAAATTAAATACGGTTGCCATAAGTTACTGTAAAAACCCTTTGAAATGTCTAACAGTGTACACTAAAAATCCACCCACTCTTTTTTTTTTTGAATCCCAATAAATTATAAGCAGTGTCTCAGAACAAGCCGCTCACAGAATTCGTAAAATTTGACGTCACATTTTACAAGCCCCAGTTACAGCATTACATAATATTTAAACCTATGACTATTAACATTTTTCATAACAATCTCACAATTCCGACTTTTTTTCTCAGAAATGAAAGTTTATATCTTCTAGTTCGGACTTGAGAACTTGATTTACCTCAATAATAGTGAGTTTGTCAATTTTCAAGGGAAAAAAAATCCAGAGCCAAGGGGAAAAGAAAGAATGACGAGTTGTTTTTTTCTTTTTAAAAGTGTAAGATTTAATCTCGGAATTGTGAGAATAAAGTCAGAATTTTGAAATATAAACCATTTTTTTTATTCTTTTATTCCATGGCTCCATAGACTGCTACCTGAAAACAGCGTGTTTCCGCTTTTATAAAATGATATTCACCAAAAAAAGTCTTTAGCTCTTTTTGTGTTTAAATGTGAATGAAAGCCTAAATTAAATCTGTTTATTTTATAAAACAATCATGTCTCTTCTTTCACAATGTCTTTATGAACTTTTTCAAGCTTGAAAATGTTGGTTGGGGTGAGATTTCAATGGATGAATGAAAATGATGTCAAAATACTGAAACTGTCACTGAAATATCTTTAATTTGTGTTCCAAAGACAAACTGAAGTATGGAGACAGAATTGTCGCATCATTCCAAATAAATAGATTATGATCCACAAATAAATGTAGAGTTTAACAAAACTTAAACAAACTCACAAATAAACAGAATGAGATCCACAAATAAATCTTAGAGTTTCACAAACATGAATTAAATTCACAAATGCAAAAAAATGAGATTTGCAAGCGAAAAACATATTCAACTTTTTTTTCATCACAAACATAAACATACCCGTTTCAACTTATTTGTCAATATGTTTAATGTTTGTTCTCTTAACATTTATTTGTAGATCATAATCTATTTATTTGGAATTATGCAACAATTCTATCTCCATACTGAAGTCTCAAAGGTTAGTTATACAAGCGTGAGTAAATGATGACATTGTTTTCATTTTTGTGAGAACTATCCCTTTAACAGAAACATAAATGAGAATTATATCTCCTGAGTTATGAAAGAGATCAAAATGAACCACTAGGAAGACTGACTTTGTGTACACTGCCCAAAAAGAGGTCATAAGTGGCACATACACAATTTACTTTCAGAAGAAGTAAAGTGAAACCTGGCAGAATTGAAAGATTTTTCCAGCTGTCCTAAGAGGAATGTGAAATGTGTCCAACTGTGTGGAATTTCCAGCTTTGAAATCAGTTTAACACCATGAAATCATGTCGCTCGTCTTCGCTGTGGGAATCCCCTCCCTGAAGGTGTGAATTTGAATGAAACTACGAGGGGAAAATGTTATAGTGGTGTTGCACAGAGCCAGCAAACAGTGTTACAGATACCCAGAGCCAAAGCAGGGCACAATGTCAAGTATAATTACAGATTTGATGTTTCAGAACGTGCAACTGCTGTTTTCTATACGGCACAGGTAGACACCGACCAAAACCTGACAAAAAAGTACCAGACTTTCTAAAGCAAAAACACTGTCAGTGTCGCTTTCAATTAGAATTACAACTTCACTTTCTACTACAAAGCAGCTCTCCAGTTTGTTCACGCTGTTACTCGTGTCTGACCCTGAAGGACTGAACAGAAAAAATAAACCAGAGAAGATTTTCATGTCAAAGACTTTCACGGACCAATGGTAGCTCAAAGGTGTTTACCAGCCGGAGCAAACTTTTCCGGAAAAGTCGCTTTGGCAAGCTCCAGAAATAAACTCCAAACAAACATTGTTTTAGCCTGCTTTGATTTTAAATGACATCACACCAGTTCATTCTTCACTTGAAGTAGGCCTTAAATAGTAGATGTGTGTGAGAAGAGAGCTGTTCTGTGTGGAGAGATCTCATCACCCACACAATCTCTCCACAACTGCCTTCTCAATTTCAAGCAAACCTTACATCTCTCACACAGATATGGTGTTTTATCTTGTCGAAGCCTCTTTAGAATTCACTCAGGTCTGTTGTTATCATGAGGTTCAGTATGACTGTGGGTTTGAAGGTTTGTTTATAATTCTCTGTATGCCCTGCTATATTTCCCTAGAGCTGTCTGTGGAGAGTCTTGTTGGGTTTCTTTCTCCTTATCTCTCTTTGACTCCTTATTACACCTTTGAACTTTGTATTTGGCTTTTTGTACCACTTTCTATCATGTGCAGTGAAAGCACCTATTTGGTGTTCAGTTTTCCTCCAATGTTTCATGAAATTATGCTTATTTCGCTAAAATATGTGGGCACCGTTTGGTTGGGAATGCAAATGTAATTGAAACAATGAGCGACCTGACAGTAACTGCTAGTTACAGAGTCTAAATACCCTTACGAAAAAGAAGTTTATTCAAGTGTGCTATTAGTATACCTTTTTTAAACTAAAAATAGGGAAGTATACTGTTGGGTTCTGCCCCTTTAAGAATGTGATGCTTTAGAGCGTATATGATTCTGAATCATTCACCAGGAAGAGAGACAATGCACAGCACGAGATTCATGTAGCTAATAAGACTTTAAACTACGTAATAACAACAAATTTCTTTACATTTTTGATTCTTTCCTGATCCCAGCGTGGTGAGCATATTTTATTGTTGTTTATAAGTCATTTGTGGTTTACGTTAAGGTTAATTGAGATCGCTGTGGATAATTAGCGTCTAAACGCCAAATGTGATGCAGTTGTTATTTAACTATGATTGTAGGCTTATTTAGTTGTATTGAAAAGCGAAAGTGTTCTAAAGATGTCTAATAGTGTATTTTGAGATATTTAAAGCTTAAGCTTAACGATTTCTCGAATTTATAACGTGATACAGTAACCTAAGCGAAGTAACTTCTGTAATCTGATTTGTGTTGTTTATTTTGTTACAGTTTGACCACACACACACACATATGTACAGATACAAAACACGCCTACAATGATGTATAACAAAGCGACTTCAATACAAAGTCTGTAAATTGTGAGTTCTGCACAATGGAATTAAAAGGAAAGAAACAACAACTATTATAATGTTATCTTTGTCGGTAACATATATGTTCAGCTTTCTTTTTATGTACTTCTCAGAAATATACTTAAATGACATTTAAGTATACTTGACTTATACTTAAAAAAAGTCTAAAAATCTGAGCTATAGTTGTGATCCGAGAATCCATGTTTTCATTGTTTCATTATACAGTAGGGGGTGCTATTACACATCTTCTGTACAGAATTTCCAAAACACAAACGAAGAAGAAACCGAAACAAAAGATGCTTCCACATGTAATCTAACGCAATCATCAGACATAAAAGAGCATCAAAACTGTGTAACGTTATGGAATCAAATGTCGACCCATGAAGAGGTAATAATGACTGTCAAGTTTGGGGTGTTAATTAACTCCATCTACGTTTTGATTATCATTATCAAAATGTTGTTTATTTCTTTATTTCTTTATTTATTTTTTTATTTATGAAATCCACATTCAAGTAAGAAAAAAAAAAAAAAGAATGGACAAAGCTAAAATAAAATGTATTTGTTTACAAGCAGATACCCTGTTTTTTTTTTTTTTTTTTTTTAATGTTTTGTATGGTCAGATATTCATATAACAAAATACATACAAATTAATATCTAAATAGGGACATACTGTAGTAGTATAATTAAAGTATGATGTAAAGTTCACTTAAAGAAAACTTACGAGTATACCTGCAGTATAAAACCATTAAACTAGTAGTTTACTGAGACTATACTTCAAAGTGCATTAAAAGTATTTAATTAGTAAACTATCAGTATACCTATAAGTTCACTTTTAGTATAGTTGCAGTACAAACTAAAAACATAGATGTACACTAATTGTGTGCTCAAAAGTTGACTAAAGTATACTTAAAAGTATACTTTTATATACTAGAAAGTGGGCCAATTTAGTCCCAAGGAGTATTGAAATAGTACACTTACACATATACTATTAGTACACTGATATTTAAGTATACTTAAAACTCTACTTGAACTTTACTTAAGTATACTTAATAAAACAAACTTGAAGTATACATCTTTTTGGTAAGGGTAGTTACCTTGGCTTTCCACTTTTTGTTTCGTTGATGGTTAAACGATGGTGCATTTGTGTCCCAATCAAGAAGCTGGAGGAGATCAAATGTGGAGAAAACCTAGACTGAGATGTTTCTCCAAAGAGTAATCTCACTTGTCTCCTCCATAGATTTAGAAAGGATATCAAACTGTGCTCATATTTCCAAGACACAAAGCCTGCAATCAAAAGTAAATATGAACCTAAACATTTATTTTCAAATCCTTCCAAATGAGCACATAATCTCAGATATGCTACGCATATTAATTTTATGCACAGTTCCTTCCATATCATGCAACAATGTGCTTTGATTTAAAACTAGTTCAGCCAGCACATCATCCATTTATTAAGATTACAAATGAGCATTTCTATGTAGAGGACATCTGAGAGCAGTCTAAATGTGCAAACATGTTAGTACAGTGATATTCAATATTCCACAATATTGTGTCATTCATGTTTATATAGTTTCTCAACTATCTAATGTGTCTATTTTTACATTTCAAAGCTTGTCATTTTAGTCATTTTATGAATTAAAAAAAAAAAAAAAACTACAACATAGCTTTAATAATAATAATAATAAAAATAAGAATAAAAACTACCACATAGAGCTATTTTTTTTTTTTACTGCGCTGTATGTCAACAATTGTCTAATTTGTGTCTTTTATTCACTCTTCTAAGTAATCGTAGTCTTCTACAACAGAGCAGTCTTAATACATCATGAGCATAAGCTGTAGTCATGTGGCAGGCGCTCTGTGAAACCAGATTTTCATAATGTTTGCTTGCTCAGGAATAAAAATGGTAAAGTGTGCAGCTTTCGAGTAAATAAAGATTACAAGTTGGTATCCTACAGAACAACAAGTGAGAAACGCTCCATCACTGCTATGCTATAATCAAGCAGACATATTGTTTCTGTGTCACCCACAATAAAATGTTAATGTCTCAGAAGTTGTGCTTTCATATCCCAGAAGAATTAATGGAGTTCTCAGTTATGTGCCAATATTGTTTCAGATGTTTCTCTTAAAGTTCCTTAGATGAAAATGATTCATTTGTTCACATACTGTAGCTCAGATCATTTTGCCTTTAGAGAGTTTGATAAGAAAGCTGTTTTTTTTTTTTAACTGCAGACTTTGATATCTTAGCAAAATTGAGCACAAATTGTGGCAATCTCTTCTAAAACTGGAAAAGAGCAGCACTCACATTCTGCTAAACTTTTTGAACTCCACAGAGATGAGAAGTCATTCGGGTTTGGAACGTCATCAGGGCGTGTACATGATAATAGAATTGCAATTTGGGGTGAACTTTCGCTTTAAAAGCTCCTAATAGCTTTTGTGCTTGTGATGTGACAGACGCCGAGCCGTTGAGCATCTGTCTGTTCTCATTTCCCCGTCTTATCCTCTTTCCTCCGTTTTCCTCATCTTCACACCTCCCTTCCCTTTCTCAGAGTGAAAAAGATCAATCTGACAGAAAAAAATCTTGCAATCTTCTCATTTATCTCTGTGACACTGACCCAGAATGCTCCACGAGAGGTCACCAGGGTCAGGATAATGCATAAAACCCGTCTTCTGTCGGCTTAGTGAAGGTGGCCCTCATTTTATCACTTTTTTCTTACTTTCTACTGTTAGATGTCCCAGAAACTGCTGGAGCTGGTGTAAGGAGAGAAAAAACCCAGTGGGGCTCCTGATCTGTGTGTGTTAAGACTCACTGAAGGTCATGGATACACACAAGGGTTTCATGAGCTCTGGAATAAAGTGGTGGATATTACTCACACACTGACTACTAAACAGCTTTGAGAAACTTTTAAGAAATATACCAAGTTCAGTTAGAAATTGAAAAAGGACTGGCAGTTTGGTAGGCAGAAGGAGTGTTTGGGAAACCTGTTTGAACACAATCACTATAGGGTATATGTCAATCGTCACCTGACCAAACCTGGAAAACAGGTCTCATCGCTTCTGCTTGTCGGAGAACGTATTAATAGCAGTATTAAATAATGTCGATATCAATGGACTTTTAATGTAATCAGTTAAACTAGCTAGCTGTTTTTATTGTTGATGTTTTATTCTAAGATATATAAGATATATGCGAAGAGTTCAGATGCAAAACCAGCTAAAAGCCATCTTGGTCAAAAATGAGATAATGGTACTGAGTGAATGCTCTCGACACATATTATACATCCATCAAATACTTTTACTTCAAACTCGCTAAAATACCAGCCTCAGCCCAATCAGAAGTACCAGTACTTACATAAAAACTTATACATCTGAGCCTGATAAAAATGCATTTTTTAAAGAAAGACCTCAGATGGATTTATCTGGTTTTGCATCTGAACTCTTCATATATATATATATATATATATATATATATATATATATATATATATATATATATATATATGTTAGTGAAAAGAATACAAATAAAAAACTTGTATATATCAATCCACATATGTGATGGACACACATATTACACATAGCAAGCCATAAGCGAAATGTGTGAACCGGAAGCAATGAGAACTGGTTAGCAGAATATTAAATTGATTATTAATACATGAAAAAAAAGGTTTTCAACATCGTAATAATAAGGATTATTATTAACATCTGAGCACCAATAATAATTGACAACAATTAAGCAGCAACTCAGCATATTAGAATGATTTCTGAAGGATCATGTGACATAGAAAACTGAAGTAGTGATGCTGAAAATTCTACATTGCTTTTTCTTGTTATACCTCCACACCAGTACTTTAATCAAATAAATGCAACCTTGGTGAGCATTAAGTGACTTCTTTCAAAAAAAAAAAAAAAAAAGTATATTATAATCTTTTAAGCGGTAGTTTATACGTGCAATTTTGAAAATACTATCTTGTGTGTAAAACTTTTTTTTTTTTTTTTTTTTTTAAGGTAGGGTAAATTATTTCTGGTAGCCAATGTTGATATGTGAAATCTCCAAAACAAACAGGCCCCTATCCTAAAAGGGTGTTGCCTCTATTTTGATAGCTCCGCCCCACACATACGTACGCAACCCAGGCAACGATTATTATGGTGAAATCTGCTGTGCCAGCCACCGATTGCAGATGAACAAACAAGCGAACATGACACAAGCATATTCAAACAAAAGCCAGCATATATTAGTTCTGTGAAACAAAGCAAAACCAATGTTACTCACCTATCGAGGAGAAATAAAGCAACCTCAACATCCGATCATAGGCCTTCCCACCCCTTTATTTCTTTCCAGCGCTGGAAAGCTGATCCGATATTTAAACAGGTCCTACTGCTTGCCTTATCGCAGTGTATCCTCCAGGATATTCCACCATGATTCCAATTTAAAACGAGTGTATGTGTGTAAAGTTTTATCAATAGAACCTAGTTTTGTTTTTAATCATGCAATTGAAACAAACACTGAATCAATTATAAGAACACTTAAACCGTCCAAATCTAAAGATGTGTATGGGATGGACACAACTATGCTTAAAAATGTCAGTTTAGCATTAGTCAGTCCCATCACAAAAATCATTAATCAATCCATAAACCAAGCGGAGTTCCCAACCATATGGAAAACGGCCATTGTATCACCTATTTTCAAATCAGGAAACTCACAATCTATTTCTAATTACAGACCTATTAGTATTTTGCCTGTAATGTCTAAGATTCTTGAGAAATGGATATGTGAACAAATTAAGGATCATTTAACCAATAGTTCCTTTCAGCTTCATCCACTTCAATTTGGATTTCGATCCAACCATTCAACTGAGTCAGCTAATTGTTATCTCATTGAAAAAATCAAGTCACTACTTGATAGTAATAACACTGTAGGTGCAGTCTTTCTTGACCTTAGAAAGGCATTTGATACAGTAAATCATCAGATTTTACTGGCCAAATTATCCACTTTTAATTTTTCAGACAGTGCTATAAAATGGATTCATTCTTATCTCTCTCAGCGCTCACAAACAGTCCGTATTGCAAATAGTCAGTCTGAGCCACTTTATGTGTCGACTGGCCTGCCGCAGGGCTCCATATTAGCCCCGGTCCTTTTTTGCATGTATGTTAATGATCTGCCATTGATATGTCCTGATGTTAATATTCAAATGTATGCTGATGACACAGTTTTGTATGTACATGGGTCTTCCAAAACCGAGGTAGCCGTTAAACTTACAAATGCCATGTTTGAAATTACAAACTGGTTAAATAAATGCTGTCTACAACTTAATGTTGCTAAAACTGTAGGTATGTTTTTCACTAAATCACATAAAGTAACCAAAGATGCAGATATTATAGTGTCAGGAGAAAAAATACAGATTGTCCAAGAATTCAAATACTTGGGCATCTACCTGGACTCCGAACTCAATTTTAGGTCACACGTAAAGCAAACTTGCAAAAAAGTAAAATTTAATTTAGCTAATTTTCGATTTATTAGAAATTCCATGTCCGTCCAGGCCGCTAAAATATGCATGCAGATTTTTTCTCACTTTACTTATTGCTTAACAAGCTGGTTCCAGACTAACTCTACCATCTTGTTGCCTTTACAGTCCTTATATAAGCAGACAATTAAAGTATTTGCTAAAAAACCAGAACGCTTTCATCACTGTTCCATTTTATCAAAATACAGCCTTTTAAGTTGGGACAATCTTATCCAATACACAAATGCCTGTCAAACATATAAAATCCTACATGGGATGGCCCCATATCCCCTTAGTGAATTTGTCAGTCTTAGAACATCTACACACAGGATCACTCGAGGAGTGTCTAGAGGTGACTGTATTATCCCATTTAGAAAAAGTGCCTTTAGTCAGTCAGTTTTCTCTGTCAAAGCCTCTCAGGAATGGAACACCATTCCAACAAAAATCAGAGAAATCAACTCATATAATTTATTTCGCTCTCACTTAAAACGTTGGCTGATTAGTAACCAGACCTGTCAACACTAAAGCACTGTTGCTGCTATCTTGTGTTCCATTTGCGAGTATGTGATTTTCGTTTGATTATTGTAAAATGCTTTTTTTTTTTTTTTTTTTTTTTTTTTTGATCTTGATATTAACAACTGCTTGTCATTTTAATATACACTTGTAAATGTCTAACTTTTTTTTTTTTTTTTTTTTATTAATGCTTGCTATTTATATTGCTGCATTTATGTCTTTATCCAATCTTTGTTGCTCTCGTTTTTTTGTTTTTATTGAACTTTTTGCTGTTGCTCTCCGTGTTTTTCACAACTAATTTAATTGGAAACGCACTGTTTTTTTATGTTATTGTTGTTTCTACTGAAATCGACTAACATTGTGTTAACATGCCGTTTCCTATTGTGTTTATTTGACTGTCTATAACATTTTATGCTTTTTCAGGGTGCCATTGTAAAACAGGCCTACAGGACAACAGATGAAAACTAGCCTTTGGCTAATTCTGGCATGTTACAGATGCTCTGTTTTTAATATGCACTGTCCTGTTTAAATAAATAAAAGAAAAGAAAAAAAAAGAAAAAAATAAAAGAATTCAGAGGGCATTAAAGTGTGCGAGACGTGAATTTAAATTGTATTTATTTACAGAGGTATATGCTGTCACACTTTTCTAGTAAGTTTCATCTGTGTGTGAAGATGCTGCAGGCATCGGCGCAGCGCAAATTCATTAATGAATGTTCCGAAGAGAAGTAAACTTCAACAGATTTCCCCATCTCAGGGAGTAGGGAGCAATGAACACTGTGTAGGGATCATATCAATCGGAACACAATTCATGCACGTAGCTCTCTTCTAACAAGCTGGATCTGAATCAGGTGTGTTAACTAAGAGAGACATGCGAAAACTGGGATTGGGAACCGCTGCCTTATCGTAAGCCTTTGTTTTCCTCTTTTGTTTTTATCCACCATGTCTATCTTTCTGTCGTCGCTCGGCTCGGCTAATGTCCGTCCTGTGCACTGAGTGCTCTCTCTTCCCCATCATGAGTAGACACGCCCCTTACTGCTGATAGGCTACAAGTTCTTGGCCCGACGTTTTCTAAAGCGTTTTTGAAAAATACATACACCCCCCCCTTTAATAAGGGAAAAAGTTTTAAAATGTAATATTTCTTTTAATTGCTCTGTATCTGTGTAGCACAAACTAAAACAATAAATTCAAAACTGAGCTACGGCTGCAAAGTCATAAAGTATTTTCTGGTGCAGTAATTGCTCTGGCAAATCCTAAATAGTCAAAACAGCCCTGCCATTTACAAGTTTGATTGGCAGGTGGGGTGTAGTCATATTTTCTGCCTTGATAATGACTTTTCTGGTGGCACGAGCAGACTCTCTCTCTCTCACACACACACATACACACACACCTCCCATGGGAATGAAGCTGCCATTGAGGCTGTCCAACAGCGCTGAAAACACAAGGGCTGCAGTGAGCTCTGAAGACAAGGACTCTACTGTCACACACACTCCATCTATTACAGGTCACATATCAGCATCAATGACCATTCTGATGACTAATGAAAAGTGTCCTTCAAATGACCTCCCGCTACACACACTCGCACACGTTTATCCGTCTCACTCCCGTGGTTTCTGATAATGAGTGTCATTTTTTTTCTCAGTGGCATTTTGCTTTCCTGCTTTCAGATCGTGGAGCGCAGCTCTGCACTGCTGCCCGTGATGTCGCCGAGCCAGAATAAATTGGTCTCATCTTAAAACTGAAAACGGTGTGAAGAGAGGGAGAAAGATGAACCCAATGATTTGGTGGAAATTTAGAGACTTACTTCTAAGGCTTGACTAAAGACATTAAAATCAGCATGAAAAGGGCATTGTGATCATCTTTTCTTCCCTTTTGTGATGTATATTCGAGTAAAACGGCTTCTTGAACGAGAGAAAAGAAAAAAAAAAAAATCAGTAATTGATTGTATTGTTGGATTGTTGTCTTTTGCTGCAATCACACGTGAGTGACAGGTTGGGTATGAATTATTGTCCAGACAGAATAAGAATTGTCAATTTGATTTCATGGTAACTTTAAAAGAAGTTTAGGAGAGAAGACAAACAAACCAAAAAAAATAGTGGGAGAAATTAAATCACTCAATAGTATTTATGAAAATCGGGACACCATATCAGTCCATTATATGGAGAAAAATGCTGAAATGTTTTCCTCAAAAAAAATAATTTCTTTACGGCTGAAGAAAGAAAGACATAAACATCTTGGATGACAAGGGGGTGAGTACATTATATGTGAATCTTTGTTTTGGAAGTGGACTTCTCCTTTAAATCCTCATAAAACCTAAACAGCCTCAATTATCAAGCCGTTTTGATTTTTTGATCAGTACGATGTCACACAGGTCAGGCCTCGCCTACGACCGCTGACGGACTGTCCCATATTACCATATTTCTGCCCTCAGCCAGTTGTATGCTGTCCGCCATTTTCTCTACGCTCGAGCAGATATAGCGACAACAATGTCTCGTAAGCAATGCAGGTGTTTTGCAGTTGGATGTAAAAGTGAACACAAAAATCTTCATTTTCTCCCAACACCGATGACGCAGCAGATTAGTTTTGTTTTTGATTGGAAATGACACTGAATATACAAAAAAATGAAGAGGGGTTGCTATGAACAGAGCTGTTTTTGACAAGGTACAAACCATTGAGGAATTTTAACCAAAGTATGTTGCAGACATTTCATGAAGACCCTAAAGAATCATACTAACTTGAGGAAAATGGGCATCCAATGGTCCTTTTAAATCTACTGCCAAAATCTACTGCCAAAACAGCTCTGATGCATTCAGGCATGAACTCTGAACGTGTCCAATTGTATATGGCACCAAGACTTTTGCAGCAGATCCTTTGAATCCCATGAGTTACAAGGTGGGGCCTCCATGGATTGAATGTGTTGGTTCAGCAATTCCCATAAATGCTCAATCGGACTGAGATCTGTGGAATTCTCTTTGTCATGTTCCTCAAACCAAAGAGAAGGGGTGCACATGGTCTGCAACAATCTTTGGGTAGGTAGTATGTCTAAGCAACATCCACATGAATGTCAGGACCCAAGGTTTCCCAGCAGAACACTGCCCAGAGCATAACCCTGTCTCCTCTATATATTTCTTCCCATAATGCATCTTTCTACTATCTCTTCCCGAGGCAAACAGTCCTGTTTTGCTGCTCACATGCCCATTGTTAGGGTTTTGGGCAGGGATCATCATGGGATTCTGACCAGTCTATCTTGGGCAACCCATGACCCTGATGTAGATTCACCACTTGCCATTTCTTGCACCGCTTC
Organism: Cirrhinus mrigala; assembly: GCA_036247105.1. Taxonomy (NCBI): domain Eukaryota; kingdom Metazoa; phylum Chordata; class Actinopteri; order Cypriniformes; family Cyprinidae; genus Cirrhinus; species Cirrhinus mrigala. Next base: position 8,326,026 of record CM070025.1, on the reverse strand, counting down.
TGGTAGGTACTAACCACTGCATAACAATAAAACCCCACAAGATGTCACTATTCGGCCCCTAGCAAATAATTAGAGTAGCATCAATGTTTCCTCTTTTGGAGTGCCTTGCTCACGACACCCTGTTCTAAAAATGCAGCACTAAAGTTAAAAGAAGTCCAACTTTCAAACAAACATCTCATGACGTGCATTTTTTATCCATTCCACAGCCCGCCTCTGACGTTTTTAAAGCAAAAACACATTCTGTGTGAATGGCTCCTTTGGGTGGTAAATGGCTCCACCTTGATGATGTCCTTCCGTCAAAAATTTGCTGACAGAATCAATGAACGCCCCCTCCAGACGAAATTGACACTCTAAAGCAGTTTGAGAAGATTTCAAATATTCTCCCACTGGTGTCATCAAACAATATAAAAGCTCTTCTCGCTTCTTTTCACATACACACATTCACATGTCTCTCACACACCGGGTCTCGCACAACTGCTACTTTTTACACCACGAGCCACAATCTGTGTAAAATATCAACTTCAAATAAAAATGGGTGTTAAGATGAAGGCATCTGTTCTGACAGACGCGGGACTGGCTCATCAGCCTTGGGGATTCAGACGTATTCTTTGATGCTGTTGGCTTATTCTAAGATCTCAGTGTGTTTTTCCTAGTGCGTTGGTAGATGTTGGGCTTTCGCTCTGATCTGAGAGCAGTTGGGATATACAAGTTTCAGAAGTATTGTTTCCCAGCCTGTCATCAACTACTTGGTTTCTTCAACTGATACGCCCTCAACTCAGAAAGTCAAGTTCAAAGGAAATCTGCATTTTCTACTGGTAATTATAACACTGTGATTCCATTCATGTGCGCTCATCTCGTAAACGTGATCATTCTGACACAATTTTAAAAGTGGCTTATAAAATTTCCAGCTTATCCTGGCCAAGAACCACCCACACAGACAGGTAGACTGGCATATAAAAAGACCCGCCACAGTCAAGCTATTTATGTGACTTTTAGTGGTGGGTAAACCCTATGATATGACAATTCTAGACCAAAAAAGTGGTAGGACATTCAAATAATGGCCCAGCAGTCGCCATGAACAGCTGTATAGACTATACCACACAAATTAATGTAAAATGTGTGCAAACTTCCATTCATTCCATTGAGAAGTACAGAATGTACACACATTTCCCAAAGCAAACAAAGCTCATTTTTTGGCAACGAGGATATCTAGTTTACTTTAAACCAGGGGTGGCTAATGTCAGTGCTGCAGAGTTTTGCATCAACCTAATCAAACACGCCTGAATAAGCTAATCAAAGTCTGAAGAGTTACAAAAAAGCTTCAGGCGGGTGAGTTTTTATCAGGGTTGTAGCTGTGCTCTGCAGGTCTGTGGCTCTTCACTAACTTTGAAAACAAACTTTGAAAATCTTTCAAACATTTGACGCTTCTAACTTGGCAAACTTTGGCAAATCCGGTGACTCAGTGGCGTAGGTTTTATTTGAACATAACTCCATGTCTATGACTCAGAGATCCTATTATAAGCCATTGGAGATATCAAATGTTCCAGGTACAAACTGGTGTGTTTTTGCCAAAAATGGAATGCCAGAAATAAGTTGGAACAGATTTGTTTCAAATTCGTCAAGAACTGCAATTACAGAAGTCCATTTATGTCTTTTGAGCATATGCCAAAATGTTTTCTGGATGCCAATCAGTTTAAAGTGCATACTTATAATGGCATTAAAAGGGGTCATGTGATAAAGAAATCAATGAAAAAAGTGTTCGGATCACTTTCTTTTTTGGATCGAAAAACGCTGTACTGGATCGTTCCAGTCCAATTTAACCCATGTGCACATTATCCCAGAGAGCTCAAGTGAAGATTCACCTCAGATCATTTCAGAAATCTCACAGTTGCCCACCAATCGGAGGCCAACTTTTCTTTTCTCTCTGTAACTCGTGGCTAATCCATGAGTTTGACTGCGCGCACCCAGACACAATGCAGCTCATGATATTATCTCTTCTCACTTCCTGTGTCTCTCTCTTGCCGTCACTCTCTAATCCTTTTCCAACGGATTATTAATTAAACATGCAAGACTCTAGAGCTTTACTTGACATCCTTTGGTTTACAGGCGAAAAGACGAGCAGATTGGTGTCAGAGTGGGTTAAGAAGCTTGATTCTTTGCACCTGTCTCTCTCTCCGCCTGTTGAATGGGAGTGAGACAGCTAGTGGGAGAAAGCAAAAAATCTATTGCTCTTATGCTAACCCTAATCTGTGGCCCCAATTAAACGGTGACAGACCACGACTTCCATTGTTCAAAGATCTGGCGCTGACAATAGAGATTTGCCTAGTGTGATTAGGACGCTACGTGGATCTGTCTCCGCACCCAAATCTCTCTTCCAAATGATTGGCGGCCTTAATTAAGAAGTGGCTTTGTCTTTTTTCCTCACTACGCATGAATGAGAGAGTAATGGACGACGAGAGCAAGAGATCGGGAGAATGCAGATTTCGGTTCCAAAACATAACCCACTTTCCGCCTCGGCATGTAATAATGGGTTGTCTGGGGAATGAAAACAATAAAAGAGTGCGTGATGTGGGAGGGTACGAAGAAGGGCTATTTCAGATGGGAACACTGAAGACTTATCCGGAACAAAAAGGCTGAACGTCGAAGTCCATTCTAGGTTCGGCCCACTGCCGTCACATCTTCTTCGCAGCAACCAGGCCTGCCAGACCCATGGGGAAGATGCTATTACTGAACAAAACCTTTATTTTCTTGCTTGTTAACACCCTCTGTGGTATAAAAATAGTGCCAGTAAGCATTCGAAGTGGGAGGATTTCTCAAATATTCTGTTTTCATTCTCCTTTCTTTGCTGCAACTTTCCTGATGCCTCGTCTTCCTGCTTCTGCACTCTTCTGAATACTGAAACCGGGATTGCATCATCACAACACGTCGCTCCAAACTACTCAAGGTCACAAATTGCATAAAATTGACAGAGTGCTTCCAGTCCAAACACCAAACGCCCCAAAACGTCCTTTAAACATTTGCACCTCATCAGCAGTTAAGAAGCAAGTTCAGCTTTATGTGAAATCAATCCAGCCTTCTCTTTAAATAAGACAATCCCTTTGGATTCACCTCAGCTGCCAACATCACTTTGGCAAGAGCAACAGTAAGTATCTTAGAAAAGGTCAAGTATTCCTCTACAGCAGCCAAAAGAAACTGCAAAGAAATACAGTAACTAAATAGCTGTGTGTCTTGCTGAGGAGAGGTGCACTATTATTTCATTAATAATTGCAACTTTTTTCTCAATTATGAAGTCAGAATTGTGCGAGTCGCAATTCTAAGGAAAAAGGTCAGGATTGCAAGATTAGTCGCAATTTAGATTTTTTGTTTATTTATTTTTTTTTTTTTTTACAACTGTGAATATAGATCTTGCAATTCTCACTTTATTTCTCAGAATTCCAACTTTATTTTTTAGAATTGAAAGCTTATATCACACAATTCTGACTTTGTAACTTGCAAAGAGTTTATTGTTTAAGTTTATATCACTTAATTCTAACTTTTAAAATTCATAATTGTGAGTTCACATCTCACAACTCAAACTTTATAATTTATAATAGTGAGTTTATATCACACAATTCTTAGAAAGAAAAGTTTCACAATAGATTTTTTTTTTCTTTAATCTAAATTTTTTTTTCCTTTTAATATGAGCTTTGTCAAGCCCACGTTCAAAGTTTGCCTTTTTTAGGTGTCATTGCAATTACTTTATTGTAATCCAATATATTGGAAAACTGTTCTTTTGATGCTTGCGTAGCTCTGAAGTGATTATTTGATTAAATGAGGTCATATCTGGCATCGTTATTGCCCTAGTTTCACTCATTGTGTCTCCAGTCATAACAACATCTGTGACGCACTGACTGTATCCTCAACAAAAGCCCCAGACATGAAGAGGAGGGGTGTGAGGTCACAGGGTCATGGAAGGAGGGGTTGAGTCTATGATCTTCTCAATGATTCCTTATGTGGCTCCGCCCTTTTTTAGCATTGTATTGTCTTCGGTATTTCCACAGCATCTGTGGAGGAATCTGTGCCTGCTAAAAGCTCTGCATGTTTCTGCATTCACAAAAGTCCAGCATTCACAAAATTCTCCACGTTCTCCGTCCCTTGCGTGTTCATTAATTAAATACTTTTGGTTAATTTGATGATGCTTTTAGCTGCCAATTAGAGTGTAGTACTCTCAGCTCTATTTAACACCATGTTGAAATCCATGAGATTTTGCTTCAAAATCAGTACAGGAAGTGAGCGGATTCCATCTGGATCTGGTCTCTACATGCCCTTGAATAGACCTCCCTTCAGTGGGTGATGATGCCCACTTTACTGTCCGCTGAAGGAGTTGCCAGTGGGAAAAAGAAACAGCTGTTATCCCAGGTGTTACAGTGTGCTGACACACTTGACAAAAGTCACCTTCCACTCTGACTTCATGCCAAGGTGCAGACGGGTGAATAAATAATACCAACTCTTCACATGATAGGTGTCCATACACAGATAAAAGAGGCTGATTGGCTAAAAATTTAATTAAAAAAGTACATTAATACAGTATATTTCAAAATAGTAAGTTTCTTCAAATTCAAATGTAATCACAAAACTATCTGCTGCATGTTCACACATCTGTTTTCTACAAAATGAAAATTAATGACTATAACCTGATAAAATGAGAAATTATCACAATTTATATATTAAAGCAGTTCACACCATACATGTGTTATTTTAGTATCATTGAGGTACTATTAGGGCTTATGTTTCCATTTTTATTTTCATTTGTTAGTTTTAGTAATTTTGTTAATCTTGTCATTTTTATTGTTTTTTTTTTTAATGTTTATATATTTGTATATTTTATTTACATTTTAGTTTTAGATATTTTAGTACATGTAGTTAAAACCAATGCAAATGAGTAAAAAGTAGCTGACATAAAATAAGTTTAAGGATTTTTACATTTTATTTCAGATAATGTTGGTTTCATGTAAGGAAAACGTTTTAGTTAAACTCTATGCAGTGTAATGGCAATTAAATAACATATTAAGCTTGTGCTTAGATGCATTGTGCCAGGTTTGATAGCAATGACATCACTGGTTCTCTGAGTAAACTTGTGACATGACAGTGAGTAAATGAAGGCAGAATTTACATTTTTGAGTGAACGGCTCCTTAATTTTGGTTAGACAATTGTTTGGACAGCTGTGCAGTAAAGTGGCGCTTGCCAAACTAGGAACAACCATCAACATCTCTGAAGGACATGAGAAGGTGAGTTTCATGTTTTTTTGTTTTTTCGAGTATGTGTGTGTGTGTGTGTGTGTGTGTGTGTGTGTGTGTGTGAGGAATGGGTATGAGGGGGCACTAAGGGCACCAGTGTCTTCTGCAGTTCGGGAGTCTCAGAGTCTTGCACTCTCATACTTTCCATGTTGCCACGGTAGCAGCTGGAGTTCAGCCAATCTGCCAGCATGATGAGAGTGAGTGTGTGCGCGTGTGCTTTTTGGTTCAGCATGTGTGTCACAACCACAGCACAACTGAAGTATATATATGTACATGCTTGTCCATGCAAAACTCACTGCCACGATACTAGGGTCTTGCTTTGGGGTTGTTTAGGCTTTTAGTATATTAGTGTATTCTCAATGGTGGCCAAGGTGTTGCTAGATGTTTGCTAAGGTATTCTGAGTGGCTGCTAGGGCTCTGCTATCCAGTTTTAAGGTATTTTGAGTATTATAGCACACTGCTATACTATGAAGTTGCTAGGGAACTGATATGCGTTTATTAAGTGTTTTAGCATGTTTCTATATGGTTGTTAGGGTGTTCTGGGTGGTTGTCAGGGAATGGTATAAGATTGTTACGGTGTTAATGGCTTTTAGGGTGTTGATGGTGGTTTCAAATAGTTGTAAAGGTACTGTGAGTAGTTATGAGCATATGCAGTTTCTCGGGTGTTCTAGATGGTTGCTAGGGCACTGCTATGCAGTTGCTAAGGTGTTTTAAGTGGCACATTAGTAGCTAATAGGGGTGTAACGGTACACAGATGTCACGGTTCGGTACGTACCTCGGTTCGGGGGTCACGATTTCAGTAAAACAGGAAAATACAACAAAGCTACTATTCTAAGATTCATTTCATTTATTTTGAACAGACTGAAGTACAAATTACATTTTTTTTTCCACATAGATGTGAAAATACTAAACCTTATATGAAATTATAATGTTATATATATATATATATATATATAAGAAAGGTATACTTGCAGTATAAAACTACTGAACTAGTTTACTGAGACTATACTTCAAAGTGTACTAAAAATGCTACAAGTATTTAATTAGTAAACTATCAGTATACCTATAAGTTCACTTTTTGTATAGTTGCAGTAGATAAACTAGTTGTGTACGCAAAGTTTACTACTTTTATACTTAAAGTATACCTAAATGTTTATTTTTATATACTAGAAAGTGGGCCAATTTAGTTACAAGGAGTATTAAAATAGTACACTTACAAGTATACTACTAGTACACTGACATTTGTATACTTACTACATAAAGTATACTTAACAATATACTTGAACTTTACTTAAGTATACTTAATGAAATAATCTTGAAGTGTACTTCTTTTTGGTAAGGGATGTCATTGGAATCCTTGGCTGACGCCGGCACAAATTACATGCATCAGATTCGATCGTGCGGCAAAATTTTCGGGTATTTTGGATTTTTTGAAAAACCTACTTTTGCAAACTAGTCCTAGGTTTTCCACCCAATCAGAAGCAAACCAGTGCAGAAAGATTCTCTGGAGAGTGAATATCAATAATTTTCCAAAAAAAGTTTAACTTTCGACTCATCGTCGCAAATGGACACCAAAACATTTGAAAGGGGCAGGGACACTTTAGTGAAATGCCTATAACTCCCGAACGGAATGAGATATCTTTGCCAAACTCAGAACACTCAAGAGCTCAATCTGAACTCTTTAGGAATTTACCCTTTGGAAAGCTATAACGGGTCGTTTAGAAAAGGGGTCCTATATCCTATAAAGCCTAAAGGAAAACTCAAAACTTCATGAAACCTGCTGAGCACATGCGGCAGGTGATTCTAAACAAGCAAAGTTTTAAGGAGATTGGACCACAGCTGGTGCTATAACAGTAAACATTAAAAAAACATATTTCTATGGTAAATTACCTAAATTTGCCAGAAATACCTTTTTAAAAGCATTCATTTTGGTGGTCACAGGCTTGCTAAATAATGTCTTTTTTCATATGTGCTTAAATGCCTTAAAGCGCTTGAACCCTTGTAATCATTGCAGCCTTAATCCTTTTTTGTTTTCTTACCGCCCGCTCCTGCAACGTGTGTTCCACACCCGCAAATGTGCAAATATTGTATATAATTTTCATTATATACATGGAAATTGAAAATGATTTTGAATGAGCGCTCGAGCCATTCACTTCTGATTCCTGTAGCTTGTGATGGATCCAGGGATGCCAAGTCCACCTTTTTTTCCACAGAATTGGGCTACTTTTAAACTCTTGCTGTGGGTTGATTTCCCCCCCGTGAGTTAAAGGTTTGAAATATTGCATAAATTAAATTTCACTAAAATGCTTGTATTGAAATATTTTGCATTCTACCGATGATAAAACTATGCTGGATGTTAAGTTCTTAAGTTCAAAACTGAATTCTGATGAAGTAAGAAACTTTTCTTCAAGCAAACGCATGATTTGAGGTATCATTTACATCCTTATTGCAAACGATGCGGGACGGGTTTATAAAGCGCATACTGCAATAAAAAAATGAATTGCATCACTGTTTTTACAGCTTGGTGTTAATTAATCTATTTTGAGTTCACTATAGTCAGCCTTTATTCTTTTATCCCCATCTGTGGACACCTCCATTCTCAACATCTGTATGCTAAGAAAAAAATAAAATTGGAGATATGAAAGGCTCTCTTCACATAGGAGAATGTGTTGCCCTGGAGATAGAGTTGTGAGGCAGGTACTCGGCTGAGAGACGGGTGACGGGCACCTAAACACTGGGTGACGGGATCTGACAGGGTGGGCAAACCCCGCTGGCACAACACCATCTGTTCCGTAATGGCTTCTGGGAGCGGCAGAAGCAACAATGCAGTGACAGCACCTGGAGGTGAGAGCTGACAGGCCCTGCATGCTATCCCACGATGCCTTGCAGGTGAGCGGAGCACAGGGATGCAGTGGTGTGAGATCTCTCAGGGCTGTCTGTTCAGATGCAGGACGGGAAGGAGACGTGCAGCCTGCACATGCGAAGATGATCAGCGTGCAGAATGTGGAGCAACACGTTATGACAAGACAAGACTCCCACATGCAAACACAGCAGCATTGTCACAGCGCGCTCAATTTAACCGACCATTCTGAGAGCACAGCGAAACTGGTGGAAAACTAAAATGGCAACTAGAACCAAAACAGACGGCTTCTTGACTTTTTAACAAAGCTTTTGACGCAGGATTTTATTCTTTCAGTGTGACATCAATGTTTTGACCTAACAAAATAAATACGTAAATAATGTTTCTCTTATGTTCTCAGCCTCAGATAATTGATGTTCAAATATATTTACCAAGAACATGATTTAGAACACTGACTTAAAATGTGATTTTATATTTTTATCAATTCAGTGCATCCTTGCGGAGTAGACAGAGCACTTTTATTATACTGTACATTTCACTTGCTTGCTATAATTATGTCAGCCGAGGTAGATACACCACCAAATATTGAAAATACTGTCTGAACGATTTAATTTCGACACAGTCATTCTAACGATAGAATCTGAACAACAAATGGAAAAAGTGTTGAGTGTGAGCCCGATATCTTGTGAAAGCCTCTGAAGACAGTAAGGCGGCTGTACCGAGTGAAAGCGTTTGAGAGAATGAATAGCCCAGCGATTGCCCTCTGCTGCCTTCCTTCATAATATCAACCACCTACTCTTGCTCTTTTCTGCTGACTCTGGTGGGCTGCTGGTTTTTCAGGACACTGTTCTAGTGCAATTCATTCTTATCTAGTTTTTCTATCTATCACTCTCTCTCTGTATCTCTAACGTCTCCTGATGCTTTGAATACAACTCATGCAAAAACTGTTTCAGACAGTTGCAGCTAACCTGGATTTTGTAGGTTCTCTGCGTTTAAAGCTGACTTGTGTCATTTTTTGATGTTAAAATTCATTCTCCCATCGCAGTTGAATGCGCAGAGATGTATCTGCTTATTGATTCCTCTGAAAAAGTGTAAACTCTGTGAGATCCCAACTGGCTTGATTTTGTCTCAAGTAATGGCATGAGTGAGGCTGTTTATTCAACCAATGCCAGACAGAGAATGTTGGGTAGAAAAGCATTAATGGATGGGTAGGCGGTTTGCATTTGTAAACACTTTATTTTAAGGACCAATGCTTACTATTAACTAGAATGCATATTACTAGCATATTGGCGGTTTGTTAGTACTTATAAAGCACACGTTAATGCCTTAATCTGCATGGCCATATTTTAGATCCCTTAATCCAAACCAAAACCTAAACTTAACAACTACTTTACTAACTATTAATAAACAGTAAATTAGGAGTTAATTAACCCTTAAAGACCTAGGACATTTTCGGGGCACCTGACACGCCTGCACTTTTCTTTGTTTTTTGTTTTTTTTTTTGTTTTTTTCAGACCTATTCTAGCAGTCAGCATCAAGTGCTATATATCAACAGGAGAACTTGAAGTTTCAGTCTAGCTAATTTAAAGTCCCAATTTTAATTTTTGTTTTCTTTAAGAATTAGTGAATTTCCAAAATTTTAAGAAAATCGCAAGCAACAGTTGGAGGTTTTTTACTCATGAACTCATGAAGTTTGGATTTTTCTTTAGAAAGTTGTATTTGGGTGTTTTACACTTCCAAATAAAATTTTATCCACACATCACATTCCCCAAGCAAGTTATAGCCATTTATTACGATATTGTTAAAGGCGCTTTTCAGTGAAAAACAGGTCTATTTAGTTTATTGACAATATAGATGTGTTCAAAAATGTTTAGGAAGTAAAGTAAATGAATACAGTATTATGTAATAACAAAATACAGTAAAAAAAATATAAATAAATAAATAAATAAATAAATAAATAAATAAAAGGTGAGGTTTTTTTCAGAGAAATATATTTTCAATCAGAATATGAACAACAAACCCAAAAAGTGCAGCAAGTAATGAAAACAACTGCACAAATGGTCTTGTGCAACAAATATACAAACAGTGCAAATGATTTATACAGAAAAATATACCGAGTGCAACAGAAACAAAATAGTGCAAATGATCTTTATAAACTATATAAAAAGAATTTCCATAATATAACAGCCAAATGGATCGATCCGCTGGCTGTATTCGTGTTTTTCCAGGACAGCGCATAGCCACATGAGAACATAAATTCCAGTGCTTTATCCAATATGCACCGCTATCCTTGTTTTTGTTTTGTTTTATGTCAAAGTGCTCTGTCGTGTGTTTTTCTGTGCTTTTTCAGAGAGTGCTTTCATGCAAATGTGTTATTTTGTGTTTGTTTTCATGCACGCAATTTACTTTCACTTTGAGTTTGTTCAAATTTTCGAAGAAACATGCTAATTGGGTGGTTTATGTTTACTGGTTGAACAGATGGCATTTTGAACCAATCTGGGCACAGGGGTGAGACTAAGCGTCAACAATCGTTTCTGCTTGGCTCAGAGGGTTTCCTCTGATGAATCAATGCGATCAAAAAGTGATGACGTAATCACATTTACTATGGAGCCTCTGAATATCCAAATGAGAAAAACGGAAAAAAGCTTTTTAAAGCATTCAGATTGGACGAGCAGTTCAAAAGTTAAATATTTAAGAACAATAGCTATTTTTAGCCGTCTTTGAGGGTTAAGGCAAAAGTCATAGTTAAGGTTTAGTTAATAGTGAGAATTGGTCCCTAAACTAAAGTGAGGCCAAAAATACTTCTAAAGCAACACTGTAAAAAATAAATAGTTGAGAAATCTTAAAAAAGTAAGGCAACTTGCTACAGTAAGACTTTTGAGTTCTCTCAACAATAGTCAGTAAAGATACTTTGTTTAGCCAACATAAATTTGTTTGCTCATGCAATGCAGATTGTCTTATTTTGCTAATAGAAAAAGTCTCGTCACAGCGACTGAAACAACAATTACTGTCGTTGAGGTGATTTATTTTTTTTATGTATTATTTTTTGTTTATTTATAAATGACAAACAGTGAATGGTTACAGAAACCTTAATGGATAACTTAGTCTAATATGTAGACAACATTGACTAAGATATCCAGCAAACAGATATACGTGGTTGAACATACTCTAGGCCTCAAAACTAGACACACAAAGTTGTTCAGACAACTGTGTTTGACTAGTTGGGACAACATTTGGGGCTGTTTTGTTGGTCTGACAAGGGTTTTTATGTCATTTCAAGAAAAGAGCATTTTTTTAGTATTTGAGACTCAAAATGTTTTGTAAACTGGAAAATATCCATTTGCATTTTTACAGTGAATTATTAATCTTAAATTGTGTAAAATGTTAATTTCAACATTTACTAATACATTATTTAAATCAAAAGTTGCATCTGTTAATATTATTTATCAGCCTTAAGCTAACATGAGCTATGATGAATGGTTTACCTTTCCTTGCCAAAGATTTATAAATACTGCAACAAGTGAATTGCTCATTGTTAATATGTGTAATAATAGCCTTATTGTAAAGTACTGGGAGGTATGTGGGACGAAAACAGTGAGTGTACAATAAAACAAGAAATAAATCTATCACAGGTTTGTCTGGGTCATAAATTACTTAGTTTAGTGGTCATTATGCTAATTTGTACATCACCACTGACTAACCTCAATCAAATTTTTCACAAAGTCAGGTAACAAACACATATCTGACACAATATTGAACAACAGACATTTATTAGTCATTTATTCATCCATTCATTCTGGAAAAGCTTTCCTTCTATTGCTTTGTCGTATTCAGTAGATGGCAATTTAATGACGCAACGGTGTTTAACATAATGAGCAAAGCGAAAAGCATTTCCTTTAGAAGACGCTAAAGGACAACAGCATATGGCAGAGAGCTATTTTTCTCATCTAATATAGTAAAGGCCTATTGTGTGTTTTTCAACTGTAAATGTCAAAAGACAGTGAGAAAGAGCAATAGGTGGTATTACATCACAAGGGTAAATCAAAGCAGAAATATGCGAGCAAATTGTACGTGCTTAGTAGGGAAGAACTCACAGCGCGCTCAGCTGTTAAAAGAACAGCTCCCTCAAAAAGCAAAAATCTATCATGATTTACTTGCTCTAAAGCCATTCATGTCATTCCAACCCCTATGCTGTTATTTTTTTTATTTTATTTTTTTTTTTCTATGAAATTTAAAGAGGAAAATGTTGAAGATGACTTTTTTGAAGGATTCTAAGTCAGCTTGATGAGGAACAAGCCAGCTGTTGTTTATAGACAGTCTTCTCTCTGGTGAATCTCTGAAATCTCATTTACATTGAATTTTAAAAGTAGCACACTGGCAGGCATTGCCAGTTTTGATGTCACCAAACACCAATGGAAAACCATTGCGAGAATGCATGTGTCATTGAATATGAGATTTCAGAACTATAATGGAGTGGAAAATTATCACTAAATAATGAATTAGAGAAGTCCACTTCCAGAACAAAGATTTACAGATAATGTACTCACACCCTTGTCATTCAAGATGTCTCTCTTTCTTCAGTCGTAAAGAAATTATGTTTTTTGAGGAAAACATTTCAGCATTTTTCTCCATATAATGGACTGATATGGTGCCCCGAGTTTGAACTTCCAAACTGCAGTTTAAATGCGGCTTCAAACGATCCCAAATGCGGTTGTAAACGATCCCAGCTGAGGAAGAAGGGTCTTATCTAGTGAAACGATCAGTTATTTTCATAAAAATAATACAATTTATATAGTTTTTAATGTCAAACGCTCATCTGGTCTCACTCTGCCGGTTTTTTTCCGGTTCATGACAGTTAGGGTATGTCGAAAAACTCCCATCTCATGTTCTCCCTCAACCTAAAAATCATCTTATATCGCTGTTACCTTTACCTTTTTTGTTAAGTGTGTTTGATCTTCTTTGCATGTTCACTTTGCAAACACTGAGTCGGTACTTCTGCAGTGATGTAGGATGATTTTGAAATGATTTTAGTTGAGGGTGAAAATACGATTGGAGTTTTTCAACATACCCTAACTGTCTTGAGCCAGAATACACAGAGTTCAGGGAGAGAAAGACAAGACAAGACCAGCGTTTGAGATTACAAAGTATTTAAATTGTATTTTTTTTAATGAAAATAACCGATCGTTTCGCTAGATAAGACCCTTCTTCCTCAGCTGGGATCGTTTACAACCACATTTGGGATCGTTTGAAGCCGCATTTAAATGACATTTTGGAAGTTCAAACTCGGGGCACCATATCAGTCCATTATATGGAGAAAAATGCTGAAATGTTTTCCTCAAAAAACATAATTTCTTTACGACTGAAGAAAGAAAGACATGAACATTTTGGGTGACAAGGGGGTGTGTACATTATCTGTACATTTTTGTTCTGGAAGTGGACTTCTCCTTTAAAGTGTATGGCTTTAGAGGACTTGTAATACATACCCATCCTGACCATCTTTTATGGAGACAAAATTCTAAGACAGAGTTGTAATTTTTTTGGGGTGAACTATTCCTTTAAAAGCTGGCAGTGCCTAGTGTGCAACCCTTCTGTGTCCTTGAACGCATTTTCTGAAATGCCCACTCGCTTTCATTTGGATTACTGCAGTGAGAGACCCTCTGTAACCTTCCTCGCCCCCAATCGCAGCCGCACACACACACACACACTGTCAGTGTCAGTGAAGTGAACTTGCACTCAGGTCTCATTACCTCCCACACACCCCACTGTGTGATGCCGTAATCTGACAGTATGAAGGATGCTTCAAAGACACAGAAAAATTGACTTTAACATTGCAAAACATGCAGTAAGCTTCACGAAATCCATCAGTTAACAGACCAACATGTACTCTGACAAAATATAAATGCCACCGAATAGACAGAACAGAATTATGTTGATAGCAAACAACAAAAACTGCACAGCGTGCACTTAAAAATACAACTTGTCACGTAAGCTAAAATGTGGTAGCAACTAAAATCAGTTTTATTTTCAAAGTCAAACACATTATGTCTGAACCTGTACGTTAGGTTACAGCAACAGAAACATTTGTTAGTTAAATTAGTACAGTTAAATGTATAACCGTGGTTTGTATCTGTCTTTTTTCATTATTATAAGTATATTCATTAACTATGGCCCAAGAAGCTGGGATAAGCTCCAGCATTCCCATGACACTACATAGGACAAGCAGCTTGAGGAATCAATGGATGGATGGATGGATTTTTGCTGTTTAACAGTCTTTGCACATTTATTTGCTGGGCACAGCGTTGAAACTGATCCTGGAGCACAAAATCCTTCCTCAAACTACAACACGACCTGACAAGCAAAGCCAGCGCAGCTACAGCGATCATATTTGATGTCACGAAAGTAAAAGCAAGAGACTTTAAACAAGCAGAAAAATGTAAATACGGAGGTGAAATACAGGAGTGTGACAGAAGCAGATCCTCAGGGCATAACTCTTCATATTCCTTTACTCACCGAGTCACAGCTAAAATGAAATGTTAGATTTGATCTATAACAGAAACAAATCCACGAATGAATAAACAGATTTGTCTAACAGCAAATAGTGGATAGATTATCTAACAGGGAGTCTTCATGCCACAAAATTGCATTACTTTTTTGATTAGGTCACAAATGTGCTTACAATTTTTAAACGTTTTTTTTAAAAAGCATATGGTATCCTGTATATCCTGTAAATACCCTGTATTTTTTTCTCATTTTCATGTCGTTCAGTGCCTTTTTTTTTCCCCACACTAAACAAAGATGATGTTAGCGGCTGCCAGCCTCAGTCACCATTCACTTTCACTGCAATCTTTTTCCATACAATGAAAGTGAACAGTGACTGAGACTCTTAATCTGCCTGACATCTCCTTTTGCTCGCCACAGAAGAAAGTCATACGGTTTCGGAACAATATAATAATATATAATAATAATAACAAATAATAATAAAAATAACAAAATACATTCTGGGTTCACTTTTTCCTTTAAATCGGTAAAAGCAATTAAATCCTTACCAATGGATTAAGCATTTATTAATACAGCTTTATATTTATAATATCAAGTTGCTATTTAAGTTCATTTGAACTTCTAACACCATCCAAACATGTACACATTTAGAAAGCTGACTGTCAAAATGTAATATTAGTCTTCACGTCATTATCTGAACTAAACAATGAAGATTTCTCATACGAGTGAGATTAATGTTCATAAAATCCATATAAACACAATCGAATCTCAAGTCACCATTGAATCAAAATTAAGACTTATAAAAACTCAACACTTTTCAATTGATACCTCTTTTCTTTTTGCAAATATTCTGTATTAAACTGTCTAAATCGATCAGCCGTTACGTGATCAACTAGTGACCGTTATAAATTCAATTAAACGTATATGAAACTTATTTAAACTTTCCAGCTCCTGTATGTCAGATTATAGTTCATTCAAAGTCTGATTTGATTGTTCTGTCATTCCCAAGACAGACTGTGTGTGAGTAAACTGATTTGGACTGTATTTGTATGTAATCAAAGTCTCTGAAACACTCGTGTCTTACCTGTTGGCCCCTCCAGACTTTCCGCACAGACCCTGGCGATGAGAAACAGCAGAACAGCACACAGATTCATAGCAGCGTTTAGTCCAGCAGGTAAAGGCAGGTGAAATACTGTCAGCGAGTGTGGTAGAGTGTGGTAAATATCCTGCTGCTGCGCCACTGAGTTTCATCCAAAGACGCGCAGCGCAGACCCCAGATCTGCCCGCTGACGTCACGACAAACTATTAAACCCCCTCACAACTCTACGAGATGTACCCAACGTGCAGAGGAAGGGCTATGGCGCCTCCCTGTGGTTAATCACCAAAAACCAGCAGTCAGCTGCTGCAGAGATCGAGGCAAACCCAACTCATCAATTCCGGTCGCATTCATGCGCTACTAAACGTCCTGTGTTGTTGCTGCCAGCGTCCAGTCCAGGACTTCAGTGCGTAAACAGGGAGGTTCTCATTTCTCTGCATACTGTTTGTTTCAAAGAGGAAGTTCAATTTTTTAACTGACGACCACTTAATTTCAATCACAAGCAAATCGTATGAAACAGAATAAGAAAAGTATAATATTAATAAAAAATAATAGTAAAATAACTCAAAATTAGGTATTGAACATTTCTTCAAACAGTTCGTGAATCGGTTGTTGTTGATGATGCTCATCACGCAAAAAGCCAACAAAACATATATATATATATATATATACATAAAAAAAATTCCACTGTATCCACCTTATTTTTTTTTTCCCCCCCTTAAAGACGGCCGCGGCCATTTGCACATATTATGGGTGTGGCTTCCGGTCTCATCTGTCCAACTATTTTTAGCTGTACAAAAGCGCTGGTTTTGCTGCTTGAGATTGCAGCGAGTGTGTCTTACCATATTACTTTAATGTATTATCTTAATTACGAACACACTGTTTTGTAGTGTAAACAGTTTTGCAGTTTTTATTTATTTATTTATTTTTAAACTGGGTACAATGAAATGACATTATTTTACTCACCCTTCAACCATTGACCATTAAAATGACAATTAAAAGTGTAAACCCATAAACAAGGTGCTTTTAACAGACTATGAATAGCCCCAAAAGTGCAATTCCTGCATAGCAATAACGGATGGGTGAAATATAACTGTAGTAATATAAATCTTTATTATGTAGTAACATACATTGCCTTAATCAAAAATGTTCATTAATTTTAAGCAGTGCGTGATACTATTTCAAAGTGATTTCCGTTATTTTGACAGATAATAAATAGCATTTGCCTGTGAAAGAAAGGATTTCAGGAGAAAAACAAGAGATTTGTCATGCATTCCAGGGAATTATTAATGGGATATATTATAAATTAAATATTGGGAGAATATTGTCCCTTTCCAGTACTATTACAGAAATGCAAAGGGGGAAAAAAAGAGAAAAGAATCATGTGGAAAAGAATGCAGTAAAAAAAAAGGTCTTGCCATAGATTTTCTTGTTATGAAGTGCTGTTGAAGTGCTTACTTCCACGTTGAAGAATAAGGTGGATAGGGTTCTTTAGATTGCTGCAATATGTGAGTTATGTTGAATTATAACAGTGTGCTCAGTTCTTCTCATTGAGGAGTTTAGATCCAGCTTTGCTCAAACACACCTGAACCACATTATGAAGGCTTTGGAGTTCATTATAAAGTTAGGCGTTGCAGGAAAAAAAAATGTCTGTGGAAAATTAGTTTTAGATGTAGCATTCCTGCATTACAAGAGAATAATTACTGAAGAGCTAAAAAATGAAAAGTTATTTGCAGAATTTATACAGGTTGTCAAGCTGTGAACCTTTTTTAATTGTATACCTGGAACCTTGAAAATGAAATAAAAAGACCAGGAGTGTTGAAACTCTGCTCCTGGATATCCACCAATCTACACATAGATCCATCTATCTGGTTTAGTTCCAGTCCTACTCCAAAACACCTGCTGCTAGTGAAGCCAAAGAGAGAAGCCACTAATTAGCCGTTGCAGGTGCGTCTGATTAAAGCTGGAGCTGAATTCAGCAGGATCTCCTGCAGAAAGACTGAGCGCTCCCGATTCAGACCATACATTTATCTTATTTATCATACTGTCTTTGCTGAGAGGCACAGTAGAGTGGAGTTATTCATTACACAGCCGCAAATGTTAATGAGTGGAAAACTATTAGTGTCTTCTTTTGTCTCTCTAGTTAGCCACCTACCTACACAATGAGAGACTATGTGATTATGTAACTAATTACTTTGGAATCACTGGAAAATGACGTCATTTCAGTGCTGGTGGCACTTTCAAACCCGCAGCTAGTGAAATCTGCAATTTATGTTGCATTTAGTCAGAATCCATACTTTTGAATATCCATCAATGGAGAAAGATGCTCTTTGTCCATAGAATGGTGTAGTTACATCATCTTCCAGCATGGGTTAACACTTAAAGTTAACTAGCCAAACCTGATCCCCTGTACTTAATAGCTCTTTTTAGGTTCCTCCTCTGACTGCTCTTATCAAGGTGCTTGAAATCTCAAATGAGCCTGTTTCTGAGTATCATAAGTGCTATTAATGTCGTTTAGGTAGGCGTTTCACCAAGTCTGAGATATAGCTTTTGTCTGCTGGCTGTCTAGATAATGTACCTGGCAGTATGTAGTTTCTAGTTAAAAGCAGATCTGCTGAAAGCTTGTCAGGCTGGTCGGTTTATATTACCCTGTCCTTTTCCTTCTGCTGATGGCTTGGGGTTTCTTTGTAGCTCTTTAAAATGATCTGCTGATCCAGGTACAAACACAGTAGTTGAGAATGATTTAGCGATTAAAGGGGGAAAGAAAACAGCTTCTGACATTTTGTTGTCTGACAACTCGTTTCTGCTTTTGAACGGTTCATAAAAATGGTGGTTCTTTCACTGCTCTCGAAATACGAAAAATGCCACCGGAGGCATGTTTGTGTTAAATGCCGCAAAGCACAGTATCATTTCAAGGTTGACATTAGCCTGATATTTAGCAGATTATCTCAAAATAAGACTGCATATTTGGAGGACAGTCGGAAATCATGCCTGGAATGCTCTGAAACCAAATACGGGCTGGTGCAAATCCCATTAATATTGCAATTTAATTACTTGTACAATCAGCGCTGATTCACCCTCACAGTTGACTAAAATCACTTAATCAATTTAGATCCAGTGTGGCTCCCAATTCATATTTAATTACACAGCTTCATGCTTTATTCCCCAGTTTCGGTATCTTCTCGATGCTAAACAAAGACGACTTGGATGGGTGGGTGGTTCAGTTGTGTCTGTGCTGCACCGTGGATGGAAATCCAGAGATTCACATCTTGCTCAAGGCATTTCCTCTGACTGTTGTCATTAGGCCCGTCTGCATGGCATCTGCTGTCTGCTCCAAGCATGTCATGTGGTTCCCCTGTGCTAAACTATATTGCCTGTGAATAAGAGTGAAAAGTTGAAATTTGCAGGGAAAAAGCCCAGCTGTCTGCCCAGTCTAATGGCGCGTTCATGTCATATTGAAATTACAGTAATTATGATGTTTTAGACCAATAAAAAAGTTCATATCTTGGTTGAATTCAAAACTTGGAGACTCATAATTGCATTAAAACTCAGACTTAAAAGGTCACCCAAGATTTTCTCTTTTACATGTATGAAAAATCTTATACCTGTTTGGGCTGCAAAAGTTTCAAACTTCAAGAACAAAAGTTATTGTACGTGTTATGCTCTGACTATGAATTTCAGTGAATTTTCAAGTGTTCTAAATGTCAAGGATATTTAACTCCACATGTATGTCCTGCCGGGGAACAATATATATTGGGGTGAAAAACTCTGGTCTTTGAAGTCCAATGACTGTCCTGCAGAGTTTAGAAGAATAATTAGAGGAACAACAAAGTGCAGTAAATGGTAAAACCATTTGCTCTATACTCTCAGAAAAAAAAAAAAAGGTACAAAAGTTGTCACTGCACTCTAAAAAATGCTGGGTTATTTTTTTAACCTAAATGTATAGCTTCTTGGGTCATTTTATTGGGTTACTTTTAATATTTTTTTTTTTACCCGGGTGCTGAGTAGTTTTTCTGTAACTAAGCTGCTGGGTAATATTTAATGCTGGGTTGTTTTTTTCTACCCTATCACTGGTTTGATCCTGTCTCTGACGAAACAATCCAGCTGTTGACTTACAGTCAGCGCTCGGCTTTTTGCATCCTCTCCCGGAGAGAGCGGTTCTCGGCGCCACCAATTTGGTGCACCTCTTCAGCAAAATAAAGTTTTGAATACATTTTAGTTCATTTATAAAGTTATTAGGTAACACTTTACAATATGGGTGCACACAAATATGCATTAAATAATGCTTACCTAATGCACAGATAATCATGAGTTAATGTATCATTCCTAAAGAGCTAAACCATTTATTTATGATTATTGCATTAGCAACTAATGAGCATTCAATATAATTCATAGATTAAGTAATAATATAAATTGTTAGTTAAATGTGTTATAATGTATTTGTTCCCTAATAACATATTATATTAACTAATGATGTAAATTCATATGTTAATTACCACAGTGGTCAAAGCTATGTACTTCAACTTCCAGTTATCTGCTTTATAAATCATTAGTTAATGACAAAGGTATCATTATGCTATGACTTTACTAGTTGAGGCAAAAAAACTATTATCTAATTGTTAAGTAATATATAATTTTGGTTATGGATTTTGAATTAGTTAGTAATGCCTCAACAAGTCATAACATAATGATACCTTTGCAAAGCATTAGTTAATGATTAATTAAAGCAGTCAACTGGAAGTTGAAGTGCATGGCTTCAACCCATTGTGGTAATTAACACATGAATTTACACTATTAGTTAATATAAAATGTTATTAGGGAATTAATACATTGACACATTTTACTACTAACAATTAATTGATTATTTAAGCTATGAATCATATAGAATGTTCAACTGTTGCTGATGCAGTAATCATTAATAAATGAGTTATACATTAACTCATGATTATCTGTGCATTAGTTAAGCATGAGTTAATGCATTAAGTGTCATTGTATTGTAAAGTGTTACCAGTCTTTACTGTGCTGTAAACTTTACTGTGCTGTAATTTTACTTAATGCAACATACAAGGATGTGATGTCAGTCAACCCAGCATGTTGGGTAAAAAACATTTATCTCAACCAGCTGGGTTAAAATAACCCTGCATGTGTTCTGTCCAATATTTACCCAGTGCTGGGTTGGCAAATAATCCAAGCTGGGTTGTTTTTGACCCAGCATTTTTTAGAGGATGGGGTGGTACCTTTTCAAAAGGTAAACTTTTGTATCTTTTGTATACTAATATGTAGTTTTAGGTACAAAGGTGCGCTCTAAAAAATTCTGGGTTAAAAACAACCCAACTTGGGTTATTTGGAAACCCAGCGCTAGGTAAATATTGGACATACCTACATATCTACCATTTAGGTACTAATATATACATTTTAGTGGTAAATAAGGTACAGAGGTCTACCTTTTGATGTACTAAGCTACCACCTTCTTGACAACTTTTGCACCTTTTTTTCTGAGGGTGAAATTCTGCACACTGTTCTTGCATTAAAAATGTTTTGCATTTTTAAAATGAAAACAAAAAGAGGAAGCGTTGTGTTTTATATCTTATTTTGTTTTATTATAAACTAGGGCTGTAAAATGATTAATCATGATTAAATTGCATACAAAATAAAAGTTTGGTTTTGCCTTATATATGTGTGTGTAATTATTATGTATATTGTATATAAATACACACATATTAATTTATGTATTTATTTAAGAGAAATGTTATTTATGTACAAAATATTTTGGTTTATTTTATGGTTTCTTAACTAGTTGCTTATTAGCATGCATATTACTAGAATATTAGCCATTTATTAGTACTAATTAAGCACATATTA
This sequence comes from Cirrhinus mrigala, assembly GCA_036247105.1. Classification (NCBI taxonomy): domain Eukaryota; kingdom Metazoa; phylum Chordata; class Actinopteri; order Cypriniformes; family Cyprinidae; genus Cirrhinus; species Cirrhinus mrigala. The sequence goes on along the minus strand of CM070025.1, from coordinate 8,304,433 downwards.
ATGCCTTATTCTACATGACCTGATTCTACATTCCTAATCCTACCCAACACCTAAACAAACTACCTTCCTAACTATTAAGCAGCGAATTAGGAATTTATTGAGGGAAAAGTCGTAGTTAATAGTGAATAAGTGTTCCCTATTCTAATGTGTTACCAATATTTTTTTTTTATTTATATATAATATAATTTTTTTAAATATATATGAATGTATTTGTATTTATAGACACATAATAATTACACACAGTACACACATATATTAGGCAAACTCACTTTTATTTTGTATGCGATTAATCGTGATTAATCGCGATTAATCGTTTGACAGCCCTATTATAAACATGCATTACAGTGAGGATATCTGGAGTAGGCACATATTGCCAAAACGAGCTGAGTGATGTTATTAAGTACAGTGCTGTTCCATTTGCTAAACGACCGGACAGTGTCCTCCTGAGGGTTGGTACCCCTCGAGTCCAATTTGCCAAGTATGAACTGCCAAGGATTTATACATAACTGCATATGGTATTTAGAAACACCTCTCATATCCATCTTATTTTTAATGTAAGAACAGGTGCGGCATTTGTAACTTGAATGTGTAAGACTTCCGCTGTCTTTCACTTATTTATTTTAGCAGGACAAAAACAGACCATTATACTGCAAACTTGTGATAATCATATTATTTTAATTTATTATTATAAATGTCAATTTTCCTTATTTTACTATACTGGCAAATCAATCAGAAGTCTCACTGACATGAAACAGCTTGCTTCTGTGCTTCAAAATAAGGTGGATAGAGTTTAACAGCACAGGGACATTTCACTCTGCTTGTCTGTGTTCACCGCGTTCCAGACTATGTGCGCAGTGCCAAGTGGAAGTGGGGTGCGGATTTGCCTGGAGCAAGGAGTGCATTTTTTTTTTTTAAGCCAGAGTGTCTGTGTTTTCTCTCAGGAATGGAAAAGGAACTGCGTGATTTCGCCTGCAGCCAGGAGCCAGGTTTTGAAAATCAGAGCTCCTGTGCTTTCTGTCACTCCATGATCCTTTGGACCAGCGGTTCTCAGTTCCGGTCCTGGCGACCCACCGCTCTGCACGTTTTGTATGTCTCTCTTATCTAACACACCTGATTTAGATCATCAGCTCGTTAGGAGAGAACTCCGTGAACTCAACTGAGTGTGGCAGACAAAAGCTGTGGCTGCATTCACAGACAGAATGCATCACAGTGGAGCAAAGCTCTCCCAATTCGAAGGCTCCTTCAAATGCATAGTCAAAATGCATCCTTCATTTGCTGGAGTGAAGCCGAAAGTATACTTCATTCCCAAAAAGCTGAAACATCCTGCCTCCACAGGCAGCATATGAAGGTAGGAAGGCAACAAGGCATGGCTGAATCCATTGATTGTGTCTCATACTGACTACTGACATACCCTCATGATTGATTTTTGAAGGCAGCATAGATTTATATGATATCCCACATTCCTATGCATTCAATTCCACAACAGTTGAACTAAAAAATAAAGATGGCACATGAAAGTCGTGGTTGGGGGTCAGTTTGTGTGTACATGTACATTTTGGACACAGCCACCGTATGGCAGGGGTGTCCAGTCCTGCCCTATCCTATATCCTGCAGTATTCAGTTCCAGTTCAAATTAAACATACCTGTCTTCAGGACTACCAGAAACCAGGGCATTTCTGGGTTTTCATTAGCACTGGGGAACAAACCCGCCATCCAAAAAATTTTCCCATATTTTAAAACTCTTTTTGATAATGTTTGGGATATAAATCGATGTATTTACAGAGTCGTTCGCAAATCCATTTGACTGATTAGATCAAAGCAGTGATTCATTCGCCAGTCTGGCATTGATAGTTCTGATATTAAACCGCTAATAGAAAACACACTTTATTGCTTAAAAGATGTTTTCCTCAAAAAATATAATTTACTACTGAAGAAAGAAAGACATGAACATCTTGGATGACAAGGGGGTGAGTACATTATATGTGAATCTTTGTTTTGGAAGTGGACTTCTCCTTTAAGTATTATCAGAGAAAATGATTCTCAGGTTGGTGTACGGTAATCTCATTTGACAGACAAAGATTTATAAGTAAAAATTGACTTGAGTACTGTAATTTTGTGGGGCTCGTGACCCAGTAAAAAGGGCCTAATGACCCTGCTGTAAGTGTGCTTCACACGTCCCCCTGGCGGCTGGCTGCAGTATAGATTAAAAACCCTGCCCTCTCCATGTAAACGAATGGGATGTGTGCAAAACTAAAAATATTTACATTACATTTCAAATGAACTTTTTCTTAAGATGTTATTTGTCATTTTTGAGATTTCTTATCCTGCTGATGTATGTTTTATCATTCGTTTTTCTAATAAGTTTATTTTTAGTTAGTTATTTAGTGCTGGGGTGGTGTCATGATTGTGAGTTTGCGATTGGGTCTGCGGGAGTTTGGGCAGTACTCCGGTAACACAGCTCCACCTCATGATCACTGCTGCGCAGACTCAGGCTCCAAATGAATTATTACCACTCAGCCTTGGGATCCAAATAAATCACTATTGCACAGATTAATCACTACTGTGCATACTTGGGCTCCAAATGAATCACTACTGTGCAGATTGGTTCTTCAAACTAATCACTACTGCACAGACTCAGGTCCAAATGAATCATTACTGCTCAGACTTGGGATCCAAATGAATCACTACTGTGCAGATTTGTGCTCCAAATGAATTACTACTGCACAGACTCTGGCTCCAGATAAATCACTACTGTGCAGATTCACGCTCCAAATGAATCACTACTGTGCACAGATTTGTGCTACAAATCAATCACTACTGCACAGACTCTGGCTCCAAATGAATCACTACTTTGCAGATTGGTTCTACAAACTAATTACTGCTGCACAGACTCAGGTTCAAATTAATCATTACTGCTCAGACTTGGGATCCAAATGAATCACTACTTCACAGATTCATGCTAAAAATGAATCACTACTGTGCAGATTTGTGCTCCAAATGAATCACTACTGTGCAGACTCAGGATCCAAATAAATCACTATTGCACAGATTTGTGCTACAAATCAATCACTACTGCACAGACTCTGGCTCCAAACCATGCAGATTCGGGCTGGAAGTGAAGATGTGTCGTCCATCTTTTTAGTTTTAGTTTTTTTATAGTCTGTATGGACTGCTAGAAACATCCAGGCAAGTGTGTTTGGGGCAGGTTGGAGCCAGACTCTATAGGACGTTTACCCTCCAGGAGCAAGACTGAGCTTATTCTGTATGAGAATGTGTCTCTGTGCCATAAGACAAAACTGGTCTGTCCAAGTTCAGCCTTAAAACAAGATTTTAGAAGAACACAGGCATTTTCAGCATGCATTGATCAGTTTGAAAGTAATGCTTTATTGATGCAAAGACAAAGTCCTTGGGCAGTCCTGGCTGCTTTGGATATTTTAACAAAGGAATATATCTTGACTACAGAAAACTCAATACTGTGATAATTAAGGACATGCAAACTCAAATAAGAGTACATTGAATTTATTGCAAGTAAATCTAAATCTATCTATCAGTCTTGAGAATCTTTTTTTATCGTTATGTGGGCCATGACATTGGGATTCTTTGTGTTAAGTTATTCAAAACTGTGCTACATTGAAATCTTTTACTCACTTTTGTATTATTCATCTGCGTTGGAGTTTATTATATTCTTGCCTCGTTCTTCAACTCTTCACATAGTACCTGACAGTGCAACAGCTCCAGTGAGAGCAGAGCCTCAGCAGTAGCAAACCTCTGTATTAGATTATATAAAGTGAGAATGTAGTGAAATAGACAGTTTGAGAAGTATTTCACACGACCCATTGTTTTCTCTGGAGAAAGTGCTTACAGTACACATGTCTCTCTACAGCAGTGGGTGGCTGACTGGGTGAGCTGCATCTACGGTATACTAAATCACTGGACAGTTTATTAGATTTGGGAGTTTGAGCTTCCCTACGAGAAGGGTTGCATGAATCTGTGCTTTTGATCATGTGTCAGTGTTCTGGAGTGTGATCAGTAATATTTGTGTGTCTCCAGAAGAATGAAGCATGACTGTGACGCCCACTGAGTCCAGATGCAAAAGAAATCAGTTTATTTATTATTACTATTTTTTTTTTCCTGAGCTTGAAATACTCTTGAGTTTAAAACGGACAAAACCATAGGCCTACATCGTACTAATTAGGCTGATGCTTTGAAGGCTTACACTTCAGCCAGAAGTTAGTCTTGCTCATGGCCACTGTGGTGATACTTTAAGAGTCAACCTTGTTCTGATAGCTCAAAAGGTGGCACATGGCATCAATATCAAGGTCATGATTCACAGGGAACTCATAAAATGTATACCTTAAATGTAACGTAAGTCACTTTGATTAAAAATGTTAAATGTAAATGATGAAAGTCTGAAACCTGCAACCTTCAGCTGCCAGCACTGATCTATAACCCATCATTCTGTATGAACTTTGTATTGAAAGTACACTTTCTGTGCACATCCAAATTATCAAAGGTTTGAATTTTTGTAATTTAACTGAGGTTGCATTCATTTCTTCCTACAGGCCTCAAGGTTTCTAACAATTCTTTTTCTCTAAACTATCAGAAAAAAAGAAAAAAAAAAAAATTGTGCATAATTTACAAGTTTAGGGGTACAACAGCTTGTCACTGGGGCTGTACTCTTAAAGGAATGCATTTGTACCTCTTTACTCCTAAAGGGTGCATTATTACCTTAGAGTGGTAATATGTACCCTTAAGGTGGTAATATTTACATCCTTCTCATTTGGTGGTTGAGTGCTCCCTCTTGCCCGGAACTAACATTCGGAAATGTGTTTAACATTAGATTTCCAAGAAACGCGCCTGTGCTGCAGCAGTGAGGGAGAAGGCTGGATAACAACTAGCAACTCTAGGATATACAGCACACATTTCGAAACAGGCAAGTAAATGTTGTTTTTATTTCATTTGATTTTTTTGTATTTCTTTACGTTAACTCTTCAAGTATGATGCAGTATAATTTAAGCTAGCATTTTCTCATTGTTGCACCTAGCATTTTGATTCATTTTGAAAAACAGTTGAAAGTGCGAGGATGATTTTTGTTTATATACAGTACTGGTCAAAAGTTTGGACACATTACTTTTTTAAATGTTTTTGAAAGAGGTCTCTTATGTTCATCAAGTCTGCATTTATTTGAGCAAAAATGGAGACAAAAACTGTAATATTGTGAAATATTATTACAATTTAAAGTAATGGATTTTTATATATAATATACTTCATATTTATTTTTTTGTGATGCAGAGCTGAATTGTCATCAGCCTTTAATCCAGTCTTCAGTGTCACATGATTTTATTTATTTATTTATTTTTTTCTGTATTTTTAATCAATTAAATGCAGGATATATATATATATATATATATATATATATATATATATATATATATATATAATCCAGGTTTAGGCAAAACACGGTAGCCAGCATTGCATTCGTCTTCTGTTTATTTGTGACCATATGATGACTCAGACAGAGCATTCAAACCCTTTTCTGCACTGTTCCACTGCAACAAACTTGACCAAACTTAACACACATTTTGAAACGAATGAAATAAGTAATAATGGCATGTAGCACTTAGTTTACTAGCATACATTTAGCGTTGTATGGATGTTCTGTAAAGCTGCATTTAAACGATATGTTTTGTGAAAGGCACTGTACTAATAAATATAAACACTTGATAACATGATAAACACATAAGAGACACTGTTTGTCTTGCTTCAGACTGGTGTCATCCACTGTACGAACAAATGTTCGCAAGATTTCCACTAGGGAGTTAGCTGCAATATGCTTTTACCGCCATCTCCCGTGTACAAGCACACAACATCAATTGGATAATGAGCAGCTTCTTTTTTTGACCTTAACTGTTGCGTTTCCGCTAGACTTAGTACGTGCTGGTTTTGACAGAGATATAAAAATGGTGCTACCAGAAATGCTCCAGGACCATGCGCAGTAGCATTCCAATGCGCTTGTTATTGTTTACGTCCTTGAAATGGTCTATTGTGAAGCTTTTAGAGGTAATGAGGGTACAAATCTGTCCCTTTGACACATTTGCCCCATGCAGTGACAAGCTGTTGTGCCCCAAAAGTTACAGTTTTGGCACATTTTTATGTATGTATGTATGCATTTATTTATTTATTTACATAAAGTGTGTGTATTTCTATATTGAAGCAAGAGGTCCAACTTGAACCACTCATTCAGAAGCGCTTGGTAGTTTTCTTCTGGAAGGAAGTAATACTGGGGTAATATCCACAAGTAAAACAACCATCTCAGACTCCGGAATGAGCTGTTAATGAACTAAAATAGCTCCTCCTAATTCATTCTGATTAAAGAATATCTGAAATTGATCTAAAAAAAATTAATCAGACACTCTAGGGCAGCATTTAAAGAGTGAGATGTTCATCTACATGCTATGAAGCAAAATTCTGGCAATTATGTATGTGTGTATATATATATATATATGATAGAGGTCTATGTCTTTTGGTACATATGTTTCATGACAACGCATGAGCATTTATTTAGCCTAAGTGAGACCAGGAAGATCAGGTAGCTGCAGTTGCATATTTTATAACACTGAATCTATCCACCTGTTTCCGAGGGGCGCTAGTACTGTAAAAAAGAATGTGGATATAACTTCCGGTGAGGTGGCAGTAGTAGTATACCAATGGTATTTTGTGTGCTAATTGAAAACTTAGAGGCTAAGTGTTTTTCGGGTCATTGTTTACTTTGTAAAGTTGCAAACCTTTAAGAGAGATGTCGTTATACGGTGCTCAGGGACAGCATGTGCTGTTCGAAGCTGTGCTCCTACATCGTTAGCAAGTTTGGATCACTAAATCTTGAATGACTGTTAACTAGTGATGTGACATTTGAACCCAGGCATCGGAGCTTATGTTAAGGGGTGTGCCAGATGAAGCCTCGATTCGAGGCTGGTGTTGTTAACGTAGAAATCACAAAACCAGTGACAAAAGAAACCTCACTTTTGCTCCAGTCCCGTGCGTGATTTACTGTGTGTCGGTTCGAACCCCCAGATCTTACTTATTCATTTATATTTTTAAATACCCAGTCATACAAGTAATATGAAAAATACAAATTATTTCAGAAAAAAAAAAAAAAAAAACTTAACGAACAACTAGGAAGTCAGAATCAAAGCAAGCATGCCAAAACCGGCGTGACCAAAAACAAATACTCCACAGCATTCCCCTTTCTCCCCCTCCTCCCGGTAATGAAGACAGACAACCACCTCCACCAATAACATCTTCCTAAGAGGTAATAGCGGAGGGAGAAAACGGGTTACACTTTATTTTGATAGTCCACTTTAGAAATTCTACTGACTATAAGTAACTTTGCAACTACATGTCAACTAATTCTCATTCATTTGCAACTACGTGTCTACTAACTCTCAGAGCAGACTGTTAGGTTAGGTTTAGGGTTAGTAGAATAAGTTGACATTTACTTGCAAAGTTTAGAAGAGTGTCAGAAGATATTAAGCAGACAGTCTACTAATACTCTAATGACTAGTTGACATGCAGTTACAAAGTTATTACTGTTAGTTGAATGTCTAAAGTGGACTATCAAAATAAAGTGTTACAAGAAAACGAAAGAAAAAAGAAGACAACGCACCATGCCCTCTAGGCACCTAACAGTTAATAAGACTAAGTTTGATACTCACCTGTTTGAAAGACGGTGCTGATGGTTATATGTTTATGCATTTCTCATGAAGACATGCATAGAATTTATAAGATTAAAAGGGATTATGTTTCTGTTTCAAAGTGCATTAAGTGAGAGTGAGCGTCTCTCTAAAACCCTTTGGGTTGTAAAACAGTCTTATCTTGCTGATGTGCAATTGCGGTTGTGGTAACCAGAGGCCTGGTTCTGCATCTGGGTGTTATGCTGGGTACATACTAAAAGATTTTTAAAATCTTATAAGATCTTCAAAATGTGAGAGACCACAAACACGAGGACCATGAGGATCCTCCATCTCTGCTGTCCAAATCCTTTTGTGCCGCGCCATGACTTTGCTTGTTATGCTTCCTTCTTCTGTCAGCTTGCTTTCTGATTGCGTATTGTTTTGTTTCATGTGGTAATCTCCAGGGGTTGCACCAGCTGGGCAAGGTTGTAATACTAGGCTGGACGTAAAATGCACTTTGAGTCATGCGTAGAATTTATACCTGTTGCACCATCTCGGCGTAGTGTTACGTCTGAGACTAAATCTTAACCTATAAACAATTATTATAGGGAGGGGTCAAGCAACACATGCAAGCAACGCACAAACTGCGCAAAAGTTATAAAAGTACAAATAAAAAAGAAACTACGGCTAACACTGTATTAACGGCACAAATTCTCTCAGAGACAATGAGAGACGAATCTACTTTCGTCTTAAAGTATTCCCTTAATATTTCTATTCGACGTCTTGCTGGGACAGTGTAAATGCTTGGAAATCCAATAATCGCAGTAAGTTTTGTGCTTACTTTTTAATTAGAAATAAAGTATCAGCTTTCAAATTCTGTCAATTCTATCACAAACTCTACAATTTATAAATGTGGTTTTTCAGCCACAGAAAGATGTCAAGAGGCTAAAATGCACAATTGTCACATAAATTCACATTTACCTCAGGAAAGACATTCATTGTACATAAACTCAATAGCAAGAAAAAAAAAAAAAACTCTAGAGAGAAGCATTGTATTACATTCATTATATTTTACTTAACCTGTCGCCTTTATTTTTAGTGTTAGTCTGAAGAAATATGTCATGGGAATGTGCAGGGAGACCTCAGATACAAAAACGTGGACATTAGGAAATATTTTGTTAATGAAATTATTTCGCAGTGGCTTCACTTGTTATGATGTTTTGAGCAATTTAGTTTTGCATTAGTAGTTGTAGCCATTGCAGCATGGGTGTCGTCTCAGCTATCACTGCGGGAGAATGTGTTGCGCCTGGTTGTACTTTTAGCTGGTGAACAGGTGTAAATATTTATCATAAAGCTGGACGTTGCAAAGCCCAGCGTAGGGCTTACACCCAGCTTTTTTAAATCTAGCTGGTGCAACCGGCCCCAGATCGTTTGTGCGTTTGTCCTCGGGGTTTCCCCACATCATGCATGATTAGCATCAGGATTTCTGATCGTAAATATTCAGCATTCACGATCGGGGCGCCTCCGACGTTCTTCCAAGCAAATTCAGTCACTCTTAACACACCTCACACCACAGGAAAATCTCATAAGATAATCTTTAGAACAACCAAGATAATCGGGACATTACCTAGGATTGTTAGAAGGAGAGAAATCGGCCCAAAATCAGCATTAGTTGCAGTTTAGGGGCAGTTTTTCTAGCACCTAGTCTGCTTGCTGAGTGAGGGGTATTGTGGATTATTTATTAAATATAACAAATAATTGCTGGCACTACAATTGTAATGGTGGGTAATCACTACAAATTGCAAGGACGTCTTATCTCAGTGGGCCCTATCATACACCCTGCGCAATGCGACGCAAGTGCTTATTGCTAGTTTCAGCCCAACGCAGGTATCATTCTCATGCCCTGCGCCACATTGTTTAAATAACAAATTGCACCCATCTGTTCACCCATGGGCGTGCTGGTCTGAAAAAAAAAGGTATGTGCAGGCGCATTGTTGGTGCGTTGCTGTTTTGACAAGATTGAAACCAACTAGAACCTGGTTTAAAGTCAAAGGTTTTATTTATTTATTTATTTATTTATTTATTTATTTATTTATTTATTTATTCATTCATTCATTCATTCATTCATTCATTCATTTAAAAGGCATGTTAGTAATATGCGCCTATAGGCAGGTGCACAACACTGCTCTGCAGCAGCACACAAGCATGCCAAATACTAAAAATGAAGAGATTTAAATGTAAAAGATTATTATTGTGTATATGGAGAAGTGTTCAGGCTTTGTTCTTGCAAATTCCAGCATGTAAATAGCAAATCTGCCATGGTGCAAGCACAACTGACTTTTAAAGGGATTGGGAGATGAGACTCTGACTGGTTTATTGCACATTATGCCCAAAACACACCCATGACTCATTTAGAGAATAGGTACAACCGTTTTGGACCATGTGCCTGGCGCACAGACCATTTTTTCCATTGTTGAACTAGCAAAAGTGGATTCGGACATGCCCTAAGTACACTTGTGCAGTTTCAGACCATGCTCTTAGGTCGTTAAAATAGGGCCCAGTGTGTCTGTGCATATTCATAATTGATTGCATCCTTCAGATATAAGAATAAGAAACAAGAAGTAAATAAGAAGAAAAAGCAATGAAATAAAGTATATCTTGTCAGTACACACCTATTCTCTCAGGGTGTGTAACAGTGCCTAGTTTCAAAGTCCACTTTACTCTAATATACTTTAGGCACTTTTAGTTAGACACCTGTGTCAAACTGTAATAGACTAAAACTTATTTTCATTATTCTACTCTTGTATTAAAAATATACAATATTTAGCAACATTTAGCTGTGAAAACTGCTTGTTGTGAAAACCTGCATAAAATGCATAGAATGAAAATATTCAAAGGAATAGTTGACCCAAAAATTAAAATTATCCTATTTATTCACCCTCAAGCCATCCTCTATATGCCTTTCTTCTTTCAGACAGACATAATATGAGTTATATTAAATAATATCCTGGCTCCTCCCAGCTTTGTAATGGCAGTGAATGATGGCCAAGGTTTTGAAGCTCCAAAAAGTACATCCATCCATCATTAAAGTAATCCATACAACTCCAGTGGGTTAATGAATGCTTTCTGATGCAAAACGATGGGATTATTTAAGAAAAATAAAAATATATAAGACTTTTTTTTTGTAGACTACTGTATTCATGTTAATGAGAGATTCAACATATGACATGCATAGCAGAAGCTTATTTGAGATTTCAAAGAGTTCAAATGCAAAAGCAAAAGTGCCATCTGATGTTTTTTTTTTTTTTTTTTTTTTTCTTCAAAATTAGCATTTTTGTCAGGCTCCTATATTTATGTTCAGTTGTTTCACTGTTTCATTGCATTACTAATTACATTACTTTTATTACGGACGGATACACTTTTTGGAGCTTCAAAAGCGTCATTACAAAGCTGGAAGGAGTCAGTATATTTTATTAAAATTCAGATTTTGTTCATCTGACAGAAGAAAGGCAGATACACCTAGAATAGCTTGAGGGTGGGTAAATAGGGTAATTTTCATTTTGGAATTATCATGAGAGACTTATTCATTTTTTATATACCGAATTATGTGATTATAGCAATGTCATATTCATAACACATTATGACTAGTACCTTTGCATTCATTGTCTGTGCAAATTTGTAATAAATTTGTGCAAAGATGTAATATTATATTTATGTTGTGGATATGTTGACTTTTGGTGAAACCGAGATGAAATACAAACAAATAACTAGATAAAAAAGTTTGTCAAGACAGACTTTAAGTTGGCTTGAAAAAGCCACACCAGAAAGTTTGAAAAAGTTAAAAAAAAAAAAAAAAAGTTTTAAGTTTGATGGTTTTCAGTCTGAAATAGTTTGAAGTAGTTTTAAAAGGTTAATGTTTTGAAGGCAATACAGTTTCAGATACATAGTCTCAGATAGTTACTAGCATGTTTCTAGCATAATTAGCAAGTTGCTAATCTGTTTCTAGCATGATTAGCAAGTTGTTAGCATGTTGCTAGCATGTTTTTAGCCTGATTACCAAGATGCTAGCATGATTTTAGCATGATTAGCAAGTTGTTAGCATGTTTCTAGCATGTTTCTAACCTGATTAGCAGGTGCTAACACGTTTCTAGCATGATTTTAGTATGATTAGCAAGTTGCTAGCATGTTTCTACCATGATTAGTAAGTTGCTAGCATGTTTCTAGCATGATTAGCAACTTGTTGGCATGTTGCTAACATGTGTCTAGAATGATTAGCAGGTGCTAGCATGTTTCTAGCATGATTAGCAAGTTGCTAGCATGTTTTTAGCATGATTAGCAAGTTGCTAGCATGTTTTTAGCATGATTAGCAAGTTGTTGGCATGTTTCTAGCATGATTAGTAAGCTGCTAGCATGTTTCTAGCATGATTAGCAAGTTGCTAGCATGTTTTTAGCCTGATTAGCAAGATGCTAGCATGTTTCTAGCATGATTAACAGGTTTCTAGCATGATTCTAGCATGATTAGCAAGTTATTAGCAAGAGTCTAGCATAATTACCATGTTAATAACATATGTTGCTAGCATGATTAGCAAGTTACTAGCATGATTCTAGCATAATTACCATGTTAATAGCATGTTGCTAGCATGATTTACAAGTTATTAACATGTTGCTAACATGTTTCTAGCATGATTAGCATGTTACTAGCATGATTCTTACATGATTAACAAGTTACTAGCATGATTCTAGTTGCTAGGCTTGGCTAGATAGATAAATAGATTAGAAATATTAGATAGAACGGAAGTTTGAATTGATTAGAAATAGTACATAGAAGGGAAGTCTTGATTTAGTCTCAAGGGATTCTGGAAGTTTAAGTTTGAATTTTGACAGTTGGAATTTGAATAGTGTTGGCTCATTTGAACATTCCGACAAGTCTATGGGATTTTTATGATTTTTAATCTTTAATTTTCTGAAAACTATTCGTCGGATCAGTTAGAAAAGATAGCATACAAAGTAAGATCAGTCTGAGGAGCTGGGCTGAGTTTGGTGGCTCAAGCTTGAAAGCTCTAGGAGGAGTAGCGTTCAGAAATTTGGCTAAGAAGAATAATAATAAGCTTAAGAATCAGATCAGTAGGTTGGCTTTCTTAAGTCAACCTAATGATGACAATTAAATTATTATAAACATCTTTGTTGGTAAAATTGTTGATGAGATTCCAAAAATGATATTATGTGTTTATGTGACAGACTGTCGAATCCCTGCTGATAATCTGCGTAGGTAGCTGCACATGTTGAAGCCTGAAGAGCACGTCGAGATTGAATCTTAACCTTGACTTGGCTCTTATCAGATCACATGCTGAGAGGCTTCATTTAAATAAAAGAGAAGCATTAATCACTCAGCAGCACTTAAGGAGACTCTTCACTTCCGTCGGATGACCCCGTCCTGATCACTTCAAATGCTGAGCTGAATCCTGCACCAGTTTGAGGTCCGAATGCACCACGTGCCGCTATGTTGAATATTACCTTGACCGAAGCATGTCAGAATCAGTAATGAGCGGAGTGAATGCTGGGATAAATGCTCAGTAAAATATGCTGAACTTTTCCATGGAATCCTGCACATATTTAACCGCAGAGCTTATGGGCTGGACGGGCATTAACATAAATATGAATTCATGCATATTGCAAATCAGGACCAGCAAGTTATGGGAATAATCAACTTGCATCAACTGCAGTCAGGCCATCTGGAGGAAGTTAAAGCGCTCACTGACAATGAATAGATTTGCACAATAACACAATACATACTGAAGGTGAAAAAGGTTAATGAGTTATGTAGGATTCTGAATTTTCTATGGTGCGGTGCGTGGTCACAGCTATTTCTCCCATAAGAGGCGTCGCATTGCAAAAAAATTGTTTTGGTAATATCATTTTTTCAATTGCTTCTAGTTCTGCTTGATGGAACAAAAAAATCTAAATTCACTCAGCACGGGTGAGTAAATGCTATTCAGATGTTTAATTACAGTTGCGTTTTCCTCCGTCCCCAGAGCTCGGCTCTCCTTACAGCCGTAACAATTGCATTTAGAGTGGTAGAAACAATGTCAGAACAGTTTAGGATCCTCAACAGCACTAAGAATAGATGTGACACTTCAGGAATCAGCAGTATGCTGTATGGATTCAGCACAATCAAGCTGTGATGATTATTTGAAGGGATGGTTCACCCAAAAATGAAAATCCTGTCAGCTTTACTCACACTTACGTTGATCCAAACCTGCATGACTTTTATTCTTCTATGGAACAGTTCACTGTTATCATACATGTAAAGCCACGCAAATTATAAATGTAATTAATAACTACTGTGTAATTACTATATTATATATAGTATGTTATATTTGGTTACGACACACGCAAGGAATATAGTGCATACATTACATGGACTACATTTATGCTTTTGTGGTGCTTTTATGATTATTCTTGTTCTTTTTTGAGTTTGTTATTATTGCCGTTATCATTAACTAAAAGTAAAATTATTTTTTGTTAATTGAAACAAAAGTTAATAAAATGAAATAAAATAAAATATGGAAAAATGCTTTCATCGAAGTCCTAAAATTATATGGAAGAAAAAACTGGAAATAAATAAACGCTGAGTATACTAATATATATATATATATATATATATATATATATATATATAGTAGTCAACATTTGAAGTGGATCAGAAACTTTCATCAAAGCTTTTATCCTAAAACCAAAACAATACCCATTCTTGTTTTAGGACAGGGGTGTCAAACTCAGTTCCTGGAGGGCTGCAGCCCTGCAGAGTTTTGTTCCAACCTTGTTCCAAACACATACTATGCAGTTTTCAATTAAGCCTGAAGGACTTGATTAGTTGGATCAGGTGTGTTTAATTAGGGTTGCATCTAAACTCTGCAGGGCTGCGACCCTCCAGGACCGGAGTTTGACACCCCTGCTTTAGGACGACTATGATTAACTTTTTTGGTCCACTTCAAATGTTGACTACTGTATATACTCAAGACTGAAAATATATATTAAAAAAATAAATAAATAAATGACAATTTTTAGGTTGTCTTGAAAAAGCCTAGCCTGAAAGTTTGAAGTATAGTTGCAAAAACTTGAGGTCTGGAACAGTTTGAAACTTTAAAATGTTTTGCAACTACTTCAAACTTTAGACTGATAATTAATAATTAAGATAATTAATTATACTGGTTAAGATGAATAAAGTCATTTTATTTAGTCATTTATCTTTGAGTTGGAAAGAGAAGGAAATAAGGTGTAGAAGTATGAAAACACAATCCACAAAGTTACATGGACTACATTTATGCTGTTTCTAAAATATAATATTAGGTGAAAAACATTTGCATAGAAGCACAAAAATAAAAAAAATAAAACTGATACTGAAATAATGAAATACATGTAAAGAGTAAAAGTAAATGAATGAATGAATAAATGAATAAATAAATAAATAAATAAATAAAAATGACAAAAGCACATGACAAAATTGCTGAAAATTATAGTAACAAACAAAATATTACAAAAATTAAAATAGTAAATGTCATTGTAAAGAGAAGGAAATGGGGTGTAGAACTATTAAAATATAAAACCCACAAAGTAACATGGACTATGCTGTTTCTAAAATATGAATATTATATGAAATACATGTACATTGAAGCACTACACTGTAAAAAAAAATCCGTAAAAATACAGTACGATATACCCTAATAATCAAGGGAAATTTTCCGTTTTTGGTTTTTGGTTTTTACAGGTGTTTTTCCGTATTTTTGAATTACGCTTTGCATTGCGGGAACGAGAACGTTGGTGGCTTACATAGGCGCGAAAACAGTGAAGAGAAGACGTGGAGAGTTTCTCGGTCAAAGTTTTATTTTAATGTCGGCTTTCGAATTTGGGAAACATGTTTTTCATATATTCTTCGTGGTAAACGAGTTAAATGTCACATAAATTGTTTACATAAGGTTAACTTAGTTACTGTCTGGCTTGTTTGGAGCCGTCGCACTCAACATTTCTCTGCATATCGTCACACATCTTCCTTGTGGAGTTTTCTGCCAAATGAGGTAAGTTTTTACTTTTTATTGTCTGTTTTACACACACACGGAAGATAAAATGCAAAACACAAACTAATTCGGTAACGTTACTAGCAAGCTGTCTGTGAAGCGACTGTGTAAACAGAGGCGTCCGACGCACAGTAGCCGCGCCAGAATGCCGCTTCTGGTCAGCGTGCCAGTAACGTTAGCTCCTCGAGTTATCTATCGCACTCTAATGGACAAATGCATTATGTCAAAATGACCGTTGTGTTTCTTTCGTTTTCTTTTTTAATGACAGGACGTGATTGCTGCTGTACTGTGAATCTCAAGCACACCTGCATTCTTATCATGGGTTTGTATTCTGTTTTATTAACAGTTTTATTTAACATTAGTGTTAAGTATCAGAAAGAAAATAGTTATTGAGTAATTTATTTTGTTGACTTTCACAACAATGTGAAGTGGTTTGCTGTCTGATGCGGCGGAAGCCACGTCACAGACAACGTGCTAATGTTACCAAAATGATTGGATTGATTGCTTTTGCATGTTATCATCCTTGTGTGTATAAGGTGTGTTCAAACTGCTTGTCATTATGTATATGGTAATTTTGTAATGTCTTTTGTGTTTAAGGTGATGGGCAGTTCAAGATTGCTGTCGTTCAAGAAGTTAATGACCACTGTTGCGGTTGTGAGCTACAAATACCCAGAAAAGGCGGCACTTGCATTGGAATTCATACAGAAGTAAGCAACACGTATGTTATGAAGTGTGTATCTGTTGATTTAATTGAAAATAATGAAGTATATTGTAAGACACAGATGATCTGACAAGCGCATATGACAGATGTAAATGGAGACTATTGGAAATGTAAGTTAAGCTATTTATAAACAAATATTTTAATTGGCAAGTATTAGGGGTTAGCAGTTAATTTAATGAACTTAAAATACATCCATCCTGCATGTTACTCTGTAGTTCAGTTTCATTCATTTCATTTTTATCATTATCCATTTCTTTTAGAGTTTTCCTGTGAAGAAATCCTAAATGAGGGTTGAGATGAAGGCAACCAGGTTGGTTTGTATTCTGTTTCATTTAACATTAGTGTTCAATATTGAAAAGAAATTGAGTCTTTAAGTCATTTATTCTGTTGAATTTTACAACAATGTGAAGTTGTTTGCTGAACACGCCTTCAAAGGTGTTCAAAGATGCTTGTCGTTATGTACATGGCCATTTTGTAATGTCTTTTTTGTTTAAGGTGATGGGCAGTTCAAGATTGCTGTCGTTTGAGAAGTTAATGAACAAATCTTCTTTCCTGTTGCGGTTGTGAGCTACAAAATACCCAGAGGAGGTGGCACTTACTCTGGAGTTCATACAGAAGTAAGCAACACGTATGTTATAAAAAGTGTATGAAGCATTTGGTCGTGTTGCTGTTTTAGTTGAAAATAATGAAGTATATTTTAGGACATAGTTGATTTGACAAGCTCATATGACCGATGCAAATGGAGACTATTGGAAATGTAAGTTAAGCAATTTAATGAACTTAAAATACTGTATGACTGCTTTTCCACTCCAACCTGCATATTACTATGTAGTTCAGTTTAATTCATTTATTTTTTTTTGTCATATTCATTTCTTTTAGAATTTTCCTGTGAAGAAATCCTGAACGTTGTTTGAGATGAAGGCAACCAAGTGGCTATGCATTCCTCCAAGACTCTTGCCTGAACAATTTTGAAAATCCATGTAATATTTCAGTTTTTAAATTGAAAAAAAAAAAAAAAAAATGGCACTTGCATTAAACATGCAGTTAAATGGGAAATAATACATCCCCTATAATGAATTGCATCACTTAAATGATATTTCTGTTACAATGAACTTCAAAATTCTGTTGTCAAGCCACTGGAGTCACATACTTTATACCTTTCTGGACCTTGAAAATGGTAGTTGCATAGACAATCAATAGAGGGACAGAAAGTACCCATATTTAACTAAAAACACTCTTAATTTGTGTTCTAAAAATGAATGAAAGTCTTATGGGTTTGGAATGGTATGAGGCTGAGTAACTGACTGAATTATTTTTGTGTGAACTATCCCTCTAAACAATATTGTTTTCTCTAATAAGAAAAAAAAAGTTTTAAATCTTGACTGTTTTACAGTTTGAAGTTTAAATTTTGTGACCACTTTTTTTTTTTTTTTTTTTTTTCAATTCTGTCTGTTAAAGCTAAACTGTCTTTTACAATACAGGCATTTTGCCTGAGTTGACACATCGTTAAATGAATTGAGTATTTGATATTGTTTAGTCCTAACCCACTTAAGGCAAATAAAAGCCATTGAATGCACTTTTAAGAATGTTTACATGAAGTACATTGTGCTGGATTTATTTGATTTATATATATATAAATATATAAATATATAAATACACCATTAAAACAGAAAAAGTCCTGTTTTTTTTACCGGTGGCAGACTGTAAATTAACAGACTGTAAATTTACGGTACAAAGTCCAGGTAATGAGCTGCCAGTACTTTTTCCGTTTTTTTACGGAATTTTTTTTTTTACAGTGTACATTTACTAACTGGAAAAATGAAGAAAACCTAAAAAGTTAAAAAAAAAAAAAAAAAAAAGATAAAAACGACAAAAGCACAGGACATAATTGCTAAAAATGACAGTCAATCAAAATTCAATTGAAAACTGAAAATATAAAAATAACAATACAAAAATAATAATAGTAAATGTAATTTTAGATGTATCGAGTTGTAAAAAGGAGGAAAATGAGGTGCAGAGCTATGAAAATATACAGCACACAAAGCCACAGGACTATGTAGCAGTGCAGAATCACAGCAGTGAGTTTCCATGATGGTGATTCAATGTGACTGCTAGGAAAGACTGTTGATTGGGGACTTTTTCTTCAAGAACTGAAGAAGCTTTTCAGTGAGACAATAAGAGACAGCTTGAGGACATTAAGGGAGGAATTACAAACACAAATTGAAGACGGGAGGATGCAGACGACCGTGTGATTACAGCTGAGAAGATAATAAACAGAGAAACATTGACAAAGACAGAGCGAAACCTTGTTAGATGCAGTGGGAAGCACGTCATTTACCTCCTCACCGTCCACTGAGACCCTTCAGAAGCGCAGGGTGTTGAAGACGAGTGCCAATCAGCTCTGTGTGTTTCTCCAGCATATGTTCAGCATTTCTCAGGGTTTATGAAGCTGTGCCAGCTCTGATATCATGTACTGGTCCAGCAGAGCCATGATGGTCACTTCTCACAGCATGAACACCTGAAACATGCTGCACTGTTAGACATTTTTTTTTGCTGTAGTGTGTCAGTAGGAAATATCAGTTCGCATTTCCAAATATTCATTTTGCCATTAATTGTAATAATCTAGAGAGATTTTTATTTGCACAAGGAGTCTGACAACAGCCAGTGCTCCACACAGAGATCTGATATGACCATCATCCAGTCTGTCTGGAATGACATGAAGAAACAGAACAAACTGAGACTAAATCCAGAAGAACTGTGGCAACATCTCCAAGATGCTTCAAGCAATCTGCAATGTACTGTTAAAGGTTTTAGGCACTTGTGTAAAAATGCTGTAAAATGAGGATGCTGTCAAAAATAATGCTGTCATAAATAGATTTTATTTATTAATTAACTTCTATTAACTAAATTACATTTGGTAAACCATATTTGCATTTAAAACAACTTTTGTCCTAGGTACATTTGTGCATGAGTTTTCAGGTAGCTTTGCATGTAGGTTTCTTGAAGCATCTTGGAG